>JADHKP010000002.1:302124-384884 GCA_019925385.1 Raffaelea deltoideospora
GCGGGGGCCGTAATTGGCTTTTTCCATTTAATTTCTCATAAAAAACACCTTTTTGTCCCCTAAAAAACTTCAAACGCCAACCCCCCCCCCCCCCCCCCCCCTTTCTTCTGAGCCAGCCCTTGATGGAGGGATTTCTTTCTTTTGCTTTGAGGGAAAAGGAAAAAAAAGGGGGAAACAAAAAGGAGACTTGCGAGAGTACGTACGTCCAGCTCTCGTCATGTGTGAGAGAGAAAAACAGCAAGAGCACGGCAAAGGTGAGCAGGTTGGGCACGAGGCTGACAACCAGCAGAAACTTTGCAAACTCGCGCGACGACCAGGCGCGCTCCAGATAACGGCCACCCTGATACAGGGTGACGCCAGCAATGGCCAGGGTGAACATGTTGTTCTCGACAAACGTCGTCGTCACAAAGGTCCATGGGTACAGCACCGACAGCTGCGGGATCAGGTTCAGGTAGGGAATGACAATGCGCGACTGGGCCGACCATTGGCGGTAGCGGATGGCTGCGCTCAAGATGGACTGCAAGGTCATCACCGCCAGCGCGATGCGCGTCACTGGCGGGATGTTGAGCCGAGGCGGCATGGCGTGAAGCGAAAGCAAAGGAAGTTAAAAAAGAGAAGAAAACCAAAAAAAAACCTTCTTCGACGAGCACACAACGGTGTTCTCTTGGAGTGAAGACAGAGGAAGACGGTTGACGGTCGACAAGGTCGTTGGCGGATCGAGGGTGCTAATAGCAGTCGAAGACAACACACTCCAAGATCGTCAGCGGCGGAAAAAAAGACAAAAAACAAGAAGAAACGAAGTAAAGCTAGTCCAGTGCGGATTTGGGCCCTCGGCTTCTGTCGACTTGATACCGTCAACCAAATGAAACGTCTTTCCTCTTCTTTCGCTCCTAGGCTTCAGGGAAAAAAACGAACGCGTGAACGCAATTGAAAAAGGACGGGACAAAAAAATTTAAATGAGCTGAAGTGGTTTGCTGTTTCCCCTGTACGTCGTATGGATATTAGGTCCTTGCTACTCGTATCCATATTGTCAGGAGGTATTAAGCTATGTGGCGTTCTGGTAGTCTAAGACACATTGATGCCTTAAAGTACAGGCTGTTATCTAGGCTTGGGTGCTTTAGCCAGAGCATTTCGTATGGATACTCATTGTTACATAATCCATATACAAACATCTGATTGGCTAGTTCTTGTGGCCTAAGCCTAAGCGGCAGGAGCGCAGTTTTTTCGGTTTTCCTATTTTTCCTAGCTGAAGTACTACGTACGCAGGACAATGCTTAGAAGTACACGTATCACAAAGTACGAGTACTCGTCGTATTACGACGTACTCCGCTATTGATAGCAGTATTATTACGACGTATTACTCCGTACTCCGTAAAGATACACTGGGCGCCTTCCGCCTCTGTACTCCGTACGAGTGTAGGCACCCCCTCAAAAGAAAAACTGAGCCCACCCACCTTTCCTTACGATTCCCAATTCTTCACCGCGCCTGCCACTACAAAAAATAAAAAATACCACTATTCAACCATTAAAAAAACCCACTACCATTTAAACCACCACAACCACAAACAATAATTGTCAGGCAAGAGAAGAAGCTTTTTTCGCTCCCTCTCGCTTCTCCTGCCTGGAGGACTTTACTCTGTATGTTTTGTAAGTGCTTTCTTTTTTTCGTTTGGGTTTTTTTTCTTTTTTAATTTTTCTGGGACCCGGGAGAGCCGATGTGGCCATTCCTTTATCGGGCTTGATTTTTTTTTTTTTTTTGTATTTTGTATTTTTCTGGCAGTATGGTATCTCCCCCCTAGAATCACCATCCATTTCAAAGAGCACATGCATCCAAATCATCGCGACTATCTCCGAGAAGGATACTTTCGGGACTGGATGACGCGTTGGGTCGGGTTGACGGCGGTTCTGTGGACGTTCCGAGGTGGTTGATTGGCTTTGTGGTCTGTCCTCGCTGCCGCAGTTTGTCTGCCGTCGTCGTCGTCGTATCGACAGCCTTGTCATCTCTGCCTCATCGTGGGACTGGGCCTGGTGGTCTCGTCTGCTACAAGCCTGTTTTTTTTTCTGTCTTTCTTTGGCTTAGGCCTGACCGTTTTCGGCTTCGTGCTGCGGCCGTCGGGCGTGTCTGCGCCCTCCAATGCCCCTTCAGATTCTTGTTTCTTCTCAACCTGCCCGACCTTTTCCCCCATCTTCCCGCCTTGCCCCGGATGTCAAATTCATTGCTTGCATGTGTCATCCATCACCGGTTTTGTTTGCTGTGTTTGCAGGTTTACTCTGTGGTGTCTTTGTTCAAAACGCTGACATTCTGTCCTTTTGCTTCTTCGTTTTGCAGACACCCGCCGACCGAACAAAACACCCATGCGTAAAGCATCATGTCGGCCTCCCCCACCCCGGATCCCAGCCCCGTCAACGGGTATGTGTCACCTCGGGATGGTAGCCGGCCGTCTACGGCCAACGGCGATGGCAGCAAGGATGGCGCCAGCCATCACGGCGATGACGACGACAGCGATCTCTCGGACGTAGAGCCTGTGGCTTTTGCCAACCGTCGAGCCGGCAGCGTCGTCGTTGACATGGACGCCGATAAGTCCAGCCCGGCCTCCTCATGGCCCAACTCTCGCGGCAACGGCGACGGCGACGGCGACGGCGATGACGACGATGCCGTTGGCGATGACGATTTTGCCCAACCGTCCGAGCCGTCCGAGCCGTCCGAGCCCAGCGACAACGACGTCTCTGACGACGCCGATTTCGATGCCGATGCTGACGGCGATGCCGATGCTGATGCTGACGACATGGACGTGGACGTGGACGCTGACGCTGACGGCGATGCGGATGGCGATGTCGACGCGGACGGCGAGGCCGATCCAGACTTGGATGTCCAGCAGCAGCTGCGCCGTCGCGAGCAGCACGAGTCGTCCAGCGAGTCCCATCGCGCGCCCAAGCGCAAAGCCGGCTCCATGCTGGAAGACGATTACATCCGCAAAGACCCAGAGCTCTACGGCTTGCGAAGAAGCGTGCGCGCCTTTCCTTTCTTTCTCTCCTTGTCTTTTTTTTGCTTTTTTTCTTTTTTTGCTCAGCTGCCTTGCCTGTGTTGTTGGATCTCTACTGACTGCCCTCCCACAGTCCCGTCCGGTACAACGAAGACAGATAGTAAGTCATAACCACCGTGGCCCATGGCTAAAGTTATTGCTTTTGCTTTGAGTAGTTGGGAAGCTGCTTTGCGCATTTCCACACCACGGCTGACCCGAAAACTAGATATCGGACGACGAATCAGAGGAGGAGAAGCCTGCTCCTCGACGACGACCAAAAAAGAGACGTTTGTTGGAGACATCGCGACAATGTAGGTTTCCGGCTGTGCATTTTTCTTTCTTTTTTTTTTGCCTCTGCTCTGTCTCTCCTGTATCTGAATGCATGTCTTGTCTGCATCCGTATCTAATGCACTTGCCCTGTCAGCCTCGAAGCGCGGTACGCCTGCACGCAACACGTCTGTGGACGCGTCCGACTCGGACAACTACGGCGGCGCCAAAGCACGTAGCTTCCAAAAGAAGGCGCGTCGTCGCAAGCAGGAAGCAGCGGCCGAGCCGGCGTACGGCGAGAAGCGCTGGTCAAGTCGACGCGCGGCCCAAGTCTCGGTCGGCATGTACAACGAAAGCGAGGTGGACGACGAGGACGATGCCGACGAGCAGACGCCCAACTACTGGGCGGCGGCGGCGGCCGAGGAAGAAGACAACTCGCCCTATATCGAGAAGATCATCCGGCACCGCGAGAAAGAGGGCGTGATGCTGACAGCCGAGTCGACACGTCACAACTTTGAGTACTACGTCAAGTGGCAGGGCAAGTCGCACCTGCACGACACCTGGGAGACGACGGAGAGCGTGGCCGGCTTTCGCGGCTTTCGGCGGCTGGAGAACTACTTCCGCAAGGTGGTCGAGTACGAGCTGGACATGCGCTTTGGCGGCGACGACTTCACGCCCGAGCAGCGCGAGCAGTGGCTGCTGGACCGCGAGCGCGAGGAGCAGGCGCACGAGGACTACACAAAGGTGGAGCGCGTGGTGGCCATGCGCGACGCCGAAGACGGCGAGAGCGGCGACGTCGAGTACTTTATCAAGTGGAAGGGCCTGCAGTACGATGAGTGCACGTGGGAAGCCGCCAGCGTGGTGCGCGAGCACGGCCAGGACAAGATCGACCAGTTTCTCGATCGGTCGCGGCGCTCGTGGACATCTGACCGCGCCGAGTCCAACATCAACACGCGGTCGCGCATGACCAAGCTGGACAAACAGCCGTCGTACATCACGGGCGGCCAGCTGCGCGAGTTCCAGATGAAGGGCCTCAATTTCCTCGCGCTCAACTGGACGCGCAACAACAACGTCATCCTGGCCGACGAGATGGGCTTGGGCAAGACGGTGCAGACGGTGGCCTTCCTCAGCTGGCTGCGCAACGCACGGCGGCAGGAAGGCCCGTTTCTGGTGGTGGCGCCGCTCAGCGTAATCCCCGCCTGGTGCGACACGTTCAACCTGTGGACGCCGGACCTGAACTACGTGGTGTATCTGGGGCCGGAGGCGGCGCGCAGCGTGATCCGCGACTACGAGCTCACGGTGGACGGCAACCCCAAGAAGCACAAATTCAATGTGCTGGTGACGTCGTACGACTTCATCCTGCAGGACTGGGAGTTTTTGCGCAACATCAAGTGGCAGGTGCTGGCGGTGGACGAGGCGCACCGGCTCAAGAACCGCGAGTCGCAGCTGTACGCCAAGCTGGTCAGCTTTGGCGTGCCGTGCCGGGTGCTGATTACGGGCACGCCGATCCAGAACAACCTGCACGAGCTGTCGGCGCTGCTGGACTTTCTGAATCCGGGCAAGGTGGTGGTGGACGAAGAGCTGATGCAGCTGGGCCAGGCGGACGCCAAGCCGCCGGAGGAGGCGGAGGACGACGAGGAGAAGCGGCGGGCGACGCAGGAGAAGCTGACGTCGTTCCACGCGGCGATTGCGCCCTTCATCCTGCGGCGCACCAAGGAGACGGTGGAGTCGGACCTGCCGCCCAAGACGGAGAAGATCATCCGGGTGGAGCTGTCAGACGTGCAGCTGGAGTACTACAAGAACATTCTGACGCGCAACTACGCGGCGCTGAGCGACGCCAGCGGGGGCCACAAGCAGTCGCTGCTCAACATCATGATGGAGCTGAAAAAGGTCAGCAACCACCCGTACATGTTCGCGGGCGTGGAGGAGCGCGTGCTCAACGGGAGCACGCGGCGCGAGGACCAGATCAAGGGCCTGATCACGAGCAGCGGCAAGATGATGCTGCTGGACCAGCTGCTGGCGAAGCTGAAGAAGGACAACCATCGCGTGCTGATCTTCAGCCAAATGGTCAAGATGCTGGACCTGCTGAGCGACTACCTGCGCGTGCGCGGCTACCAGTTCCAGCGGCTGGACGGCACCATCCCGGCGGGCCCGCGGCGCATGGCCATCAACCACTTCAACGCCGAGGACAGCGACGACTTTTGTTTTCTGCTGTCGACGCGCGCGGGCGGGCTGGGCATCAACCTGATGACGGCGGACACGGTGATTATCTACGACAGCGACTGGAACCCGCAGGCGGACCTGCAGGCGATGGCGCGGGCGCACCGCATCGGGCAGAAGCGGCCGGTCAACGTGTACCGGCTGGTGGCGAAGCAGACGATCGAGGAGGAGGTGGTGAAGCGGGCGCGCAACAAGCTGTTCCTGGAGTACCTGACCATCCAGGCGGGCGTGACGGACGAGGGCAAGGCGCTGCGCGAGCAGCTCAAGGAGAAGGGCGTCATGATGGACGAGGCCAAGACGGCGGAGGACATCCAGTGGATTCTCAAGATGCGGTCGCAAAATCTCTTTGAGCAGTCGGGCAACCAGGCCAAGCTCGAGCAGCTGGATATCGACAGCATTCTCGAGAACGCCGAGGTGACCAAGACCAACGTGGACGACAAGCTGAACCTGAGCTCGGGCGGCATTGACTGGGACAACTGGATGCAGGTCACGGACGTCAAGGTCAACGAGCTGGCGCTGGACTGGGACCAGATCATCCCGGCCGAGCAGCTGGCCGAGATCAAGGCCGACGAGGACCGCAAGAAGCACGAGGAGTACCTGGCCAAGGCCCTGGAGGAGAACGCGCCGCGGCGGGCCAAGCTCAAGCTCAAGCGAAGCGGCGCAGCGGGTGCGGGCAGCGACAGCGACGACGGCGACGGCGAAGGCGACAGCAACAACAGGAACGGCACGACGCGGGCCGAGCGGCTGGCGAAGAAACGGCGGCGGGAGCGGCGGGAGCAGGAAGAGTACGAGGAGAAGCAGGCGGCGCTGCGGGACCCGCGGCGGCCGCTGAGCGAGAAGGAGACTCGCAACCTGATCCGGGCGCTGTTCCGGTACGGCTCGATCGAGGACCGGGCGGACGAGGTGATTGCGGAGGCGCGGCTGGGCGACCGCGACCGCGACTTTGTGGTGTCGGTGGTGGACGAGCTGGTGGCGCTGAGCCGGCAAGCCGTAGAGGCCAACCAGGCGCGCATGCGCGAGGAGCAGGAGCGCAACGGCGGGCGGCAGCCGCCGCGCAAGGACAAGAAGGCGGTGCTGGTGGACTTTGGCGAGGTCAAGAAGATCAACGCCGAGACCGTGATGGAGCGGCCGCCGCAGCTCAAGGTGCTGCGGCGCGCGATCGACGAGCACGGCGACCCGCTGACGTTCCGGCTCAACGAGGCCACCAAGGCGGCGCACTACTCGTGCGAGTGGGGAGCGCGCGAGGACGGCATGCTGCTGGTTGGCATCGACCGCTACGGCTTTGGCGCCTGGGCGCAGATCCGCGACGACGCCGAGCTGCTCATGGCCGACAAGTTCTTTCTCGAGGAGCACCGCGTCGAGAAGAAGGAGGAGCGCCGCAAGGGCGGCGACGACAACAAGAGCATCCAGTCGCCGGGCGCCGTGCACCTGGTGCGCCGCGCCGAGTATCTGCTGTCTGTGCTGCTGGCCAAGTACTCGGACGATGCCGACGCCCGCCGCGCCGTCGAGAACCACCACCGGAGCAAGAAGAACCACATTGGCGGCGTCAACGGCCACGGCCACGGCCACCGCTCGCCTGCGCCGCTGGCCAAGAGGTCGGGCCAGCACAAGGATCGGGACCGGGACCGGGACCGGGACCGCGATCGCCAGCGCGACCGGCCGATTTCGCATAGCGACTATCTCAATCTCCGTCCGTCGAACAACGGCGGAGGCGGCGAGCGCTTGTTGACACCAAAGCGCCGGCATGACTACGACCACCATCGGGACCGTGATCGGGACCGCGACCGGGACCGCGACCGCGACGACCGCGACCGCGACCGCGACCGAGAGCGCAAGCTCTTCCAGCGCCGGGCGTTGCTGGACGGCAGCGGAGGAGGGGGCGGCAATGCGGGCGGCGACTCGAGCAGCGGCGGATCAGGCGCTCTTGGCGGCGCAGGCTCTTCTGGGGCGGGTGCTGGAGGCGGTGGCGGTGGCGGTTCCGGTGCCATTTCCGTTGGCGGTGCTGGCGGCATGGACAACAGCGGCACGGCGGGCAACGAAGGCGGTGGCGGTGCAGCAGCAACGGCAGCAGCAGCAGCAGCAGGAGGAGGAGGCTCGGCAGGCTCGGCAGGAGCAGCGCCCAAGGAGAAGGAGAAGCGGAAGAAGCTGGACGCGGAAACGCTGGAGCGGCTGAAGAAGGCGCAGAGCAAGGCCGTGCAGCGGTTCGAAGAGCTGATGAAGCTGGATGACGACAAGCTCAACTACAACGACGACGAGCAGGTGATGTGGTCGCTGCTGAAGCCGGTCCGTCGCAACTTCAAAAACATTATGGAGACGACGCCAGAGCGTGTGGAAAAGGCAAAGGAGCGCGCTGCCATTATGGGCCAGGAGCTGCGCCAGATCGGTGACTGCGTGATTGGGCTCAAGAAGAACCAGGCCGTGCCGCCAGAGAAGCTGGATGCTCTGATGCCGCGATTCTGGTAAGTTGGATGGGGGTAACGGGTTTGTGAAGGAGACGTTTTGTTGGGGGAGAAAAGGCCGAGGTCAAGGTCTGTCTCGGACGAGAGCTGAACAAAGTGACTGACAATGAAATCAACTAGGGACTTTTTATCGTCGATCTG
The DNA here is from genome assembly GCA_019925385.1 of Raffaelea deltoideospora. Classification (NCBI taxonomy): domain Eukaryota; kingdom Fungi; phylum Ascomycota; class Sordariomycetes; order Ophiostomatales; family Ophiostomataceae; genus Raffaelea; species Raffaelea deltoideospora. The sequence goes on from JADHKP010000002.1 coordinate 310,235, forward strand.
GCCGATTAACGATTTTGCTGTGTCGGGCCACCAGCTGTCGAAAATGTACGAAGCGTTGCGGGCCAAAGATAACAAGGCGAACATGGAGAAGTCAGACAACAGAGGCCGGGACGGGCGCGATGGGCGCGACGGAGGAGGACGAGGACGGGAAGGAGGAGACAGGGGTGACAAGTCTGGCGGTGGCGGCAACAGCCGTGACGATCTGGAAGACGGCGAGATTGACAGCGAACGCGACAACAACACAACGTCGAACAACAACCATTCCAGCGGCAGTGGGCGGCGCGATTACGATCGAGAGCGGGACTCGTGGGACCGCAGCAGCAGAGACCGCGAACGGGACGGACGAGACCGCGTTGATCGGCTGGACCGGATGGACCGAACGCGGGATCGAGGCGAACGCGATCTCCGCCGCAGCACCGGGCTCCTCGGCGATCTCCGGCGCGGCGGCGGCGGCGGCATCGGCAATTTTGGCGCCAGTGGTGGCGGCTTTGGCGCCGACGGCTATCCGCTGTTGGAAAATGGGCCGGGCAGTGTCGGCGGTGGCAGTCACAGTGGCGTCGGCGGCAGCGTCGGCGGAAGCACCGGCAGCAGCGCCCACGACCGGCTCAGCTTCCGCAAAGAAGGCCCGCCGCGGGATTGGGAACGTCTGCGGCCGTCGCCGTGGCAGCAGCAACAGCAGCAATACACGTCGCGCCCCAGCCCGTACTAGCAGTACCGTCAGCGGGAGCTGTGTTGAAGGGCCGCTGCAAGGAGGTCTTTCTGTCTTTTTTGTGTTGTTTTGTTCGTGCGGATTTTGATATCACGCAAAGCTGGCACCGGGAGGCTTTTTTTTTTTTGCTGTGTTGTTTTGTGTATTGCTTTCATGTTGCTTTCATGCATGGGACGTTGCTTTGTGATGGAACGTCTCTGTGTCTGTGTGTCCTATCACTCGATCAATGGATATCCTTATCGTGCATTCTATTGCAGTGGGTTTTTTTTTTAATCGCTTTAATCTTGTGCTTGTTTTCCCTTTCTGCTTTTCCGTCTGTGTTCTCTGTCATCTTTCTTGGGTTTTACCGGCTAGAAATGGGTTTTTCTTTTTCTTTTTCTTTTCCTTCTTCCGACCCCCATACAAAAAAAGCCACAGAGGGCAGCATTAAAGCAACGACGAGAAAGGCGTTTTGATTGTTTATAGGGTTTGAAATATGAAATGCGACGTTAATGAGAAGCTGAAAGGGGGAGAAAGCTGATCAATTTTTGTGTATTCGCGGTGGGACCGGGGACAATGATGGGATGATGGAAGGGACGTCGGAAAAGCAGGACTGGCGGCGGCTTATGTGTTTGTTTCTGCTTTGTTTCGTCTACGGAACTTTTGGCTTTTTCGGGGTCTTCCATGATGCCTCTCCCCAGTATTACTACTCTGCACCACGTCAGACAATTTAAGAGGGCCATTTGTTTTCTGAATTCACTTTTGCTTTTCATGTTGATAAACGTGGGGGTTTTGGGAGGTTTGGGGAGTATTTTTCGGTTGGGTTGGGGTCGTCTATTTCTATTGTTTTTTACGATATTTCTTCCAGGAGAATACAAAGTACGGAGCACGTTGTAGATTCTTGTGATATCCGTTCTCATTGTTACCGAAAAAACGGCGACTCGCTTGATACGGAGTAATAACAGTCGGTTGTCTTTTTCACGTGCTACACGGAGGACAAACGTAGAGATTATATGGATACCAGGTGGGCCCCGAAGACATATCTTACTCGTAATTTTGTGGCTTGAAGGCTTTGCAGGCTTTCAGGATAGAGTGCCAGGACTAAAAGGGGTGAAAGAAAGCCATGTGTTCGAGCCTGCATGGCGTATTGGGCGTGGGATTTGGTGATTTGTGGGGGGGCGTCAGGGGTTTCTCTTTCCTTCTTTGCGACGTATGGATATTACGAGTACTCCGTACTTCCACCGTGTTAACGCTGGGCGGTATGATTTGATTTGACTGCGAGACTAATGAATTTTGGGGCGTCAATCGAGAGAGAAATGAAGCATGGTGGCATTTTCTTATCGATCATCCTGTTTTGTTTTTGGCCTCTTTTTCTTTTTTTTTTTCTTCGCCTTGTGATGCGGAATCCTCTTTTTTTCTCTCGTCTGTGATATGACCGAGAAAGACGGTTTACCACTGCTGCGTGAACGGTCTGGTGAAGAATATGCGAGAAACATGCGAGTCATAATACCCATCAAAATATCCATCATTAAATTATAATACTCCCGTAATATTAGTTAATACCCCTGGGAGACAGCGCAAAAGCGAACTGCCAGAGCGGCTGAATCTCGAAAGGCTGACAAGCTCCGAAAATAACACACCCCCCCTTTCCCCCCAAACTAACCAGACCTGCAACAAATATCCATACTCGTATAGCACATTATACAAGTAATAAATAATTATGGATAAGCCATAATAATCTCGTATTGCTTGCTTAGGCTCAGCCTCTTCTTCAGCCTACCGTTTCCGGTCAATTCTCGTTCAGGGGGGGCCAAGGGCGACTGAAAGCAACGTCTCTTTCCGTGACATTTTCTTCGTTTCTTCCGTTTTACGTCGTATTTTTGTTCGTTTATTTTTTGCTCGTTTTTTGCTCTTTTTTTGCTCTTTTTTACAGTTTTTTTTTTTGTGGTGTGCTTCGTATCGCCAGCAATTTTTTTCCCACCAATATTCTCCATTCAATGAAAGTAATACGGCATAAAACTTGCCAGTATTTGCCAGCGTTTATTTTTCGAGTATTTGTATTTGTTTTTTGTCGGGTCTCCCGCCCCTGCCGTCTCCGGCTGGCCAGGGCGAATGCGGACTAGTCCAGGTACAATAGAGGTGTCTCAGCTACCCCGTCAAGAATGCTGGGTTGGCCGCCGGGCAGCGACGATCCAGGTTTGCAGCTGCCTCTCTCTTCTCGTACAAAGTATTACTCCTACTCGCAGCATGCCAGCCAAACCAGAGCTATGGGACAGCTGTAAGTAATTCTTCCTTAGCGCTCACAATACGCCGTACTCGTAAACAGAAACATTCGTTCACCGTAGGATTGCTTCGTCCTCCAGCGGCCGACCCCCACTGAAATGCCATCCCGACACAGCGACGGAGCCCTCCGCAAACGGGCCCCCCCATCCGTCTTGGCCCTGCTCTTCAATACTCAAAATACTCCCGTATTACTCGTTCAGCTCAGCCACCCCAAAAAATAATAGGAAAAAAAAAACCCACGCCTCCGCCGGCGAGAGCCCGTGCACATTCATTTCCGGCTTTCAAGTCAGCTCTTTACTTTGTAATACGTCGTACGTCGTCGTAGAGCACTTGCTGGTCGTACTTGTCGTACGTAGCGGACTGGTAAATAAGGACAGTATTTTGATACGACTGATAGCTACCCCCGGCGCTGTAATGACGTCTGAATGACTATTGCTTCCTAGCTCTCTTGCCAACCTGTGCATATGATAGCTGGTGGATGCCAGTGGTCGGTACTTTGTACGTAAAATGAAACAGCCGCTTTTAGCAACAGCTCTTTCTACAACAGCTCTCTCCTTAACCCGGCTCTGCTAGTAGTGCTATTTACATCGGTACAATCCAACCACAGATCGCCCGTCTCCCAAGTGCGGTGCGGAAAACGGAAACCACGATGGAGGGGAAGAACTGCCTTGCTCAGGCAACTTCCCTCGCCATTCCCAAGCCCCCCCCACTCAGTGAATAAATACTCTGGACTCGTATGGATATGGCTTTGGTTGCTCGTCACTTCCTTCTTCGAACCAGGACCCACTCTAATAATAAATAAAGGAGAAACCTGTATTAACGATCAGGAATTGGAAAGAGACAAACGACAGCCACAAAGTGACTGCCACCCCTGTCTTATTACTCGTAGTCTTTATCTTTTTTTGCTCTTTCCTTCGCATTACCTCTTCTCTCTCCTGTTCCCTCTCTCTCTCTCTCTCCTTTTCCCTTCCTCTTTCGTTTTCCTCTTCTGAGTCTGTCATTCTCTCTCCTCGGACCTTGAAAGCATTCTCCGGTTCTGCGACTCTGCCTGTCTCCCATTCTCTCCTCGATCTCTCACGTCCTGGTTTATGAGCTCCCCTGGTCCAGCTTGCACTGCTCCAGCTCCAACGATCTCGAGGGGCCTGTAACCTTCCTATATAACAAGCCAACAAAAAAGCTTTTGCTTCCTCTTTCTTACCGCATCTCCCTAGCTTCATTCTCTTCTGCTCTCGCTGATTGCTTTTGAGATTCTCTTGTTGGTACGTACGAGTAGCTTTTGCGGTGATTCTCTTTCCTTTTTTTTTGTAGTCGTCAACTTGCTATTTTTGCGCCTTCGTCAAGTGTTGCCAAGCGGCTATTCTGTTTTGCCATCTTTTTTGTTTCTGTCTGGACTTGGGACATTTCGACTTGTTGAAACGCCCCAAACCGGAAACACGCCTTGATTTCTGAGAGCTTCCTAGCCAACCAACAGCTGCTGCTCCTGGGCGTGCAAGACGATCCGTGCAAGTCGGGATCTACCACAAATCAACCCCACCCAACACAGCTTCCTTGTCACTTTCATTTACGTCCTCACATCCCGCTGTCGTTATTGCACTGCAGTTGTGACTGGGTGGACGTTCGTTCAATTACGTCAGATTTGCTAACGCTTGGAACAGCAGGGCCAGAATAAAACCAACGTTTTCTTTTTTTTTTTTTTTTATAAAAAAAATAGATTGCAAAAACTATATAAGGCAAACATTCCCATAGCATTCTGTCAACTTTCAATTTCTTCGTCCTCGACCCGACATATCTCTGCTTTTTATCGGCCTAACGCCAAGCTAGCTATCCTCAGCTTCTTCTCTGCCTCGTATGTTTGTGCCAAGCTCACTTCTCGGTCTTTTTTTTAAAAAAAAAATTGCCTTAGCTTTCCCATCTTCGGCCCCTTTTTCTCTTCCCACCGCCCTCTTTTGCTAACACTTTTGGGAAAATACGATAGGCCCTTGACCCACTGGCCCGCCGTTGTCTCTCCTTTGCCACCCCATTTGGCCGCCTGCTCTTTTCGCACGCCAACACCAAGCACGATAAAAACAGAACTAAAAAAAGAAAGCAGCGTTAACACTTAGCTGCTGTTCCCCTCTTCTCTCTCTCTCTCTTCCTCTCACTCACACCCCGCCGATCTATCGAAGAACCATCATTATACATAAGACCAGGAAAACACAGGGCAATTTCGCCGAGCCTCCTGTCTGCCCGCATCCATTCCAGCGCCATTGTCCCATTGCTGCTACTTCCAACCCAAAACAGACCACAAAATGGCGTCGCCAGTTAAGAGTGCAGTGCCTTCGCACATCAAGGTCGAGAAGGGCGGGCTCACAGTCGACAACGAACCCGCTGAGGCTTCTCAGAGACATCACGGCAAGACCCGCTCTCACATGGTGCGTTTGACCACAAGCCCCCTCTCCGAGCACCACCAAGTCAGTTCACTGGCCATTGCAATCAATGTGCTTGACTAACGCAATCAACAGGCCTTTGAGAATACCTCTACAAACATCGCCGCCGCTCAAATGCGGAATGCCCTCACCGCGCTGGCGGAGACTGTTAAAGACCCAGAGGAGAAGAAGGTAAGCGTCGTCTTCATGTCCCCTACGACCCCTACGACCCCTACGACCCCGCACGCATTGCTTTGTGTGCCGGTTGCAGGGTTTTATTCCTGGTCGTTGTTCTGCTGCTAACGAGTCAGCTTTTCGATGCACAAATGGGCAACTTCTTCTCTCTGTTCCGGCGCTACCTGAACGACAAGGCCAAGGGCAACGCAGTGTACGTACTTTTGAGATTCGAGGTGGGATGGAAGACGGACTGTACGGGACAGGAAGGGACAAAAAAGGATAAAAAAAATACAAAAAAAAAACAAAAGAGGAAAAAAAACTACAGACAATGACCAGGTGATCTGACAAGCTAACGCTTTCCTAGGGACTGGGACCGCATTGCCCCCCCAGCACAGGGCCAGGTGGTGGACTATGATGAGCTTGGCAGTTCCGAGGGCGTTGCTTTTCTCAACAAACTGGCCGTGCTGAAGCTCAACGGCGGCCTGGGCACGTCGATGGGCTGTGTGGGTCCCAAATCGGTCATCGAGGTGCGAGACGGCATGTCGTTCCTAGACCTCTCGGTGCGCCAGGTCGAGTACCTCAACCGCACCTACGGCTGCAACGTGCCGTTCATCCTGATGAACTCGTTCAACACCGACGCCGACACGGCCGCCATCATTAAGAAGTACGAGGGTCACAAAGTCGACATTCTCACCTTCAACCAGTCCCGCTACCCGCGCATTTTCAAGGACTCGCTGCTGCCCGTGCCCAAGTCCTTTGACGATCCGACCGAGTGCTGGTACCCGCCCGGCCACGGCGACGTATTCGAATCGCTCTACAATTCCGGCGTTCTTGACGAGCTGATCAAGCGCGGCATCGAGATTATCTTTTTGTCCAACGTCGACAACCTGGGCGCCGTGGTCGATCTGCGTATTCTGCAGCACATGGTGGAGACCGAGGCCGAGTACATCATGGAGCTGACCAACAAGACCAAGGCCGACGTCAAGGGCGGCACCATCATCGACTACGACGGCTCGGTGCGTCTGCTCGAGATTGCCCAGGTGCCCAAGGAGCACGTCAACGAGTTCAAGTCCATCAAAAAGTTCCGCTATTTCAACACGAACAACATCTGGATGAATGTGCGCGCCGTCAAGCGCGTCGTCGAGGAAGACGAGCTGGCCATGGAGATCATTCCCAACGGCAAGACCATTCCCGGCGACAAGAAGGGCGAGTCGGACATTTCCATCATCCAGCTCGAGACCGCCGTCGGCGCCGCCATCCGCCACTTCCGCAATGCCCACGGCGTCAATGTGCCACGCCGGCGCTTCCTGCCCGTCAAGACCTGCTCAGACTTGATGCTGGTCAAGTCCGATCTGTACACCGTTAAGCACGGCCAGCTGCAGATGAGCGCCAACCGCTTTGGGGACGCCCCGCTGATCAAGCTGGGCAGCGACTTCAAAAAGGTCTCGGACTTCCAGAAGCACATCCCTTCCATCCCCAAGATGATCGAGCTCGACCACCTGACCATTACCGGTGCCGTCAACCTGGGCCGCGGCGTCACCCTCAAGGGAACCGTTATCATTGTTGCTACCGAAGGCAGCACCATTGACATCCCCCCCGGTTCCATTTTGGAGAACGTGGTTGTCCAGGGCAGCCTGCGCCTATTAGAGCACTGATTGGGTGGGACTGCTTTGGCCTGATTTGGGCCCAAATTGTATATCGCCCGCTTTTGCCTAATGTCCCTCCTTGTCTCTTGTTTCTTTTCCCTCTCTGTTTAAATAAAAGTACAACTCCCTTAGACGAGCTTAAAAAAAAAAACACCCCGGGACATAAGGGTGATGGCGATGACTTGGCTCATGCCAAACCACGTCGTCATGCGGGGAACAGCTAAAGCCAGGTAGCCTGAGCGGTTGGTGGCTTGACTGAGCCACATGATGCTTTTATTTTGGGCTCTGTTGTTCTTACGATTACAGGTTCAACGGGGACAATTTGTTTTTGAGGTTTTTGGTTTCTCGTCTTTTTCTTTCCCTTCTTGTCGTGTGTTGTGCTTTCATACGAGTATTCGTTCTATTCGACTTTAGTTGTAGCATACAATGTTTGTAATACACAATTTTCCCGCCAGCATGCCTGCAGTGTGAGCAAAACCGCTTAGAAGGTATCGTCAACCTTTAAAAAGTCTACCGTGTTTGTGTGCAGTGTTGATGAGAATTTAGGCTTGTAAATAAACTTGTCTTTTCATTATTGACATACGAGCATTCCTTGTGAATGCACTCGTAGTAGATTTGTTCGGGTATCTAATTTTTGGATAACTATAATATACAACGCCAAGATGCGTCAGGTTGCGCACAGCATGTCATAGCCAATAACTGACATATGAGCAAAGGGGAGGGGGGGCAGTTCTAACAACTCTGAAATGACTGTCCACCTGTGGAAAACAGAAACTTTTCCTTTCTCAGCTTTTCTCCTGCCAAGGCTAGGCCATTGGCCAGCAACGTCGCCGCTACTGTTTGCACGGCCAGAGCCGTTCAGAGGCAGCCGAGGCTGTGCCGGCTTTGAGCTTTTCTCCTCTCTCTCGTCATGGAAATCGGAAGGCCCCCCACACGAGCATATCAAGGTCACTACTGTGGCTGCTTGCTTTGCATACTGGTCCCCGATAAAGGATCAACCGAGCCGTTGCAGACTCACTTTCCCTTTCTCGACCCGATTGGCAGACTGCCATGTCCTGTAGCGCTGCTGTCCTTTTTTGTGTCGGAAGAACCTGCACCAGCTGAGCTGCTGCCGCCAGCTGCCGAGCCACTGCTGCTGCCGCCGCCAGTATTGTTGCTATTGCCGCTGTTGCCACCATTGCCGCCACCGTTAGTGCTGCTGTTGCCATTGCCGGTGTTGTTGCTTCCTTTGCCAGCGTCGTCGTTGGTTCTGGAGCTGCTGCGGCCGTCGCCAGTGTTTTTTGTGCCTCTGCTTTTGCTGTCGCTGCCGCCACTGCCGCCGCCGTTGCCGCCGCTGCTGCCCTTCATTTTCTCGGTGCAGACCGGGCAGTACCATGTTCCGTTGGGCTCGCTCTTGAGTCCCACGCACGACCAGTGGAACCACTCAAACGGACAGTCCTCGTTGTCGCACGCCACCATGTCGCCGAAGCTCACATTCTGACACAAACAGTATTTGCGGTCATCACCGGCCTCGTCGTCGTCTACCTCCATGCGATCGTCACTTGCTGGCGCTGTGCCACCACTCCCCCCTCCGGCACTGCCTGCACCCGATCCTCGCACGCCTGCGCCTCGGGGACCTCCATGCCTGACGCCCGCAGGTCCGCCATGCCCGCCACTCCCACCACTTCCGCTGCCGCTGCCGCTGGCGTTGCCGCTGCCGCTGGTGCCACTGCTACCGCTACCAGCACCTCCGCCTCCAGAGCCGCCCGTTCCAACCGCCCCGCCTAAACTGCCAAGCCCTGAGCCGCCGCCGCCGCCGCCGCCGCCGCCGCCGCCAGCGCCGTCTTTCTCTCTCTTTAACTGAGGCTGTGATGATGACCCGTCCTTGTCGCCGCTGCCGCTGCCATTGCCAGAGCTGCCGGTACCGCCAGCACCTGCTCCCGCACCTGATCCCGACCCAGTCCCCGATGCACCTTGGGATGAGCCGCGAGCTGGCGTGCCGCGCCGTGACGAAGTGTTGGAGTCCGACGCTGATTCGGCGTCGGACAGCTCAGAATCTGCCGTAGATGACGCCGCCGAGTTCTTTGCAGGCCGCTTGACACGCGACAGCGATGTCTTCATTGCCGCAGCACCCCCGGCCCCACTGCCTTTTTTGCGGCCCGGACCGGCCTTGACTGGGACTGAGTCGGTGCTGCCAGCGGCCAGTGCGGACGAAGCAGACGGCGTTCCGGCGGCCTTGCGCCCGGGGCCCGAGCCAGGGCCTTTGGTCGACGAGCGTGGGCCGGCGCTGCCAGCCCGCTGCGCACCCGTTGCAGTCTGATGCAGCTTTGGTGTACCCGGCCCCAAGGAGGAGTGTCGGGCGAGACCACTGGACGTTGTGGGTGCGTTGGCGTGTGCGCTGTTGGCTCGCGGCCCTCGTTTGCCAGGACCGGTGCCCGGGCCCGTCGACCCTTCTCGAGTTTGACGGCCTAGAATCATGGCCGCGGCCGCCGGTGTAGCCGGAGCGGACGCGGTGTGCACAGCCTGGGGTCCCACTTGCCGAACGTGCGCGTGATGGCCACCACGCCCACTGCCGATACCACCGCCACCGCCACCGACACCGCTGCCGCCGCTGCCGCCGCCGCTGCTGGCATGGCCGGAGCTGTTCAAACCCGCTGAAGATGCGCCAGCCACCGCGCCAGCCGTGGCACCACCAGACGAAGCAGCCGTAGCCGCCTCCTTACGCGCATTGCCAGAGCTGTTTGGTAACGGTATCGAAGCGGCCGCACGCACCGGCGAGGAGGAGGCCAGGCCAGACGCTGAAGACAGAGCGGCTGTTCGCGCAACGGCAGAGGGAGCAGTTTGGTTGGCTGCACTGGGCCGGACCAGAGACGGCAGCTCGTCGGGGTCGGTGAAGCCGGGCTCGTTGCGGTCGTACAGGTGTTTAATCTGCACGTCGAGGGCGCGCATGTGGCGATCCAGTGTTCGCTGCATGCGGTCGGCCAGGGCAATCTTCTCGTTGGCCAGCTTATCGGCCTTGTCAAAGTTCTCTTGGATGGTCTTGCGGTAGCCTTCTTCGCGCGGGTTTGGCTCGTGGCTGCCGTTGGCCTTGATCCATTTCTGGAGGCGGGCATCGCGGTCCTCGATGATACGGATGCATTCGTTGTACTGGCGGTCCTTTTCGGCGATCTCGCCCTGCAGAAAACGGATTTCCTCGGGCAAGTTAGCCACGCGGTTGATCCAGTCTTCCAGGGCCTGCGCCGGGTCGAGCGCCTCGCCGCCGCCGTGCGGCATCCTATTGTTGACAAAGTCGATGGAGAGGTCGTCTCTAGGCATGGCGTCAACCAAAAGGCGAACAGGGGCAGCGGGAGGGGAAGGGAGGCACAGACGTGTGAGGGAGATATACGCGCGCCGGGAGGGAGGGAGGAGAGAGGAAGAGAAAAGAGAGAAGAGAAGAGGGAGGCAGGAGAGAGAGAGGGAGAGAGAGAGAGAGAGAGGAGAAAGGTTATGAAAAACAAAGAGGAGATATCATGAGCTGGAAAGGGAAAAGGAAAAAAAAAGTGAAAAATCCCAATGAGGCAATCGAATAAAGATCCCCCCTCCTCAAAAACAATGCTCACTAGCAAAAATCAAGAAAGAAAACAAACTGATATGAAGATTGTGCCAGGTTCCAAAGATGATAAAAAAGAAGAAGAAGACGCGAGACAAAAAAAAAAAAAAAAGGAGGAGAGAAAAGCAAAAGCAAAAGTGAAGTAAAGGAAAAAGCGAAGGAGAAGGAAAATACGTGGCTTACCTCCTGCAGTTACGCTGTTATTTTTATTATGTTCAGTAAATTCCTGGGGAAGGTGCAGCCCGAGCCGGACTGCTGCAGTTTTGGGGGTTTTTTTTTTTAATTTGCGCTAGGCGAAAAACAGCTGCTGGTGCTTTGGGCTGGGCAGAGAGAAAGCACAGGGAACTCGCACCCTTTTAGTGGACCTCTTCTCTGCCCCTTCTGAGAAGCAGCAAGGTTGTATCGGACGCGGTGATCGGCCAGCCAGCTCCTTTTGCCTTTTCGATCGAGTCAGGGCAGAGGCAGAGGGGGGGCCAGAGCTGTGGGCTGCGTGAGAAAAGAGACAGAAGAGAAAGAAGAGACGGGGAGATGGGAGCAAAAGAAAGGGACCCGCTGATAGCTGTGGGCGGCAAGACGAGGAAACAGCGACGTGGTGGGGCACGAAAGGGGAAAGAGCAGGAAACCAGACGGAGTCTTGAGTAGAAGCGAGGGAGGAAGGAGCAGAGCGATGGGAAGAATGCGGAAGTCACTCCGTCATCACTGCGGCAGGAGCACGATGAACCAGGAACACATGCGACGAGAGTACTCGTATTACGAAGTATGACGGCGAGAAGGGATGAACGACTGCAGAAAGAGCAGGGCTCGGAAAGGAAAAAAGTTCAGCCTCTGGCGGGCTGATTTTTGCCTCTCCCAGCCGTGGCGGCCATTTGCGCACTATTCCCAATATGGACTAGCATGGCCTGGTGGCGGATTTTGGCGGGCAAAAAGTGGCAGGAGGCGATCCTTCGAGACTGCTTCGCAAGGGACCATTTCTATTGGCGGTATGAGTATCCTTAACTACGGAGTATAGGAAGACTCGAACAATCTCGACACAAAAAACTAAAACAAAACACAAAACTGTTGCCCAAGGACATGTTCCGAACGGCCTGGTGTGGGGGGAGAAAGAGAACATCCAGATATCTATAGTATACGAAGCAGAGCGCAAGATCTACGAGTAGCCATCATTTTAAGACGGACTGAAACGACACTCAAAAAGATTTGCAGACAGCATCGGCCGAACTCTCTGACTTTGCGTTCCATGCGCCGAGGCCTCCCAACGGCCGCTCGCGACGAAGCAAGAGGGGGCCCAGAGGGCGAGAACAGCAGCGGTTTTTTTGACAGGACAGCAACACACGACCGTACATGACGGACATTGACGAGTACCGGTACCGGGTGCCGCGGCCCAACTATCTGCCGCACAATGTAGATGCGGACGAGCCGGTGGTGGCGTCGTACCGGCCGCTGGGGCAGGCGAGCGACGTGGACAATGCCAGCTACCTGGCCAAGGCGCGGCGGGCGGCGCAGGAATACGGGATTGTGCGGCCAAAGGGGTACCGGGTGACGTTCCACACGAACCCGGAGATGGAGAAGCACCACTTTGGGCAGACGCACCCGATGAAGCCGTGGCGGCTGACGCTGTCGAAGAGCCTGATCATGTCGTACGGGATGCCGTTTGCGATGGACAACTACATTGCGCGGGCGGCGACGTACGAGGAGCTCAACGGCTTCCACTCGAACGACTACCTGGACTACCTGGGCACGGTGCTGCCGGAGGCGGTGCCGCGGGACGTGGAGAGCGCGAACCCGGACCTCAAGTTCAACCTGGGCGGCTCGGACTGCCCGCTGTTCGAGGGCCTGTACGACTACTGCTCCATGTCGGCGGGCGGGTCGCTGGACGCGGCGCGCAAGGTGTGCAACGGCGAGGCCGACATTGCCGTCTCCTGGGGCGGCGGGCTGCACCACGCCAAGAAGGCGGAGGCGTCGGGTTTCTGCTACATCAACGACATTGTGCTGGCGATTCTGCAGCTGCTGCGCTGCTTCCCGCGCGTGCTGTACATTGACATTGACGTGCACCACGGCGACGGCGTCGAAGAGGCCTTCTTCTCGACCGACCGCGTCATGACGTGCTCGTTCCACAAGTACGACCCGCAGAACTTCTTTCCCGGCACCGGCGCGCTCGACGACAACGGCCCGAAGAACGAGCACAACCCGGGCGCGCACCACGCCATCAACGTGCCGCTCAACGACGGCATCACCGACGAGCAGTACGGCCACCTGTTCGAGACCGTCGTCGGCGCCATCGTGCAGCGCTTCCGCCCCAGCGCCATCGCCCTGCAGTGCGGCGCCGACTCGCTCGCCGGCGACCGGCTCGGCCGCTTCAACCTGCAGGTCCAGGGCCACGGCCACTGCGTCGCCTTCTGCAAGCGCCTCGGCCTGCCCATGATCCTCTTCGGCGGCGGCGGCTACACGCCGCGCAACGTCGCCCGCGCCTGGTGCTGGGAGACCGCCATCGCGCTCGAGTGCCAGTCCAAGATCGACCCCGTCATCCCGCTGCACACGCCCTGGCGCGACCACTTCCGCCATGCCGAGCTGCTGCCCACGCTCGAGCAGATCCTCGGCGAGCCGCGCCCCAACAAAAACCCGCCAAAGCGCATCCAGGAGATCATCCAGCATGTCCACGAACAGCTGCGCTTTGTCGAGCACGCTCCCAGCGTCGCCATGCGCCTGATCCCGCCCGACCTGGGCGGCCTGCGCGACGAGGTCGACGAGCAGCTGCGCGAAGAGGCCGCCGACAACGACGAGACCCAGCGCAAGCTGCGCGAAGAGGGCGTCGGCGTGGCCATGGAGGTATAGCTGTGGTCTGGTGGTTGGTTGGAGTATGAAAGGAACCATTATCTATTAGAAAACGGCCGGGACAGCCAATAAAAATGTCACCTGAAATTTTGCAAAATGCCAGTCAATTTTTCTTCCTATTCCCTTTTTTTTCTGTTTCTTTCTCTTTCTCAGAATCCAAAAAAAGTATATCCAAAGTACATGAACCATAAAATAGAGGTAATTTCAAAAAAGAAAAGTAAAAAAGAAAAAGAGACAGAGAACCAACTTAAAAGGCTAGATAGAAACATATCCTGCTGTCAATGGCGGGCCCTATCAATCCCCTCCAGCTCTGGCATCACGTGCCTTGCCGGTCTTTCCGCCTGCGTCCCATGTAGCTTCTTTTTTGGGTCAGAGCCCAACGAATGCCAGTGATAATAACCATGAAGCAAAAAGCAAAAAAAGGGCAAAAAGAGGAAAAAAAAGCGAATGCTTGACATCTGCGCGCCCTCACAAAGCGCCAAAAAGCCGGCATGCCGGGCCCTGGCATTGGCCAAAGTCCCTGGCATTGGCCAAAGTCCCTGACCCGCTCCACCAGGCTTGGCCGAACCCTCCCCCCTCGTGGTAAGACAGGCTGCTCGCGGCCTCGTCATGCCCCTACGCTCCACCCTGCCGCTCAGTCGCTGAGAAAGGCGCTCTCGGCCTCCTGCTCGAGCTGCTTGCGGCGGATGCTGCGCGACTGCACAGCCACATAGGTGACCAGACAGCAGCCGACGGTCAGGCCGATGAGCAGCAGGATGAGGTTGACGGGGATGGGGTTTCCGCGGAAGACGGTGTGGAAGAGGTAGTCGAGGGCGGACTGGGAGAAGTTGAAGAGGCCGGCGAGGCAGATGATGGTGCCGTAGACGGTGCCAAAGGTGCGGAAGCCAAAGACCTTTGCGCTGTAGTCGGAGACGGAGGTGTAGTAGAAGGGGCGGTAGAGCACAAAGATGCAGATGTTGGCGTAGGCGGCCCACATGCGCGGGATCATGCCGAAGACGCCGATGATGGTGGCGACGGTGACGAGCACGGACAGCACGGTGGTGGTGCTGTTGCGGTCGAGAAAGAGGCCGATGAAGGGGATGGACAGCAGGCCGCCGAGCGGCAGGGCGACGTCGAAGAAGTTGTTGACGGTCACGGCCTGTTCGTGGTTGCCCAGCAGGGCCTCGTACTGGGGGCGGATGGTGGCGACAAAGTAGTTGATGCGCGTCATCTGGATGACGGTGAAGAGGCAGATGAGCACGAACCAGGGCGAGCGGATCTGCTCGATGGCGGAGGCGTTGTGCATGACGCCCCACACGCCCGAGATCTCGTTCTTCTGCTCCTCGCGCTGCGCCTGCTTGTCGGCCTTGGCCGAGCCGAGCAGCTCCTCGATGTCGGCGACGACGCTCTGGCGCCGCACGCGCGCCTCCTCCTGCAGCAGCGCCGTGTGCTCGTCGACCTGGTCGTCGGCCTCCTGCTCGTCCGGCAGCGGCTCCTCGATCTGCTCAATCAGCTCGCCCACCGTCTTGTACGACTGGCGCGGCAGCAGCGTCAGCTGCAGCACCGCAATCATCACCGGCACCACCAGGTAGGCCAGGAAGAAGCGCCGGTGCCCAAACGCCCCGCCCGAGCGCTCGTACAGAATGCGGTACACCAGAAAGAGCGCGCTCGACGCGTCAAAGGCCCCCGTCAGCAGCGCCAGGATCAGCCCCGAATGCCGCGGAAACGCGTTCGACAGCTGGAACGACGAAATGTACGTAAACGGGCCGCCAAACGCCAGCAGCAGATAGCCAAACAGAAAGCCGTCAAACGGCACCTGCTGCGCGTGCGCCATCAGCAGCGCCCCCGACGCCAGAAAACCGGCCCCCATCAGCCCGCACACCCGCGGCCCGTAGTGGTCCAGGATCGCCCCCAGCGGCAGCGCCACCACGTTGGTGCCCACCGCCGCCACCGTGAACATCAGGTTCAGGTGGATCTCCACGCACACGTCCACGTCCACCCCGCCCTCCGCCGCCCGCTGCGTGCACACCTCGCGGTACGCTCCCTCCGTCTTGAGCACCGGCTTGATGGCCGCATAGCCAAACACAATCCCCGCTGCCACCAGGCAGTAGAGCACCGTGGCAATCACCTGTGCTGGTTTTTGGGTTCATCTCAGTTAGCTCTGCTTTGTCCTTCCGGCTGCTTCCCCGGCTGGGCTGGGCCGGGCCAGGCTGCCCAACCACACGGGCTATGTTTCTCTTCCTGCTTCTCTTCCAGCTTCTCTTCCAGCTTCTCCTCCAGCTTCTCCTCCAGCTTCTCCTCCTACACAATCCTACTCACCCACTCGCTTCCATTTTGGCACCTCGAAAGCTCCAATGGCCTGGATGTTGTCAGGTCGCTCGTCCACCGGATCCCACTCGTCCGGCAGCGGATTGAAGCTTAGCTTGCGAGCCCGCACTGACACGTCCGAGTTCCTTCGCGAACCAGGTTCGCTGGGAACAAAGGAGAAAGACTCCAACGAGGCAATTCGATTGAGCGACATAATGGCAGTGGGGAAGGGGAAGGGGAAGGGGGGGTCGTATGAAGGTGGGAGAGAACGAAGGGAGAGGGTAGAGGGGACGGTGATGAAAAGAGGGAATAGAAGAGGAGAGAGAACGGAGAGAGCAAAAAAAGAGCGAGAAAAGAAAGAAAAAGAAGGCGACGATGAGAAAATGGAAATATGGATACAAGGTAATACTCCGTAATACTCGTAAAAAAAAAAAAAGCTTGACGACAAACTCTTTCTCGACTCCACAGAGATCTTCTCCGTATCTTCCTTAAGCAATGGAGCAATGGTTGGATCCGACAAGGCAATCGGCGGTCTCCTCCACCACCTTCTTCTGGTCCTCTTTGTTTGCTGTGCTTTCGCTCCCCGTCTAGGCGTCGTCAAACAGAGCCGGAAACGAGCTACTGCTCTCCACTGTAACCTTTATTAAAATAAAAGAGGAGAAACCAAAAAAAAGGCGGTGCTGCCGGGCTCGATATTAGCAAAGGCTGCAAGGTTCGCTGCAAGTGCAGATTTTTTTTTTTTTTTTATACGAGTAGGGCGCTGATGAAATCGGGGTGGCGGGGTTTTAGTGGACGCAGCGGGCTAGTTCGTCCGGCTTTCTTCTGGTTCGTCAATCGGGAAGAAAGAGCTTCGAGTATTACGGACAATGATACGGAGCGGACACAGCGAAACGTGTGCTGGACTCTGTAATCTGCAATCTGCAAACCGTAGAGGTAATACGGCAAAAAGGGACTCCTATTGCACTGCATGCACTGCAATGATGCTTTGCAGCAAGCGTACTCGTATGCTTACGAGTAAAAGACCTTTTCTGGACGGGCTAGTTTCCCTGCGTTGCCCGCTCGTTACTACGCAAAAAATGCGTCTTTTTTAGGTGTTTTGTGGCGGATTTTGCACAGAGATAAGAGCTTTTGCTCTTAGGCCCCTTCTATCACAAGGCCCTGCTAGCAGGTGGGGCTTTCTGGGTTGCAGCCAGTCAGAGGGCCTAACCTGGTCTCAGCCACGCGATAAAGGATTATTACCCAGTTCGACGTTTATTGCGACGCAAGATGCCCGAGGCCCCGGACTTGATCGTAAGGATAGAAGTAAACAACGGGATGTGAAGAAAGAAGCAAAGAAAATGGTTGGAGAATTCTTTAAATCTACTCGTAGCATCAGAGAGCATTCTGAAGCTTGAAGCTTAATAATGAGAGAAAAGACGAAATACACTGCTGCTTCGGTCTTCTGCAAGACTTGGCAATTGCTCTGGTCGTGGTTTCCGCGCAAGTCAACGCTGGTCGTGCTTGCTAAACAGAGCTTCTCATGTCTTTGAAAGTGCCTTGACTCTCAACTTTTTCCATCTTACTCTGTCCCTCTTTTTGTCCCTTCTTCTTATCCTCCGAGCCCCTCACCTGTCTTGTCAATATACGATGTAATATTACTCGTACGGAATACATCGTACTAGTTCTCCGTAGTCGTACTCAGTATGCCGCCGGGCAGTGCGGGGAAACAGTCGCAGAGCCGAGTTGGCTACTACATGTACGAAGTAGATGCAGCTCATGTCACGATACCAATCGAATTCTCCAGTCTCTGGGGGTAACATTTCACCGGCAGCTGCAGAAACTCTGATCTCGGCGTTGGAATCACGTGACTTGAGCATGATCGTATTGGGCTTTGGGTCCAAAGTAATTTGACAGACCCTGACAAAATACGGCATATCACGACATACGTCCTACGTCGAAATATCCATACCACCAGTACATTGTATTACTCTCTACCCTACTCCGTATACTCGGTCCTTACTGGGATGCTAGTCGTGGCATACGTTCACCGTAGATCCACTTCTGCCTCGTACCCATAATAGCATGAGCGGTTTGGCGCGCGCTCTGGCCGATGCGCGGTGAGTATTAAGACTCGTACGAGCAAAAGTGCTTCAGTTTTAAGCTTCAATGTTTCTCTCTGCAACAGCCTCCAAACACCTGCCGGTTCTATTGCTTTATTTTTTGTGTTTTTTTTAGGCTCGTCGTGGGCATGTCCCGGCGTTTGTCGTCTGCCCTTTTTTTTTTTTTTTTCTTTTCTTTCTTTCCATCGTCTTTCCATACTGCTACATCGCAACTATGAACAGCCGAAAGGATCGGTGGCCGCGTATTGAGCCGCGCATTGTTTTTGGTTTTGGCCGCGAAGGATTCGGGCCGCCGAGCAAGAGGCCAGAACACTAGAAAAAAAGGCCCCCATAGAACAGGCGACAGGAGGGCAATTCAGCGCCAAGCCCGCCTCTGCTCGTGGAAAACACACAGGTGGCAGAGTGGCAGCCCTCCCAAAAGGGCAAAGCTGACACTGCGTAGGATGTCGCAATGTATCCATATTGCTCTCTACTCCGTATGTGCTGCTTCTTCTAGTATTATTACAGAGTATTTGATTACTCCATGCCAAAAAAGTACAGGGTATTTAATTGCTCCATGCCAAAAAAGAAAGCACGAGTTCGACATGTGCCAGATTTACCCGCCGAGCAATATGCGGGAGTCTGGTCTTCCATTCCTGACAGGGCGGAGTCCAAATGGGGGTGGGATCGTCTTGGAAAAGTGATGAATTTTCCTCAAGGGATGGGACGATATCTGGGGTTTTTCTCTGCTTTTTGGCGGTTGACGCCGAGAAGCCAAAAATAGGACAGATTAATACGGGTGTTCTCGTGGGTCTTGCCCAATAGACAAAAAAAAAAAAAACACCCTAGTAGCCAGACAGCTGTGACAAGGAATAGAACGACTGCATACGAGTATTGCTGCTTGCTACCAGAGCAGAAAAGGCTCCGAGCAACTCCAGAGTGCGGCGACGCAGCGCAATTGGTATTATACTCGTAATACATCGCTGCATAACACTCAGTATTACAGCAGTATGCCTTGAGAGAAATGCAGCTAAGCCGCAAAGTCAACGGCTTACTCGTATATCACCTGCGGCTGGACTTGGGGGTTTCAAGCCTCTCTATCATTCCACGCTGCGCTCCTTCTTTCCTGCCCTCTCTTTCATTTCTCCCATCCCCATTCTTTCCTACTCTTCTCCCTGGCCCATCTGCCTCTTGCTCGCAGCTTCCGTTTGCAAGCGCCAGCCAAGCAAAAGAATACAGAAAACCAATTGGAAAGTGGGCAGACCCCCCCACCAATTGTGCATTGTTTGGGCCTGAACACCTGTAAGCGCCGGACTCTCAAGGCAGTAGCGAACGAGCACGGATGGCAGCAGCCAATCAGCAGGCGAGGCGGATTTTCAAGCCCTCTGAGCCTGGCAACAACCCACAGTCGCAACCGCCCTTGCGGGACGTTAGTGGACGGCTGTGCCCTCTGGCAGATGACGGTTGGGGAGGAGCAATGGAAACCAACGTACGACCCGTACGTCGTGTAGAAGGCGTAATGGAGTTGAACCCACGTTGTAATAATACTACGGAGCAGGACGTATCGTGTATTAATATTACGAGCAAAGCCGTACTGGAGAGTTAGTACGAGTAGTGATATTTTTTTTTTCCTGGCTGGGAACGTCGTAATAATACGAGTACGGAGTACGTCGTGGTGTTCCCCTCCTTTTTTTTTTCTGTGCTCTTCTTGTATGGCACACCCCCTCCCGCTCTCACCCAACCTTTCCCTCCCTCCCCCGTCACACGGAATGTCCTCGCATATCGATCACGCCGCGTCCACCCTATTTCCCTTCTTTTGAGAGAAAGAGGTTTTGATGTTTTTTTTGAGTTTGTAATTGTTTGTTTTTCTTTCCCTCTTCCATCTCGCTTGCTCATCTTTGTCCGCAACGTTCGTCTGTACTTGTTTGCTTTTATTTCTCCTCCCCTCACAGCAAAAGGTCTGCAGGCGAATGTAGATTGAGACGAAAGCGTTGCAACGAAGCTGCTGTTTATTTTATTTTTATTGTTTTATTTTTGGTTCTCTTTTGTCCCCCTTCTCCTTACACAGATTAAAAATTTCCGTTTGGAGAGCCGGCCGCCAAAGTGGCCGCATCTGCCATCTGCCATTTGTGCCTTGTGACGTCTCTTGCGTTGCACACGGGGCTTGAAGAACTCGCTGGTGTTTTTGTTGTCTTTCTCGACGTGGTCGACACAAACCGAACACGATGGCGAACCGGTCGCGGGGCATAGTGCCGGACGAAGAGCTGTTTATGAGCCGGCCTGCCGAAGAGTGCGACAGTCCGACGGTGGAGCCGCTGCGGATTTACAAGCCGCAGAGCCCGGCGGCGGGCGACCAAGGCTCGTCGGCGTCGGGGCGACACCGCTATCCTCCTCCGCCGGGCGCGGGCTCGTCATCGTCTGCAGGAGGGGCCGGAGGATCGGGAAAGGGAGGAGGAGGAGGAGGAGGAGGGGCAGCGTCGGCGGCAAAACGGCCAACGTTTCCGCTGCCGCCCGGAGCGTCGCTCAGCTCGGCCAACCCGCTGCCGTACCCGGTGGACGACGACGAGCAGTTGCAGGCGCAGCCGGCGCGGCGGACGACAGGCTCGGCGAGCAGCAACAGCAGCAGCAGCAGCAGCAGCAACGCGCGGCCGACGTCGTCGGTGACGGCGGCGTACCTCAACGACATCTCGCCGCGGATTCCGCTGGGCGGCGCCGCGGACAACCAGCAGCGCAAGCCGGGGCTGGCGGAGCGGCGGGGTGGAGCGGTGCCGCCGTCGCTGTCGCCGACGAGCCCGAGCGACCAGGATGGGCTGTTTGCCAAGCCAATGGCCGCAGCGGCAGCAGCTGTGGCGGCAGCCAACCAGACAGCCAAGATCTCGACGGCGTACCAGAACAAGCCGTACTACCAGCCACCGGGCAGCAGCAGCAACAGCAGCAGCAGCAGCAACAACAACAACAGCTACAGCAGCAACAACGGCTACAACGGCAGCAACGGCAGCAACGGCAGCAACACCGCCGCCTACAGGCCGCCGGCCGTGGCCGACATGGACACGCTCAAGATCACGGTGCCCAACAACGGCCACGACATGGGCGGCGGCGTCAGCCGGTTTGCGTCAACGGCGTCGACGTCGACGACGCGGGCCAGCCGGGGATCGCCACCGCCGCCAGAAACACCGGTGGCGGACCCGCGGGGATCGGCCGCGGCGCCGCCGACGACGACGGCGGGCAGCTTTGGTGGTGGCGGCGGCAGCAGCATCGAGGCGCGCTATGCAGCCGCAGGCATCTCAGGCACGGCGACGCTCAACAGCCTGCAGGCCACGAGCGCAGCAGCAGCGCAGCGGATGGCGCAGTACGGAGGACATCCAGCGCTGACGACGGCGGCGACGACAACAGCGGCAGCGGCAGCGGCAGCGGCAGCAGCAGCACAGCCTCCGCGGCCGTGGACGCCGACGGAGCTGCCAGAGCACCAGCCGCACGGGCCGCCGACAGTGTACCAGGGGGCGAATCCGGTTCCGGTTCAGAGCGCGACGGCGACGACAGCAGCTGGCACGACGGCCATGACGGCCACAGCACAGTCGTCGGCAGCCGCAGCCGCCAACAGCGGGCTGCAGGTCAGCGTGCTCGAGCAGGACTTTCAGCGCATGCAGGCATCGACACCGCCGCCGGCATACACAAGCGTCAACCCGGCGGCAGCGGCTTCGGCGGCGTATCCCAACGACAAGCCGTCAGGTGGGCGGCCGGCGGGCGCGGGAACAGCTGGAGCAGGAACGGCAACAACAACAACAACAACAGCAGCAGCAGCAGCAGCAGCAGGAGCAGCAGCAGGAGGAGGATTAGGAGCGACAACAGCGGCCGCATTCGCAGCCCCTGCTACAACTTTTGAAGCACACGCTGTCACACCGGCAGCAGGAGCGACGACGGCTGGCATGGCTAGCACGGCGGCGGGCGTCCCAGCGTCATCGGCGACGGTCATCGACAACAAACAGGCAGCAGCCATGGCGGCAGCAGCCAACGGCCATGGGCTGGCGTCGCCGGGCATTCCGCCGCAGCACGCCAACCACCCGGCATTTGCCAACGAAGGCCGGCTACTGCAGCAGCAGCAGCAACAGCAGCACGATGCAGCGGCGATGGCAGGGGCAGTGGGAGGCGGAGGGACCGCAGCAGCAGGGGCTGGGGCACCCGGGACGCCCGGGCTGGTGCACACGCCGTCGGTGGTGCAGGGACTGGCATCGCCGCCGCCGCTGCCGGAGGGGTGGCTTGCGAATCTGGACCAGAACTCGGGGCAGTACTACTACATCCACATGGCGACGCAGACGACGCAGTGGGAGTTCCCCAAGGGCCCGAACCCCATGGTGCAGCACCACGAGGCCACGCCGCTGTCGCCGGCGACGTCGACATACGGCAATCCGCTGGGGTCGCCGTTCGGCAAGACGGCAGGCGGCGCCGCCGGCGTGGCGTCGCCGCTGTTCTCGCCGACCACGCCGGGCTATGCCGAGAGCATCTCGGGGGCGCAGAGCGTGATGGCACCGAGCGTGGCGGGCACGGCGCTCACGGGGATGACGGGCATGACGGGCATGACAGGCATGACAGGGATGACGGGCATGACGGCGGCCGGCTTCATGGGCCCGCCGCCCAGCGCCGGCGTGGACATGTACAAGGTGGCGCCGTCGAACGGCGTGTACTTTGGGCCGTATCTGCGCTACGTCAACATGGACGTGGAGCGCGGCGTGTGGCTGGGCAGCATTCTGATTGTCAGCGACGGCCCGCAGCCGCCGACGATCCACATCCACCTGAGCGCAGACCTGTCGCCGAACCCGCGGCAGCTGATGCCGTACGTGATTGCGGCGCACCAGCGCTGGACCTTTTACAAGTACGACGTCGACCTGCAGATGAGCGAGACCGGCACGGAGCACTGGACGTATGCGGTGACGTCGCACCTGGGCTGCACGCGCTACGAGTTTGTCGTGGCCGGGCGCCACGAGCTGGGCTGGCGCTTCCTGGCGCACTCGGGCGGCGACTTTTCGACGACGACCGGCCAGGACAAGCGCTCCAAGCTGGGCGGCGTCGATCTGCTGTGGAAGGATGTGCTGCAGCGCAACATTGACTGCGGCGGCTTCCACGTGCAGCTGGGCCTGGGCGACCAGATCTACGGCGACCGCCTGTGGAGCGAGGTGCCGCTGCTGCGCCAGTGGCTGGACATTCCCGGCCGCGAAAACCGCCGCAACGTTGCCTGGACCGCCCGCCACGAAGAGGACGTCACCCACGCCTACTTCCACTACTACACGTCGCACTTTGACCAGCCCTTTATCCGCGAGGCCTTTGCCCAGATCCCGCACATTCTGCAGGTGAACGATCATGACATGTGAGTGCAGTGGGCGGCGAGGAACGAGAGAGCTCAAAAGAACAAGGGAGGCGAGCGAGACGAGGAGAGAAAGAGAGAAAGAGAGAAAGAGAAAGAGAGAAAGATCGCTTGCTAATGCTTTTGCAGCTTCGACGGCTTCGGCTCCTACCCAGACTACATGCAGCAGACGCCCATTTTCAAAAACATTGGCCGCATCGCCATCGAAATGTACCTGCTGTTCCAGCACCACACGACGGTTGAGATTCTGCGCAACGTGCACACCGACCAGGACCTCTTCACCATCACCGGCGCCGGCTGGCACTTTGTCAAGTACCTGGGCCCGGCCGTGGTGGTGGTGGGGCCCGACTGCCGCTCCGAGCGCACGCAGACGCGCGTGCTGGCCGGCCCGACGTACCAGGGCCTGTTCCCCAAGATTGCGCTGCTGCCGCCTAGCGTGCAGCACTGCCTGTGGATGCTGAGCGTGCCCCTGGTGTTCCCGCGCATGGAGACGATCGAGACGCTGGCCAACACGCTGCAGTCGGGCAAGAAGGTCGTCAACAAAAGCTACAACCTAATTGGCAAGGTCACCGGCTCCGTCGCCAGCGTCGTCGGCCAGCGCGAACTTGTCACGAACGGCCTCACCACCTTCAAAAAGGCCGTTGGCAAGAGCGGCCTCATGAGCAACATGGTGAACAGCTTTGGCGGTCTGGGCATTTCCGAGGAGCTGCGAGACCTGTGGACCCACGACTCCAAGGATCTCGAGCGCACCTATCTGATCCGCACCTTGCAGGGAATTGCCCACCAGAAGGGCATCCGCATGACCTTTTTGTCAGGAGGTGAGTTTTTGTTGGCTTTGTTCGTGTGGTGTGGTGTGGTGTGGAGTGGTGTGTGGTTGTGTGTGCGTCACGTGACACTTCGCTGCTTCCCATCCTCCTCCCATCCTCCTCTCCTTGTCCTCTCGTCACTCCTCCGCTAACCTGCCGCCACCGCAGACGTACATTGCTGCGGCGCTGGCCTTGTACACGACCCCGCACACCCCTCTGACCACAAGACAATGTACCAAATCATCGCCTCGCCCATCGTCGACGCCCCGGCAAACTCGTACATTCTCAAGATGCTGCACAACAACCGCCTGCTCTATATACCCCAGAACGGCCACCCGTCCGGCAACCACGAAGCCTCCGACACCAAGGAGGACATGATGGAGATCTTCCAGGTCGACGCCTCCGGTGCCGCCCGCGAACACAAGAAGCTCATGAACCGCCGCAACTATGTCGCCGTCGTGGCCTTTGACCCGGACGCCGCCGCCGTCGCCGCGGCTGCTGCTGCCGCTGCCAATACAAATGGAGGGGCCAGCACGGCTGCCCAGAACCAGGGCCTGTCCAAGCTCAGCCTGGCCGTCGACTACGTCGTCCAGGGCGACGGCGGCTTCTCCACCACTCCCACCAAGTACGGGCCCGTCATTGTGCCGCATCTGGAGTTTGGGCATTGAGGAGTGGGAGGGGGAAGAGAGTATTTGAGAGGCCGGAAGCCCAAAGACGGGGGTGCAAGTTCGAGTTAGGTATGTGGAGGGGGGCTGTGGGCGAGGTTTGCGAATCTAGTGGTCTCATGTTTGTATTGTCAGCGCGTTTGTTTTTGTCAGCGAGTTTTGTTTCGCCAGCGTGTTTGTCTCGCCAGCGTGTTTGTCTCGCCAGCGCAGCGGTTTTTATTGTCAGTTTGAACAGGTAGTTTGGTAGTTTTTGGTAGACTGTTGTTTAATGTATTTTGTCAATTTTTTGTCTAGTTGAAACGCAACACATGCTCATATTCCCATTCTCGCGGCCCCATCTTGCCCAACGACGGCCGGCGCAGGTCCTACAGGCCAAACAGCTCCTTGATCTGCTTCATGGTGTCCTCGGGGCCGGTGACGGCGTGGCCGATGGTGCGCTCGTCGGAGAAGATCTCGTAGTCGTTGCCGCCCTTGAAGGTCTTGTCGCCGAAGAAGTGGATGGTGGTGTAGCGGACGCCGCCGGGCTTGTCGGCCTCGGCCTCGAGGTGGCGCAGGCAGTAGGTCTTGTCCCAGCCGGTGGGGAAGACGTCGAAGGAGATCTGGCCGCCGATGGAGTAGGTCAGGCCGAGGTGGCCGAAGCGGTCGCGCAGCTTGGCCACGAGGTCGGCGCGCACGCCGTGCTCGCGGTCAAAGGCCTCGAAGGCGTTGCGCTCGGCCGTCGACGCGTTGCGGCCGACGGGGCTGACGTTGACCATGCCGTTGCGGAACTCGATAAAGGTGCCGCGCTTGACCGGCACGTCCACGTCGGCAATGTAGTGCAGCACAAACTTGACCAGCTCCTTGTAGTTGTCCTCGCCCAGGTACTCGATGAAGCTGCTGCTCGCCAACGGCTGGCCGCTCTTGAACGCCGTCAGCCCGTTCTCCGAAAAGCAAAAGTCAAAGAGCTCCGTCACGGGCACGTCGGGAATGCTCAGCTGCTCCTGCTGCTTGCTCAGGTCGCTGCCGCCGACAAACCCAATCGCACACTGCTGCCGCAGCCGCCGCAGGAGCTCCGTCATCTCGGGCGAGACCGACTGTACAAGTTAGTGGGGAGGACGGAGGGGAAGAGGAAGAGAGAGAGGGAGAGGAAGGGAGAGAGCGAGGGGAAGAGAGAGAGAGGGAGAGAGAGAGAGACAGTGAGAGAGAGAGAGAGAGAGAGACAGGGAGAGAGAGAGAGAGAGAGAGTAAAGACAGGACAGCCAGTGGAAGAGGTGATGCTATGCAAACCAGCAGCAGCTGGCAAACTGCAGCGGCAAACCTTCAACGACTCACCAACCGAGCCGGCGTCAATGTGCCGTCGACATCAAACAGACAGATGGTGTTTTTGAGCGGCCGCTCCGTCAGCGGCGGGTAGGATGCATCAGCCATGGCAGGCAAAAGGAGGAAGAGAGAGGCTCCAATCAAGAACGGCACGATCTGAGGAGTTTTTTTTGCGGTGAGTTGGAGAGCTGCCTCGTTGCTGATGATCTCTCCCAATGCAGATGTCTGTTGCTCAGATGTCTGCTGCTCAGATGTCTGTTTAGGTCTTTTTATGTTGTCTGCGACGTGTCAGTCTTTTGAACTCGCAGCACTAAAAGAGAAAAAAAAAAGTGGGCGTTGTTGAGGAGGGGAAGGAGCGGTCAGCCAACGGAACTTTCCCACATACGAACAGGACAGAAGAGAATATTTTTACAATGTTACGGAAAGAACTACCAACGCGCTTTGAGCAGCCCCCTTCAAGGACGAGAGAAAGAACAGCCAGCTGTTTTTCTTTCTGTGTGTCAGTTTCCTGAAAGTCAGCCAATTCAAACGGTTATCCAATTCGAACGCTATCCAAAGTGCGAAGCTTCCTTCCCGCCTCTGATTACGAGGAACTAATGATTACCCCACCACCACCACCAAAGCTATCGTGCCCGTGCTCGTATCCATACTCATAATACGAGTGTCTATCAGGGGGAGGAGGGGCGGGTTTACGATATCTATCACATGTTATGAGGCATTATTACAAGTAATAATGCAGCACACGTTAGCCCACGTTGTGCTCTTAGTGAGGCTCTCTGAAGCCTACGCATAGAAAAGCTCATGAAAATAGGCCATTTGACACACCCTCTTTGAACACGTTTGTCTTCACAGCCCCTTCATTACAAAGGCACAGTATAATCATCTCAATCATTGCTGCATTGGTCATGACTCATTCGCCCCTGTTCTACGCCAGGTTTGAACACATATATATAAGCCATCAAGTCATCAACACCTAAAAAGACACCGCCGAAAGGGCCACGTAGACCAGTGTCTAGAGACGGGAATGCGTGAAAGATAGTCTCACGATTGCGGGCTGACAGGTCCCTAGAGCTTCTGTCAAGCACAAAACACGGCGACAGCAATCGCACACAGCCCGAAAGCATTCATCGACATGGATACGACGGTGTTATGTATTGAGATAGTGTGTATATTTTTTGCAAATACATGGCTATTGAGATTCGTAAAAAAAGAACAACAAAAAGACCTCGTATGACACGCTTAATCCAAAACAAATCTGCTCAACAATACGCTCTCCAGGCATCGCGCTTGACAAACTCCCGCAGCTCAGTAGTTGTTGTCGTTGCTGTTGTTGCCATAGCTGTTATCGTTGTTGTTGTTGTTGTTGCCATAGCTGTTATCGTTATTGCTACCGTAGCTGTTGTTGTTGTTGTTGTTGTCGTTGTTTCTGTTGTTGTCGTAGTTGTTGTTGTCGTTGTTTCTGTTGTCCTGAGTAGGCCGGTCCTGCTGCTGGTTCTGCTGCTGGTTCTGCTCCTGCTTGTGCTCCGGCTGCTGCTCCTGCTTCTGCTCCGGCTGCTGCTCCGGCTTGTGTTCCGGCTGCTGCTCCGGCTTCTGCTCCGGCTTCTGCTGCTGGTTGCCGCCGCTGCCGTTGAGTCCACTGAAAATGCTCGTGGCAATGCTCTTCACGTCGCGCTGGTTCGGGTCCGTCGACTCGTAGGCACCGGCCGCCTTCTTGGCCACGGCGCCCAGCTCGCTGTAGTCGAGCGTGCCCTTGGACTGGTAGTCGGACACGGCCTGCTTGGCGGCCTGGCCGACCTCGGCCCAGGAGTTGCCCGAGTTGTTGTTGGCCTCCTTCTGGCCGTCGCTCTTGCTGAACTCCGAGACGGCGTTCTCGGCCATGCCGGCGAGCTTGCCAAAATCCATTGCGATGGTTGAATGGGGAAGAGGGGAAAAAAATGGGAGAGAAAAGAGAAGAGTGAGAGCGAGAGAGAGAGAGAAAAAGCGGCAATCGAGTGTATGAGGTGGTCACTTGAAAATGTCGTGAAGTTGAGCAGAAAAAAAGAGACGGGCTCTGCTGAGAAGTGGGCGAACTCAACGGCCCTTCTTATACTTTGCGCAACGGCTCGGCTTTGACTGTCTCAGGGACGCCGGTTCTCTTCTGGGGGGGGGGGAGTGTGCAATAGTCTCGTTTTCTTCAGTGTCTTGTGGGAAGACATGCTCCGAAAAATTCCCTCGTCGTCCTTGGGCCCCGCTGCTTTCCTGTCGTCTTCAGGTTGCCTCTCCTCTGCCCGTTGCCCCTCTCTTGGCCTCCTTCGTACGAGTACCTCTCTGTCTCTCTGTCTCCGTCTCTCTCTCTTTCCCATTTGCTCTTCTCCACCAGGCTGAATGCGGCTAGCTTTGCCACCTGTCGCCGTACGAGTATGTAATACGTACGATCAACACGATGTACAGTCCAGCCCGCGAGCCACCGAGCCACGGCAACAGAGCTGCAACGGGGTGTCGCGGCCTGCGCCAGCGTATGGCCCCCGCCAATCTGACCTGGGCCCCTCCTCGTCCTCCTCCTCCTCCAAAAAAAAAGGATGGCGCTAGGATGAGGGAGGGGGGTCATCTTAGCTGAAGGCGCCGTCACCAACGGAGCGGCGCTAGCGGATGAGGAATTTCAAAAAACAAAAAGTGTGTCGGCGGGCGTAGCAGCAGTGAGCAAAAACGCGGCGCTAGCCGGAGGGCGCGAGCGGAATTGTGAAGATCGACAACATCGTGGGTGGCAGGGGGCAAAGCGAGCACTCCATACTATAGCGAGACGACGAGACGACGAGACGACATGTACACGTTGCGTGTGAATGGTGAATATGATTGCAAGCGAAGAAAAGCGAAGAAAAGCGAAGATGGACGAATAGACACCCATGTTCGTCCTTGGCTTGCCACTCAACACGAGCACTTTTGTTGCGTGGAGATGCTGAAATTGCCGCTCCACAGGGCCCTTCCTACCCCCCACGGCAGCTTGTCATGGGCAACAACTAGCTGAAAGTTGGATGATGGCGGCCCGTTTTTTTTTTTTTTTGAAGGCTCATCTCAAAATCCCCTGTCCCCCTCTGCTGGCTGGCCGTAATCCGGATGCGGTATAGCCTGGGCAAGCCCAGCTGAAATTGAAAAAAAAATGAGCTGGCGGGGCTGGACGGGCTGTGCAAAGCTGTGCGGGAGAGCAGATGGCAGAAAAGAGTGGAATGCGGAAGAATGTGTGCTCGTGCACGGTAAGGATACTCCCTCGTCCGCCGTGTGAAGAAAACAGGCACAAAACGCCTGTGTCACATGCCCACATGCCACTCTCCAAATGACAGCCCGAGCAACGAATGCTCGTCCTCGTCCTCCGTGCTCTCACCCCCTGACCCCTCCCTTCCACGTGCCCGTCACCTCGAGCACGACGTTGATGACGGTGCTGACGGACCACAGGCCAATGAGGACGAGGCCGATGCGGCGGCTCATGATCCAGCGGTTGGCGGGCACGGCCACCAGCAGCACCAGCAGGGTCAGCAGGACGGTGGCGGTGGAGACCAGCAGGGTGCCGCCGACGGGGATGGCGTAGGGGCGGTAGCGGCGGGGCTCGCCGGGGTGGGTGCGGGCGCGGTCGTCGGCGGCGCGCACGGTCATCCAGGCGCCGCCGATGCCGACGCCGAGCAGGATGTTGAGCATGGGGCCGCCAAAGCAGGCGGACAGGGCCATGACGGGGTAGCCGAGGCGGGCGACGGTGATGTCGGCGACGAGGTCGCCCAGCGAGTTGCCGACGGCAAAGATGGTCAGGCCCAGAATGGCCTCGGAGATGCCGGCGATGACGCCGACGGCCTTGAGCACGCCCACGACCTCGCCGGCCACCGTGGAGATCCAGGCCACGCTGATGACAAAGCCCAGAAAGCACAGCAGGCTGTGGAAGCGCGGCCGCCGGTCGGCCGTCGTCGTGGCCAGCAGCCCCAGCAGCATCGCCAGCGACACCGCCAGCGACCCCAGCACCAGCCGTGCCAGCGTCCGGCCCGGCGACGCCAGCTCGCCCGCCATGTTGGCCCACACAACCAGCACCGTGAAGAGCGGGCCGGCAAACAGCTGCACCACCACCAGCCAGCGGTTCCATCCCGTCGCTGCCGAGGAGATGCCACCACCACCACCACCACTGCTGCTGCCGCTGCCGCCGACACCGCTGTCGCCGTGTTCGCCGCCGTGTTCGCCGCCGTGTTCGCCGCCGTCGTCGCCGTTGCGGGCCGCCGCCGCCGTTGGCGGCTTGGCCGGTCGCCTCAGTATTGGCTCCTGTAGGGCCGACAGGGCCGACGGGGCCGCCGGCTCTCCGTCCGTGTATGTGGCCGCCGCGTCCGGCTCGTCCTGTCCGTCGTAGCCTAGGAGGCCCTCGTCACCGTTACCGTTACCGGAGGAGTCCCCGAAACGTCCGCCCGAAGACGCGTTGCCGCCATCGTAGCCCTCGGTAGCCCGTCGCATGTCGCCGTCGCCGCCATAGCCCGCCGAAGCTGAAAGCCGTCGCATGTCGTCGCCGCCATAGCCCGCCGAAGCTGAGAGCCGCCGCATGCTGTTGGCCAGCTCGTTGTTGGCCAGCTCGTCGTCGTCGGCCAGCGCGTCGTCGGCCAGCGCGTCGCCGCCGCCGCCGCCGCCACCATCCACGGTCTCCGTCTCCACCACCGGCAGCGTCGTCACCAGCAAAAACACCGTGGGCACCGAGATCAGGCTGACAAACCGGTCCCACACCGTCTTTTCGCGCCAGCCCTGCAGCGTCGGGAAGAGCGTGCAGACGATGACGTGCGGGGGCGGCAGCACCGAGTACGGCCACCAGCGCAGCGGCTTGGCCAGCGGGGAGGCGTCGTGGTGGCCGTCGAGGCCTGGGAAGTAGAGGTCGTAGTGGGCGCCGTAGCTGCGGCTGTTGCTGCGGCTGTGGCCATGGTTGTGGTTCAGGTCGTGGTCGTGGTCAAAGCCAAAGTCGTGGGCCGACGACGCCCCGCTCGGCGTCATCGTCATGGGCGACTCTGTGAGTCCTGGAAAGGGCGACAGGGCCGGCGACGACCGCGCTGACACGGAGGCTGACGGAATGTGCATGTGCAGGTTGGAGGCAAGGCGGTGCGGATGCGGCGGATGCGGTGGATGTGGCGGAGGCGACAGAGGCAGCTGCGGACTCGGCAGCGCAAACGGCGAGTCTGCGACGTCTGGGAGCGCTGCTGCTCCTCCGGCTGCCGCTGGTGCTGGCAGTCGTCCTGGAGCCGTATGTGTGGCGACTGGATCGGTCGCTGTCGGGTCCGCCGTCGCTGTTACCGCCTCGCTCAAAAACGAAGCGTCCAGAGAGCTGCGTGGCACATCTCCCCACGACAAGGCCCGGTCCCGCTGCTGCCCGTCGCCTCCTCCTGCTCCTCCTCCTCCTCTGTCCCTTCCGCGGTCTCCGCCGAGGATGCCGCCGCCACTGCTGCTGCCCCGCAGCATGGGCGGCCGGCCGCTGTCGAGCTGGTTGTAGCGAGGGCTGCCGGCTGCGCCTGGGGCCCCGGCAGCCGCTGCGCTTCGGCGGCGGCGGCTGCCCAGGGGGGTCAGATGCACGGTGCCAGAGCGCTGCAGCGACGCCAGCACCGACCGAAACTCGAGCGCGCCTAGCAGGCTGGGCCGGATGGGCGTGACGGTGGTCGAGCGGTGGCGGCCGCGTGGCCGGTTGACACGCATGTTGCTGGCCATCTCGGCCGTAATGAGCCGGTTGCGGCGCTCTTCCTCGTCTTCGTCGGCGTCGCCGCCGGGTCGCAGCGCCGACGACGGAGAAAGCCCAGGGCTGTCCGCCACTGCTGCTGCTGCTGCTCTCAAGGACCTCTGCCCGCCGTGGCCACTGCGGCCACTGTGAATGCTCGCACGGTCGGCGGACACCGCGCCGTCGACACTGTTGATTTGGATGCGCGGGCCGCGCTCCAACGCGCTGATGTCGGGCGGCGGCAGCTGCTGAGCGGCAGAACTGCCTAGGGGCGCCGTGTCGTCGTCGTCGTCGTCGTCGTCGTCGTGGGTGACGGCGCTGGCAGCTCCGTCCAAAGCACCATATTCCCCGTGACTGCCATGGCCACCGCCGCCGCCGCCGCCGCCGCCGGCCCCAGGGTCGTCTCGATAGCGTGCCAGCTCGGGGTGGACGCGGTGCAGCAGGGCTTCGCGCAAAGCGGCCTCGCGGGCGCGGCGGCGCTTGCGGCGGCGGCCAATCCAGTGCCAGCCGACGACGGTGGAGACGTAGACGAGGTAGAAGGCGATCATGGTGCAGCACTCCCACAGGGTGAGGCGGCCGTCGGCCAGAAAGGCCATGGCAAAGACAATGGCGACGAGGAAGAAGAGAATGTCGCGCACAAAGGTGCGGCGGCTGACGCGGAACTCGCGCACCAGCGCCATGGACCCGGCCACCACGGCCGTGATGAAGCTGGCCGCGCCGATCAGCTCGCCCACCGCCATGCTGCCGCTGTGCGACCCCATGGCCGCAAAGGTGCTGAACACGTCCGGCGACCCGTTGCCAAAGGCCAGAAACGTTACCCCGGCCAGGCTCTCGCTCAGCCCCAGAATCCGCGCAATCGTGCCGAGGTTGACGCTGAAAAAATCGCTCGCCGCGATGCCAATCGTCGTAAACAGCAGGCCCAGCCACGCCACCAGCACCGCAAACGCCAGCGGCTGCAGGGCGCTGCTGCCGCCGCCCGGCACGCAGTAGTAGAACTCCAGGTACGGCAGCAGGCCCGCCGACTCGTCCTTGCAATGCGTCCGCACAAACCCACACGGATCCGCTGCCTGGTACACCTCCCGGCAGTCCATGTCGCTGTCTGCCAAGCTGCCGAGGAGCCCGCCCCCCGTCGCCTCAGCTCGCCGCTGGCGCAGGCCCGCCGCCGCCGCTGCGGCCGCCGCTCCGTCGCCCCGTAGCAGCCCGCCCGCTTGTCCAGCCCGGCCAGCCCAATGCACCACCACCAGCCCCACGAGCACGGCCACCGACAGAAAAAACGGTCGGGTGTCGAACCGCTTCTTGCGCCGTCGCCGGGGCGCCAGCGGCTGTGGCAGCAGCCTCGCGCTCGCCATGATTTCCTGCGTCGACAGTCTCGGGCGCCGAGGCAGGCTTGGCAGTGCCGGTGGTGCCGGTGGTGGTGCCGATGGTGCCGATGGTCCCGGAATGCCCGGCAGACTCATCCCTTCGCCTTTGCTCGCTCGCTCTCCCCCCTCTCGCGCTCGCTGTGTCTGTCTGTCTCCTGTTGTCTCTGGCTGTGACGCTCTCTCTCTCGCGCGCGCGCACACGTCTTATCTTGCTATATTGCCATTGCCTGCTGGTGACATTGTCTGCTGCGGTCGAGTTCAGTTGCGGCCTTCGCCGGCACTTTCCGCCGAGAATCGGACGGGCGCGGGAGACAAGTGTAGATCGTAAGGAGACTCGTTGCAGCTGATCATTGGCGGCCGCGTAGACCCCGTGGGTGGCCTGTCGTAAGATCCAATGCTTTGATCTGGTACGGTTACTGGGAAAAAAATAAAAATAAAAATAAAAATAAATCAAACCGGCTTCTTTATGGATGAAACGCTCCCCATATATTTACTCGTACAGCTTGAGCAAACTCTCTGCAGAAACCAAAAGATAAATCTAAAATCCCAAATCCAAATCCCCAGAAAGAAGGTGTAGTCAAAAAAATAAGAGGGAGATCTATTTCGAGGCCGCCCACTGCGAGGACGTAAAGTGATCAGTAGTTCGCCATGCAAAGCAAAGAAGTCTTGGCATCCATCGCCTAGGAAAAAGAGAAGCCGAGAGAGACAAAGACAGAGAGAGGGGGGTTGAGGCCTCAGACCGTAGTACGAAAGAACCCGTACTCTGTACCTTTTGGGCAGGTGCTGTCCGTTGCGCCTGCCAAAGTACTGGATACCAAAGAGTGGTCGACGTCACCACCGAGTCTTGGCAGCTCGTGCGCTTGCTGTTTCTGGCCTAAACTCCACCATACGTGTACTGGGAGTACGCTGTAATACATCGTACGAGCACAGCACATCATACAGTGTAAATTTCACAGTGCATACAATTAATACTGTACTACAGCTAGTCACGTGGATTTGTTTACTTTTGGGCTGAAATGGGCCAATCCTTGCAAAGAAAACAAACAAAAAACGGTGATTTTAGTAGACGACAGCAAGACGAGAAAGAGACAAGATAAAAAATAAAAATAAAAAAAATAAAAACAGGAAAATACTGAAGAAAACAGCCTGTGACGGCAATTTTTATTTTCAACGGCAGCAACAGAATCACCACCAGCCAGACATTAGACAAAGACCTGAGGGCTCCTCCAGAGGCAAACATGCCTCGCGTCGCGCAGGTTCCGCGGGCAAACAGCACGCGCAGCAACAGCCGAGTTGCTTCGGGGCCGCTGACACAATCGCCCTTTAAGAACTCGCCCATCAAGTAAGTGATGAGGCGAAGGGGAGGAGGGGAGAGGGGAGGTGGGAAGAGGAGAGGAGGAGGACGAAAGGGACTCAGCGAACTGTCAGATGGATATGAGAGAGGGCAAAGAGGACTCAGCGGAACTGTCAGATGGATATGAGAGAGGACGAAGAAGCTGACGGACAGGATTCCGCTCAACGACGATGCGCAGGAGCGGGCGCAGCGGCTGCACTCGCGGCAGGCGCTGCACGAAGCGCAGATCAACCAGCTAAAGGCGGCGGCAGCGACGCCGACGTCGCGGAAGACGAAGAAGGCGACGGTGGCGGCGTCGCTGAACCGGCTGGACGATCTGGACGACGGGACACCGGGCTCGAGTCCGCGCAGCACGCCGCGCGCTGAGCGGGCGCGCCCCAGCTTTGGGGGTGTTGGCGGCGGCCGGCGGGACAGCGGCCGGCGGGACAGTGGACGGCGCAGCAGCGGGCTGGCAGCGGCGGCGGCGGCGGCAGCAGCGGCAGCAGCGTCACAGAGCGGCCACGGCGACGGCGGCGACGACGACGACGACGACCGCGTGGTGGTGAACGGGGCGGTGGTGGCGAAGGCGACGAAGCGGGTGCCGATTCTGGCGAATTTTGAGGAGTGGATGAAGCTGGCGACGGACAACAAGATCAACGCGGCGAACTCGTGGAACTTTGCGCTGATTGACTATTTCCACGACATGTCGCTGCTGAAGGAGGGCGACGGCGTCAACTTCCAAAAGGCCAGCTGCACGCTCGACGGCTGCGTCAAGATCTACACCAGCCGCGTCGACAGCGTCGCCACCGAGACGGGCCGGCTGCTGAGCGGGCTGGCAGAGAACCGGCGCAAGAAGGGCGAAGCGGGCGGCGCGGGCGGCGGGGACGACGACGACGACGGCGACGGCGACGGCGACGACGACGGCGACGAGGACCAGCTGGACGAGAACGGCAACATTGTGGCCAAGAAGGCGAAAAAGCGCGGCGCGGCGGCGCGGCGCAACGAGGCGACGCTGGCGCCGTCGTTTGCGGCGCTGCAGCTCAAGAAGCTGGAGCTCGAGTTTGCCGTCGATCCGCTCTTCAAGAAGGCGTCGGCCGACTTTGACGAGGGCGGCGCCAAGGGCCTGCTGCTCAACCACCTCATGATCGACAACCAGGGCCGCATTGTCTTTGACAGCAGCGACGACGCCGGCGACGACGCCGGCGCCACGGCCGACGCGAAATCGAAGCGCGGAAGGCGTGGCGACGACGACGACGACGACAACGAGGACGATGACAACGACAACGACGACCAAAGCACACCTGAGACCACAGCCGAGCCCGCCCCGGCCGACGACGACATCCCCATCAACATTGCAGCGCTGGGCCGGCGCTTCTTCCCCGAGCTGCACCGGCTGGACGAGCTGGACGTGTGCCCGTCGCTCAAGACGTTTGAGCTGGGCAGCGCGTCGGGCTCGCTGGACATTCCGTTTCTGCGCGCATCCGACGACAAGGAGAGCGGCGGCGGCGGCGGCAGCAGCCAGGACAAGGCGTCGGCGGCAGGCTTGTTTATTGACGAGGACAACCCGCTGGGCTTTGACGACACGGACGCGCTGGGCGGCGGCTTCGAGCTGGGCGGCGACGGCGGCGGCGGCGGCGGCGGTCTGGACGCTGTCAATTTTGGCGAGGGCGGCGAGGCCTGGGCGCGCGAGGCGCGGCTGAACCTCAACTACGCCGGAGTCGATGGTGGCGGCGTCGACCTCGGCGACGATCTGCTTCTGCTTGACGGCGGCGTGGGCGCGGGCGCCGGTGGCAGCGGCGGTGCTGGTGCTGGTGGCGGAGTGGGCAACGGCCTCGGTCTGGGTCTGGGTCTAGGCCTGGGTCTGGGCCTAGACGGCGACGACGACGGCGGCAGCGGCAGCGGCAACCAGGCAGCGTCGGCGGCGGTGGTGGCAGACCAGATGCACGACAACATCCTCAGCTACTTTGACCAGGCGCTGCGCAAGAACTGGGCCAGCGCCGAGCACTGGCGGATCCGCAAAATCAAAGACGTGTCGAGGACGGGCGGAGCAGCCGCGGGGGCGGCGGGCGGAGACGCGGCGACGTCTCTGGCGTCGTCGCGGGCGGGCGGCGGCGGCGGCGGGCGGCGGGAAAAGGAAGCGTTTTCCATTGACTTTGCCGCGCCGATGGACCAGGCGCTGGCCGAGGTGCTGTACACGACGGCCGCCAGCAACGCCGCCATTGCGCTGCCCAAGAAGGACTGGAAGGCCAAGACGCGCAACCTGCTGCCGGACGACCGCCACTTCCACAGCAAGCAGCTGCTGGCGCTGTTTCTCAAGCCGCGCGCCCGCCGCCTGCTGGCGCGCCGCCGCCTGCAGATGGCGTCGGCATCGGCCTTCTCGGCGGGCGGAGCGGCCCACTATGGCGGCCTCGGCCTCGGCCACGGCCACGGCTCGGCGGCGGGGGCGGCGGCCGGAGCAGCCGTCGACGACGTGCCCGAGGGCGATATGGACGAGGCGTTTTGGGCGGCGCAGAAGGGCGGCCCCATGCTGCGGCCGTCGGTCGAGGACGGCGATGTTGGCGGCGACGGCGCGGGCGGGCCGGCCGGCGACTACGACGCCAACTTTTTTGCCGACGACGGCCTGCCGTTTGCTGGCGGCGGCGGCGACGACGACGATGGCGACGACGACGGCGACGACGGCGACCTGGACTTTGCCGATGCACGTGACCACTTCAGTCCCGGCGCGGCGTCGGCGGCGGCCGGCAGCAACGGCGGCGGCATGGGCGGCATGGGCGGCATGGGCGGCGGCGGCGGCGACGACGGCGAGATGGGCAGCGGCGGCAGCGGCGGTCCCGCCACGATGGGCATGGACATGGGCAACATGACGCAGAACCTGACGCAAAACTTTACGCAGGGCTTCACGCAAGGCTTCACGACCCAGGCCGGCTTCACGACGCAGGGCGGCTTCACCATGGGCGACCTGGCCTTTGGCACCACGCTGGTGACGTCGAGCCGGCGCGTGCGGCCCGAGTACGTGCAGTATGCGCGCGTGGCCAAGAAGGTAGACGTGCGCCGCCTCAAGGAGGAGCTGTGGAAGGGCATGGCCCTCGACCGCCTGGCCAAGAAGGACGCCGCCGCCGCCCAGGCCGCCTTGCCGGGGGGCGGTGCTCATGCGGCGTCGCGGCTGCTGACGCCGCCGCCGGGCGGCGAGCAACAGCCGGCCGCAGAGCAGCCGGTCGACCCGGCCGACCTGGCCGACCCGGCCGCCGAATGCGGCGCGCCGGGCGCCAACAGCTCCCTCCGGTTCACCGACGTCATGAACAACCTGCAGGGCGTCTACCCCAAGGCCGTCATGAAGGACATCTCCACAAGCTACTGCTTCATCTGCCTGCTGCACCTGGCCAACGAAAAGGGCCTCGTCATCGACAAGACGGACGACTTGACGGATCTGGACATTCGCAAGGACTGGACGGCGGAAGTGTCGGTAGAGGGGTGAGGCGGTAGAAGGATGAGGCTGTAGGGGATGAGGCGGTAGAGGGATGAGGCTGTAGGGGATGAGGCGGTAGAGGGATAAAAGGGGTGGATGGTGTTGCCACAAGGACGGACTGGCATTGGGCTGCGAGGCCGAGGAGGGCCTTGGCACTGGACTGGGAGAGCCTGCGGGCTGGCTGCTATCATTGCCAAATGGTCTTGCATGATTTTTCTTTTTCTTGTTTCGGTCTGCATATTTTTCAAATTTCTTCCTCTTCTGTTCTCTTGTTCTCTTGTTCGCTTGTTCTTTTGTGCTTTTGTTCTTTTTTTCTTTCTTCTTCTGTTCTTCTACCATGTTTTATGCTTGCACGTTCTCTGGTGTTTGGAACAATAATTGACTTGGTTGAGACACGGCAAGAGTGCGTAGACACAGCACACTAGAAAGCACTGCATCGAGCTGCAGCTGTTTCCCAGTTTCACATAGACTGCTTCCCAAGCATGCCCGCTCCTGGCCGTGCTGTCTCGGGAAGCGACTAAATCCAGTCGTCTGGCCTGCCGCGCCGGTTGCAGAGGGTGTGGGCCACAACAGCAAGGACAAAGGCGAAAACAAGAGACAAGATTTCTCCGTCGCTCAGGGAAGAGCATCTCAGCGGCCGCCACGTAAAACACCCCGACGTAATATACAACGTTCGCCACTTGCGACTCTACAGCTACTAGCAGTCTTGGTTCGCGGCTTGACCGTTTTCTGTGCGTGCTTCGTGCTGCTGTATCCAGAACGGGATCTGGTCGTTCTTCAAAGGAGGAGGAGCATCAGCACACCAGCTTGCTGGCCGAGCCATTCGAACTGTCGAGACTTGGGTACAGTGATATCTGTGCTCTTTCCATTTACAAAAGTACGAGCATACTTTGTAAGCGAGTATGAAGGCTGTGGATAACCAGCCAAGAGTGACGTAAAGAGACATGGAAGAATCCCAAAGGCCCGAATAAACATGCTCTGCCATTCAACAACCAAAAAATCGGGCAAAGAAAAAGGGCGACAATGGATCGACAGCTCCCTGAAACGCACTACTAATCTTACAAGCTCTACAATGCCAAGAATGGCTGAGATTGTCGATACGGCCAACAAAAAGATGTACGAGTAATAATACCACATCCCAGAGCATGCCACCCGGATACTCTGACCATGGCTTTCCGGTCACTGCAGTATTACCACTACCACATTCTCGTATTCTCGCTGTATGGGAGTATGGGAGTATGGGTATTACGAGTATACGAGCACAACCACCAACCCCGTCGCCCAAGTTGAGCACCCCCCCTTTTCAGGGTCTCCTATTTCATTCCCCAGCCCATCTTGGTATGTTGGGTGGTCCCAGCTCCTCTTTTCCACCATCCTCGTTTGCTGAAACAAACGAAATCGGGGCGAGCTGAGAGCGACGGGCTACGGACGCCGGGACGAGATGAACATCTATCTCCACAAAAAAAAGAAGCAGCATGCGAGTATAACCACTCGTACAAAGTACCTCCGTACGATACACCGTGGACTAAATAAAAAAAAAACCGGGCAAAAGAAGTCTTTTGCCCGCATGGCTCATCACGTCGAAACGAAAAGGAGACCAAGTTAGACTCAAAGTACGGAGTAGTACGCGGATCATTCCTCTAAAAAGGACTCGAAGAGAAATGGAGAAGAATATAAATAGAAAACAAAATAAGCATTTAAATACAAACAACTACGGAGTAAATATCCATAATACGTGCCAGCCCATCTTTCCTCCCGGCGGTCTCGCCTTTTTTTCTTTTCTCGTTTTTGTTGGGGACAGAGACCGGTGGAAAACGCTTTACGAGCACGCCAGAACCTGCTAAAAAGCACACTTCACTCGTATCCAGATTGTATCCGATTGTATCCGGATGAGCGTGCCGTGCAGGAGAGAGCAAACTGTTTGTTCTCTCTTCCAGGTACAAAATGTGTTCCATAGCTCGTCCTTGCCTCATCCTAGAGTATGGATACGGAAGTGTGCAGCCCAAAGCTAACTGGATCGGCTTAAGTTTAGTGACTGCTGTCGTCTGTGATTGGTGCACTGAAATGTTACTGGTTCTCATTTTTTTTAGTGATACAAAGTACTCTGTACTTTTATTGTATCTCAACGCGTCGCAGTCTGTCGCCGTTACTCGTACTTCGTAGGCGTTTCCTGACAATAGCAAAATTTCGTTGACGCTCTTTTGAACAAAGAGTGCTCGTACGGAGCACAGTCTCGTACTGTGTGCTTTGCACCAACACTCCTTGCTGGTACCAAGTTCCCAAACAAGTTGACGGACCGGAGTATGGATACTTCAGCACACAACCCGGCTACGGGCACTCTGCGGAGTTATTACTCGTACACGCAACAGAACGTCCTTGCTTGCGTGTGCCTGACGAATGAGAGAAAAGGAAGTTGAAGGAATGCGAGCCTACGCCCTGGCGATGCTGTGATCGAGAGAAGAATACGTCGTGTTAATACTACGTATAAAGTCAAGATACAATGTACACAGTACAACGTCTAGGCCTTGTTTGGGATGGGGAAAACAGGGTTTTTTTGGTGGGCTTGACAGGCTCCACCATGACGTCAGTGGCTGAACAGCAGCTCGGCAAGTGCAGAGGGCTTAACGAGTTCGAGTAAGACGCCGTACGGAGTCTCTCTCTGTAGTCTCGTACGAGCTCGTACATTGTACTCGCCCTGGAACACTGAAACGACCGCGTGAGTATCGTAATAGGTTGTATGGATACTTCGTGCACCATGTTTTCTTCGTAATCGCTCATCACACTTCTTATGAACATGGTATCCATATGCAGCGGATGACTCGTTGATGCGCTGCACGAAATATATGAATGCTGCGTGACATGAAGCAATTGGATCATAGGACTTGCATACTGCAATATTGGATGTGCGAGCTTCTTCGAACGAATAGAAGCAGCGAGAACAACCACAGCCAAACCGAAACTCCTCAATAAAAATTTGCACAGCCTTGATGCGAAACAAGATCTTTTTCTGCTTGTTCTGGCTCGCCTTTTGTTTTATCTTTCATCTATGGTGAGGATCAAGGCTGTCGGCCGTATTTAACAATGTACTTATGACTCGTCACAGGATGGGACCTCATCTGTACGATATGTCGTAAACTACGGAGTAATATTACTAGCTGGCTATCGAGTTTTTCCCTACGCATTACGGTCCACATCGCATTTCGGTTGCTGCCCAACCCCAGTTGTGTACTGAGTCCTGCCCAAAGCCTGGCCCAGCCTTCGAGTAGAGGTGAAAGCGGCCCGAAACTGGTCCAGTGCAGTTTTGATCGTTTCTTCGCCACAAAGTCGTAGGCTGAGAGAGCCTGGACAAATCGATCGAGCCCCGTTCGGCATACTGGCAATTCTCGTAGTTCGTCCTATACTCGTTCATCTCTCTTGCCACAAAAGATAGCGTTTGGATCTGTCTTTGATTGGCTCCGCAATGCCCCGTTCTTCTTGGCCTGGACACTTCTGAAAGAAGAGTTAAAACGACTTAGGCCAAAGGATCAAAGAATCGAATCAAAGCCTCAGAGCCGGCCATGTTGCCTCTGGCTCCAGTCAGGCCGAGATCCCCAGTCTCTCTTTGCCTCTCGTTCATTTGAGAGTTGCCTTCGAGCTGACTGATCCCTACGAGCATTTTCAAAGTTTGCACCGCTCCTTCAGCTTGTTCGCCCGTTCTCGCGCGCCGTCACGACGTAGGATGCAAAGCATAAAGTGACACACGTCCCGTCCCCATGACTTTCTGTGTGAGGAGTATGATTATTACGGCTGCATAAGTTGTCGGATGCTGCAGCGTCTTAGTTGACTCTATTACGTTGTAATTCGAGAACACCCAATGGGAGCATTTTCTAACAATACAGGAGAATTTTGCTTCCAGGCAG
Organism: Raffaelea deltoideospora; assembly: GCA_019925385.1. Lineage (NCBI taxonomy): Eukaryota > Fungi > Ascomycota > Sordariomycetes > Ophiostomatales > Ophiostomataceae > Raffaelea > Raffaelea deltoideospora. Next base: position 352,084 of record JADHKP010000002.1, read on the forward strand.
TTTACAGCGTAATTCTTGACAAAGCAACGTCTCATCGCACTTCAATCCTGAGTATTACATCGTACAAATTTTTATTTCATGGGTTTAATATATTTTGATTGCCTCCTGCCTCGTAAGTCATTGCTAACCTGGTAATTCCTTCCCAGCTAATGATTGCTTAGGATCTTCTTTTCCATGGCTCTTTCCCTGCCGGTTTGGATGGCCGGCTGGCTCCTTCCCTTCCAAAACCGAGAAATCTCAAGCAAAAGGTATGGACAAGAGTCTCACACCAAAGAGAGTGCTACTACGCTCCTGCCGTTTCGTTTACCGTGTCTTCTTTGTCGTATTCGTACGAGATCTCGTAATACGCCATGCCATTGTTACTCTGTAATATCATAAATAAATCCTCTCGCCATTTTTTGCTTTTCCAAAAAAAAAAAAAAGCATCTCCAGGGCCTCTCGACAATTTGTTTTCGGAGTAGTTTCGCTGTTGAGCTTCTCTGCTCTCTCCTCTCTCTGCTGGGTTTTTTTTAGGCTTTCTTTGCCCCTTGCCCTTCTTGATTGGCTGTTTTTATGCTCTTTATTGCAAAGAATTTAATCGTATATTGTCGCGGCACTTTTTCACGGCATTTTGGCGGCATCCTTTGATGGCTCCCGCGTCTTCCTCCCCCTCCTCGCGCCGCTTTCTTTTGACCGCTCTCGGCCGCCTGTGGTCGATGGCGCCCTCCCATTCGCCTGCCGGTCAATCTAACTGTGTCTGCAGCCTCCTGCGGCACGACGCCACCGCCAAGCACTGGGCAAGGTCTCGGCCACAACCTCAGCTTTGACGGGCGGGAAAAGACGGTCGAAATTACGAGGACATAACAACTGCTGCTCAAAGCTCTCTCAGCAAATGTGAGTTGTTCAAACACCGCCTTTGTCTACTGCCTTCCGCCTTCTATTGCCTGCTGCCCTTCCTCCTTTTCCCTTTTTTCCCTTTCTTGTTCCTCCGACTCGGCGGCTCTGCTTGGCTTTATGAAGAGGACTTGGAGACGAGACAATCCAGAGATATCTGTGTATGGATACTCGTTTGGCTTGCTTGTGCTTCTCATTGCGCCTCCTCAGGCTCCTGCTCCTTTACGAGTACTCCGTACACGAAGTACTGATACGACAATGTACGTGCACGAGAATGGGATAGCACACTCGCATCCTTCATTGCTACGCGCGCCTGAGCAAAAAAATGGTCGAAACATGACCCGCACGTCTCCGCCTACGAACTATCCACCAACAAATGGGGCTAGTCAACCAATCCACCAATCCACCACCGCCGATACCCTCCCCTGCTACCCTGTTTGTTCAAGTGCCCCGGTTGGCTTCCCATTCTTACCCTTTTCCTTCACACTTGTCACCACCCTCCCCCGCCATTTGTCTCCTCCCTCGCCTTGTCTTCGAGTACGAGCTCAAAGTACGGAGTACGAGTACGAGTACGACATCCGTCCTCCGTTCCATCCCCCCATGCTTTGCCCTTCTAAAAAAGCCAAGGCTTTTTTGTTGCCTTTACTGCCGACACAAGTGCGAGTACGGGCCTGGACCCTTACAACTTCCCTAAAAACACCCCTCCCCATTGGATTTTCATCTCCTCATCATTCCCATGCTCACTATTCCATCTGAGAATACGAGTCCTCGTGCTATCAATTTTGGGGCCTTTTAGTGGTTTAGTTTTTTTTTCCCGCCCTGTCTCCCACTGTCTTTGATTAACGTCTCCCTATCTTCAAATCTCGCCACGCGCGTTGCTGCCTCTCGTCGAGCACCTTGCATCTCCTTTCTTTGCGCATCCCATCCTCCTCCCCCTTCCTCTTTTACTCCGTCACGGCTGACAACTTCTTCGAACACGCCCAATTTGTTTAGCTGTCGCGAAAGGGGGGCTTTTTCTCGCTGCATCGTTTCTTTCCCTTTATTTCCTTTATTTCCTCGGACGGCTTTTTTCGATATCGTTTTGCCTCGGCCACGACTTAGCAGTTGTTTTTTGTCCCCTCGTCGGTGCCTGCTTGTCTGCAGGCACACGGCGTAGGTCTCCCGGCCGCCGGCGAATTTTCTGCTGCTTTGAAAACCCGGCTCTTGAGAAAAACAAGAAAGAGCCTGAATCAACGACGACTTGAAAAAAAGGAGACAGCGAGGTCGCATTTACGTCGTTTTACAGTCGTACGCACGCAGTACGCTTCTCAACCCCTTCTATGTGACTTTGCATACCGGTGTTTTTTGCTGTCTTTAACAAACGTCGCATCTCAATCGGCGTTGCTTTTTTTTTTAACTTCTTGATATTTTTCACTTTTTTTTGCCTTTTTTTTCCCCTCTTGTCCTCCGCTGCCTGTGCTTTACTATTACCGTCACATATCTTCTTTCTGATCCGCGCGGACCTTTTAATTGGGTTGGTTGGATCACCGGACCCCCCCTTCCCACTCACGGCAATGACCGTGCTTACGACTTCTGCAATGGCCGACGACTCCGTGTATGCGGCTGTCACTGCCATCATCAAGTCTCTGGCAATTGAAAACAACACAGACACATGCGCCGATAAAGACTCGTCTTCATCATGCTCCACAGACGGCACCGAAGCAGCTTTTGACTACTCGCTACCCGGGCGTGACTCGGCCGAAAAACATGCCCTAGAAAGCGAGATTGCGGCACTGGCCCAGAGAATTCGACGTCTTGAGGCTTGTGCCGCCGCCTCCAAATCAAACTATCCCGGTACTCCCGACGGGACGACCGACTCCCTTTTTGACGATGACAGCGTGTCCTCGCCCACGTCCAGTACAGACCTTGCGAACTCGACCACCGCTACCATCACCACTGCGACAGCCACCGATCCCGCCCGGAGCACCTGCTCAGACGAAGGCCCAGTGCTTTCCCTTGACCCACTAACCGACAAAGCATTGATGGGCCTGCGCAACCACGTGGATGACCAGTCCAAGCTGCTCGACACCCAGCGCCAAGAGCTGGCCGGCGTCAATGCCCAGCTGTTGGAGCAGAAGAACCTGCAGGAGCGTGCTCTTGCCCTGCTTGAGCAGAAGCGGGTGGCCACCCTGGAACGCGAGTTGTGGAAGCACCAAAAAGCCAACGAGGCTTTCCAGAAAGCGCTGCGGGACATTGGCGAGATTGTCACGGCTGTTGCGCGTGGCGACCTGTCTAAGAAAGTGCGCATGGCCGCTGTGGAGATGGACCCCGAAATCACCACCTTCAAGGCCACCATCAACACCATGGTCGACCAGCTGCAGGTCTTTTCCAGCGAAGTATCGCGAGTCGCCCGCGAAGTCGGCACCGAGGGCATTCTGGGCGGCCAAGCCCAGATCCAAGGCGTCTACGGCACATGGAAGGAGCTGACGGACAACGTCAACATCATGGCCCAGAATCTGACCGACCAGGTGCGCGAAATTGCTTCCGTCACCACCGCCGTCGCCCACGGCGACCTGACCAAGAAAATCGAGCGGCCGGCCCGCGGCGAGATTTTGCAATTACAACAGACCATCAACACCATGGTGGACCAGCTGCGCACTTTTGCGTCCGAAGTCACGCGCGTGGCTCGAGACGTCGGCACCGAGGGCATGCTTGGCGGCCAAGCCGACGTCGAAGGCGTCAAGGGCATGTGGAACGAGCTGACCGTCAACGTGAACGCCATGGCCAACAACCTGACGACCCAAGTGCGCGACATTATCAAGGTCACCACCGCCGTGGCCAAGGGCGACCTGACGCAAAAGGTGCAGGCCGAGTGCAGCGGCGAAATTTTCGAGCTCAAGAAGACGATCAACTCCATGGTGGACCAGCTGCAGCAGTTTGCGCGCGAAGTCACCAAGATCGCCCGCGAGGTCGGCACCGAGGGCCGCCTGGGCGGCCAGGCCACCGTGCACGATGTCGAGGGCACCTGGCGCGACCTGACCGAGAACGTGAACAACATGGCCATGAACCTGACCACGCAGGTGCGCGAAATTGCCATTGTCACCACGGCGGTCGCCCGCGGCGACTTGTCCAAGAAGATCGGCGTCGAGGTGCGCGGCGAAATGCTCGACCTGAAAAACACAATCAACACCATGGTAGATCGACTGGGCACCTTTGCTTTCGAGGTCAGCAAGGTGGCCCGCGAGGTCGGCACCGACGGCACGCTGGGCGGCCAGGCCCAGGTCGACAACGTGGAGGGCAAGTGGAAGGACCTGACCGAAAACGTGAACACCATGGCGTCCAACCTGACGTCCCAGGTGCGCAATATCTCCAACGTCACCCAGGCCATTGCCAACGGCGACATGACGCGCAAGATCGACGTCGAGGCCAAGGGCGAAATCCTTATTCTCAAGGACACCATCAACAACATGGTCGACCGTCTGTCTGTATTCTGCAACGAAGTGCAGCGCGTCGCCAAGGATGTCGGTGTCGACGGCATCATGGGAGGCCAGGCCGACATTGCCGGGCTCAAGGGGCGCTGGAAGGAAATCACCACAGACGTGAACACAATGGCCAACAATCTGGTGAGTTTTTGCATTTTGCTTTGCGTTTTGCACTTATTTTTGGCCTTCCCTGATAATCCCCCCCACCCTACATGCTCACGCCTGACAAAAAAAACCAGACTGCACAAGTGCGTGCATTTGGCGACATTACGAACGCCGCCACCGACGGCGATTTCACGAAGCTGGTCGAGGTTGAAGCATCGGGCGAAATGGACGAGCTTAAGAAGAAGATCAACCAAATGGTGTTCAACCTGCGCGACAGCATTCAGCGCAACACGCTTGCGCGTGAAGCCGCCGAGCTGGCCAACAAGACCAAGTCGGAGTTCCTTGCCAACATGTCGCATGAGATACGCACGCCCATGAACGGCATCATTGGCATGACCCAGCTGACGCTGGACACCGACCTGACGCAGTACCAGCGCGAGATGCTCAACATTGTCAACAACCTGGCCAACAGCCTGCTCACCATCATCGATGACATTCTGGATCTGTCCAAGATCGAGGCGCGCCGCATGGTCGTTGAAGAGATCCCATACACGCTGCGCGGCACCGTCTTCAACGCGCTGAAAACGATGGCTGTCAAGGCCAACGAGAAACTGCTGGATCTTACCCTGCACATCGACGGCTCCGTGCCCGACCATGTGGTCGGCGACTCCTTCCGTCTGCGCCAGATCATCCTCAACCTGGTCGGCAATGCAGTCAAGTTCACCGAGCGCGGCGAGGTCAGCCTGACCATCCGCAAGGCCAGCACCTTCGTGTGCAATGACGATGAGTATGCCATCGAGTTCGTCGTGGCCGACACCGGCATTGGCATTCCAGCCGACAAGCTGGACTTGATCTTCGACACCTTCCAGCAGGCCGACGGGTCCATGACTCGCAAGTTTGGCGGCACGGGCCTCGGCCTGTCTATTTCCAAGCGCCTTGTCAATCTGATGGGCGGCGACGTGTGGGTCAAGAGCGAGGTCGGCAAGGGCAGCTCGTTTTTCTTCACGTGCGTGGTGCGGCTGGCCGACAACGACCGTGCGTTTATCGACAAGCAGTTGAATCCATACCGCGGCCAGCGGGTCATCTTCATCGACAAGGGCCTGAACGTGCAGGGCGACACAATTGTCTCCATGCTGGCCGATTTGGGTTTGGTGCCCATCGTCCTCGACTCGGAGCGCAGTCCCCGGCTCGCCCAGGCCCGTAGCAAGGGCCTTGCTACGGGCTTGCCGCCCAAGGACGTGGTTTTCGTCGTTGACTCGCTGGACACCGCCCGCTCTCTGCAGTCCATCAACAAGATCGAGTATGTGCCCATTGTGTTGCTGGCGCCCGTCGTGCACGTCAACCTCAAGTCGTGCATCGAGCTCGGCGTCACGTCGTTTATGACCACGCCGTGCAAGCTGATCGACATGGCCAACGGCATGGTGCCGGCACTGGAAAACCGAGCGACGCCGTCGCTGACCGACAATACCAAGTCGTTTGAGATTTTGCTGGCCGAAGACAATGCCGTCAACCAGCGACTAGCAGTCAAGATCCTCGAGAAGTACCACCACGTCGTCACCGTGGTCAGCAACGGCAAGGAGGCTCTGGAAGCCGTGATGCAAAAGACCTTTGATGTTATTTTGATGGATGTGCAAATGCCTGTGATGGTAAGTTGCTCCACCTGCACAATCCCACGGATGCCACATGTATTGGCACCTGGCAGAAGGGTATATACGAGTATGCGCGTGAAAAACTCACTAATCGGCTGGGACAGGGCGGCTTTGAGGCGACAAGCAAGATCCGCGAGTACGAGCGGAGTCGAGGCTCGCAAAGAACACCAATTATCGCGTTGACAGCGCACGCAATGATGGGCGATCGAGAACGGTGCATCGAAGCCCAGATGGACGAATATCTGTCAAAGCCACTGCAGCAGAACCACCTAATCGAGACGATTCTGAAGTGTGCCACCCTAGGCGGGGCACTGCTGGAGAAAAACCGCGACCGCGACCTGGCCCGGCAACCCGAAAAGGCCGGCGCCCCGTCGCCGGCTGTGGTTGCCGCCGCCAGTATGGTTCCGGCACCCGTGTCGGCTTTGCGGCCCCAAGTCAACCGTGCTATTTCGGCAGTGGATGACCCATCTTCCTCAACCTCTGTCGCACCGCCATCATCTGGCGTTAAAGAAAGGGCAAGCATCTAATGACGAGCGTCCCGCTTTGTTGAGCTTGTGTTTTGGTTTTCTTCTGGGGTTTTCAAATTTCTTTCAAAATTTTCCCTTTTGTTGGAATTTCCGGAATTTCCATCTTTTCCCCCTTTTTTTTCTTTCCTTTACCCCTCTGTTTGGATTTCTTTTGTCTATCTTTTCTTTTGCTGGGCAGTCATTTTCTTGGACAAGCCGGTCTAATCTTTCAAACAGCTTCTCCGAGCTCACAGTTCATAGCGAATGGTCTCGCTGGTGAGACTCTTTTCTAGTTAACACAGGGGCAACCTGAGATGGAGTTTTATGTTCTGACTCTACTTTTTTTCTTTTGCTTTACACGCGCTTTTTGGCCCTTTTTCTCGTCCTATCCATTTTCTTTCTCACATCAATTCCTGTGCGTGTCTATTCAGAGTGAACCTTTCCAAAGACACAACGCAATTCGAAACAACTGGCATTGCAAACGGCGTTTGTTGGTTTGAGAGGCCTTGGGACGTTTTCCTTACGTCAACCGCTGTGTCCATGTTTGCTTCCGCCGCCTGTTGCCTGGTGTCGAATCTCAGGGGGCGGCGGGGAGCAGGCCAAAGAGCAAAGGAGCCAAGGAGCAAGGTGGTAAAGGGGCTGAGGAGGAAAAATAGCAATCGCATGTGGTAAGAATCATACATTTTCAGATTCTTTCTAGGCAGAGTGAAGTGGACACGGCAAGTGGCTATATGGGGGAATGGGAGACCAAGGCAAAGGTATACACGCCATATTTTTCTCTGGGGTGAGAAAGGAGAAGGGGGTACGGGGTTATTATATTTGATGTGCGTGTTTGGTCTTTCTGTCTCTTGGTTTGCTTTTGGTTGGATGATGATATGTCTGTTTTTTCAAGATGTTTTTTTGCTTTTTTGGAAATTTATTTGCCGATATTTGAGCTTTAAGCTTTTCCCCCACCTTTTCAAGTTTCTGAAGAAACACACTGCGTTTGTCTGGCTCTATTGATGTTCATCATTTTCCCTCCACTCCAGGCAGCACAGAAACGGAAGCACTGGGTCTCTCTTGTCATCTTACTTTTGAGCTTTGTGTTATGACATGAACTTAGGATTAAGCCTTTTCAACGGTTTGGATCTTGTTAATAATGCATGAAATCAAGACAAATACAAGCGGCTAGTGACAAAATATCCAAGGCAAAAAAACTCTGCGGGTTGATCGTATCAAACATTTTGTACATTGTCATAATGTTTTGGCTCATAACGTTTCTAGATTACCGAGTCCGAAGCATAATATCACAGCAAAATACCGGGAAAAAACCCTAGATTCGAGACAACGATGGAACAATGCCTGGCGTGCAAATGATTATGATCAAGCCAAAGAAAGGAAGAATAAAAGAGGCCCAAAACGACATGTATCCTTTTAGCTTCTAGCTGCTCTTGGCTATTCTGCACCGACAGCTTCGCGTTTGTCGGCCTCGTGATCGTCTTCCACAGATGCAGACGGCGGCGGAGGCGGTGCCGTTTTTTCTGGCTCTGGATCGGGCTTTTCTACCGCAGAATCAGTACTGGCTTCTGCCTCTGCCTCTGCCTCTGCCTTTGCATCAGCACCGGCGTCGGCTCCAGCTTCACCTTCTGGAGCAACGTCGGCTTCGGCTTCGGCTTCGGCTTTATCATCCGGAGAAGCTTTCGGTGCCGGTTCAGCTTCTTCGTTGTTGGCTTCTTCTTTTTGATCTTTCGGCTGTCCCGGTCCGTCTTCGTCTTCCGTGGCCGCATCTGGCCCGGCCACTGTTGCTGTCTCGGCCGGGCCACTTTCCCCTGGTGCTGCTTCGTGTTCTTCTTGTGCACCGGGCAGTGGCAATGCCTCGTCGTCTTGTCTGGCGGCTGCCGGTTCCGGTTCCGGTTCCGGTTCCGGGACCTCTTCCTTCTCGGCGTTGTTGTTGCCGTCTGACTCGCCTGTCTCTTCGTCCGCCGAGGCCCCGGTTGGCTCTGTTGTTATTGGTGTTGGTGTTGTCTCTTCTTCTTTTGCGGGCTCCGCCGCTGCTGTCGCTTCTGTCTCTGTCTCTGTCGCTGCCGTCTCCGGCTCTCGCTCCTCTTCTTTCTCCTTGCTCATCTCGCCGGCCTCGCCGTCTTTGTCGTCGTCGCGCTCATCCGTATTTTCATCCTTCTCACCTGCCTCCTCCTCCTCCTCCCTTTCTTCTCCGCCACTGCCGCTGCTGCTGCCGCCGCCGTCGATAAAGGCCAGCAACCGCTCCAGTTTTTCCTCAAAAGCACCTAGCTCGGTCTCAAGCTTTTGCATGGCACGCTCGCCACTAGACAATGGAAATCAGTCGGGCTGAGCTTTGAAAAAGGAAAGCAATACAGGCAGCAACAACAGGCCCCTAAAATGAAAACAAACAAAAACAAACAAAAAACCTTGGAAAGGAGCTGCAACGGCCAGGGAGAGCAGTAAGAGGGATAGAGAGCAGCAGAAGGGGCTTGCCGTTCCAGTGACACAAAGCTCTTTCTCTCTGGGTCACCTGCTTACTGCCCCAGTCCACTGTTTGCTCACTTGAGCTGAAAAGCACAAAAGTCAAATGGTCGCCTCAACACAAGTCCCGTCCCCACCATGTCCGCAGAGGTGGTGAGTAGGAGAGTAAGAGAATAATGCTGGGCACATATTCTACGTACCGAGCAAGTTCTTGCAGTGCCTACAAGCCATGTTAGTCACACACACACACACGCTCTCTCTCATACACACACACACGCACATCAAAAACATTATGAGATAAAGAAAACAAAGGAATAAGATCCTCCAAGATATCAAGCTAACTGACCTGGGCCAGATCCGCCATCGGAGCAGCGGGAGAGTTGTTGTTGCCGTTCCGTGACGCCATTGTTGTTGTCGTAGATGGGGAGTTGTGCTCTTGTTGTCGCTGCTGCTGCTGCTGCTGTTGTTGTTGTTGATAGCTGTTGGGCTCGCCTGCGTCATTGGCAACCATTGCCTCTTATTTTGTTTCTCCCCTCGCTCCCAAAAGCTCTTCAGCCTTTTGATACTGGCTCTTGTTGTGCTGGCAAAACTTTGCTGAATGTTTCCTGTGTTTTTTGGGACTTTGGCTCCTTTTTCCTTATCGTTCACATGCGTCGTGATTACGTTGTCCTTGGGCTTTGGTCCCTTTGGATTATCCCAAAATGGAGGGGTATTATTACATCTCTCTTTACAAAAACTACGACTATCTCCGCTGCGATTGGCGGCCCTGCTTGGGTTGCTTGTTGGGTATGGATAGCCTTTTCGCTTCAAAAAAGGGCTCACGTGTCAGGTAAAGTGCCACACTGTATTTTCACACGGTCATTCTTTTGTGAATAAGCTCTATTACGACGGACTAGTTATCCATACTCATCATCATATGCTTGAAAGAGCGCAAGAAAAACCGGAGCATCCTGGAGCCAAAAAGAGAAAAATTAAAACAATTGCCTCATGAGCACAATTTGCCAGCATTGTGAACATGGACAAGTCGTGGGGGAAAAGGGAAAGGGAAGTGGGGAAGAAGGCGGATTTAGGAAGGATGCATCTTGTAGCTTTTGCTGTGTGCGTTAACAGAAAAACAAAAAACAAAAAAAGGGTATCTCGTCTAACGGGTTTGCCCTGCAGGGGATAAAGACGTGATAGTCAAGGATAAAGATGCGTGAACAATCGTGCTCGTGAGAGCTGCTCGTGCATCACTCCGCCATGCCCCAGCTTGATCTCCTAGATGTTGTGCGAGTTCGAGCATTTTCACCGTAGAGTTAGAGACACAGCATGGCGTGGGTTGAGAATTACGAGTCTCCATACGGAGTACTACGAAGAAATACTCGTAGAAGTAATACGACGAATTACGGCGTGCGCTGGCGTCGTCCTGGTACTTGTTTTGAGCAATGGAGAGTGTGTGTGGGGAAAGTGGGCGACGGGAGGATAATGGGGTTCTTCTAAAAGAAAAAGGGCAAAAGAACGGGTGGCAGCCCCAAAATCACTCCATTAGATCCCTGAGCACCCCAAAAATCGTACGATTTCTGCAGGCCATTCTCCAGAACCAAAACGCCGCGGTTTGATGCGTTGTCTCAGTTCGGGGAAATTTGGGATCTATTTTATTTTATTCCTGTTCAGCAGGGGGGGGCACAAACGGACGAAGGACCACCACCACCCAAAAAAAGCTCGCCATAAGAACAGAAAAACAATCGAAAAAGGGCAAAAAACCGGCGAAACTTTCTGTTTCCTGTTTTATCCTTTCTACTCTGCCGCGAAACATGCAATTCTGGTAAAATTCCATGATGCCCAAGGCAGTCAAAACAGCAGCCGGAGATGTGCTTTTCTTTGGACCTGTCTGTCTGTCTGGCTGGCTGGCTGGCTGGCTGTTCTAGACCGTTGGCGGTTCCTTTTCTTGCTTTTCTTGCTCGATTGTGATCCCAGTACTGTTTTTGCGGTATCATGCCGTGCCTTTGCTCTTGCTGTTGACCTGGGCTTCGAATCTTTTGTCTTTTCAGGATGCGAAGAAGCAGTTTGGTCCAACTGTCTTGGGCCCCAGCGTCCCGAGGCCAGAGTGCAACGTAAAGCTCTTGAAAAAAATCCTGCTTTCTCAGCTATCTGTCCGAGTAGGATTCACCTTCTTGCCAAAAAAAAATACGGAGTAATACGAGTACTTTTCCTTCAGGCTTCATTCTGGTTGTCAGTACAGAGCTCGTCCAGCTAGGTCCGCGAGCAGAGCGCATTCGTTTCCCTGTTCTTGGCAGCTTTTCCACGTCGCATCTCGAGATGAATCCACCTCCTTTAAGCTGTTTGACAAGTGCGCTCGGCAATACGGAGTGCTTCTAATATTACATTGTAATACGGAGTACTGGGGCCAGAGCCAAACGCTGCGGCCATGCCCTATGAACCTCCAAATCGCAAAGAGTAAATTCGCATCTTTTGAAAAAGCGACATCTTCGTCCTGTGAACCTGCATCCCCAATGCAGGAGACTGCAATTCTAGAACAATAAAACCAAAAAAGTGTGGTCAATATTACAAGGCGCCGAGAAGGGCCGCCTAACCAACAAGCTAGAAAATGTGTCAGAATTATCGTACGATTTGCATGTCTCTGCCAAGAATGGCTGTCAGCTGTTCAAGGAGAGGGGGGGATTAAAAAAAAAAAAAAGCCATGGGTTTCTAATTTGCCCATATTCCATTAACACCCCCAAAAAGGCACTGTTTTGACAGGCGAGTAAGCTGTTGTCCTTCCGCCTGCTTGTACAGGTACCTTTTTCGAGCAATGGTCTTTGGACGTTGTATGCCGTATGATTACGGAGTACTCTGTATGGATACTCGTGCTCTGTACGGAGTACTCGTACTTTGTACTTTGCCGCGTTGCTTCGTTCGCGTGGGAGTTCACTTCCCGTTGTGCTGAGCAAATCAGTTCTGGTGCTGGCGCGTCTCATTGGTCCATCTGTCTCCATCGACGCCATCGTAATCGTACGTTTTTTTTTTCAGTTTTGTGTTCTTAACCCCCCCCACCCTTTTGCAAGAACACTATGGAGTACTCCGTACCAATACTCGTCCTCCGGGCAGTTGTCGTTTCTCTGGGGGGGGTTTCTTGTTTTTTTTGTGACCCTTATTGCTCCGTGTCCATACTTGTATTTTCTTGCCGGTGACTGAATTGGAGGGGGTCCTGTGTTTGATTTCTGAGCAAATTGGCTTTCCTATATCGCATTGGGCGAGTATACGAGGAGACTCTCTGATTGTCAACGTGACTAGCCAGCCAGCCACTTGCAGCTTCCAGAGTATGGATACTCGTCGAGCTTGTCCACACCGTACTTGCTGATCTGGGCATCACGAGAGTACGAGTACGACTCCACGTCGTGCCTTCCCTCTAAGATGGTCTGGCGAGCCGCGCCGGAATCTGCTTTGTTTTTCTCCGTAATCGTATATGACTATGACAGCCCACCAAGCGAAGTAAGAGCCCACTCCGATATTAATCCCATTGTCACTTCCCCAGCCTAACCCGTATTGCTCCATGTACAAGCATTTACGAGTACGTCGTACTCCGTATCCATACTCGTATTGTACTTTGTTTCGTCTCGTCCTCGTACTTTGTACGTACTCTCTCCCCCCTTCTGCGCGAATAGAGTAGGTACGAGTACGTCGTAGGTATGAAACAAGCGTGACCGTCCCATTTCCGCCGCCCATTCACCTTCTCCGGTGCCTGTCGCCCTTTCCCTGCCTGCCCTTTGCTCTTGCCGTCTGTCTTGGCCGCGCATCAAGCTTTCTCAGTAGCTATACGAGTATCGATACCTTCCTTATCCTCTCCGCTTGCCTGAGCCCCATTGCTCTTTCCGCCAAAACCCCATCACTATATGTATTGATTATTTCTCTCTCGAATTCTCTCACTCGCAGCTTTCAAACAAACCCATACAAAGTACGAGTAATTCTCCGAACACATCTATACACATCCCCCATAGTCATCTCTTTTCCATTTTCCCATGTAACCTCCAGAGCAATAAGTACGACGTACGAGTACTCGTATACCGCAGTCCTCGAAAAGCTCTCCCACAAAAAAAAACATACGACATAAAAGGAAGCCAAGCCATTTAAGGCTTATGTGCACCGTTCATACAGATCTTTGTTTCCCTCTCTTGCTCTGGCTATTATTACTTAGCATTATCACACTAAGTCACACACTTCACACTTTCTTGTTCTTTTCCTCCTTCACCTCTCTCACACACATCACTCAACTAACCTCTTTTCTTCTTCTTTGCCCCCCCTCCCCCCCCGTCTCTTCGTACGGCTGCTTTCCATTGCTCTCCTCCTCGTCCCACATTCCTTCTCATTGGCATGCTTTTCCGATCACTCAATTGATGCCACCCCATTTGTCTCCACCATCCGGTATCTGGGATTTACGAGTACCTTACACAGCCTTTTTCTAATCCTGATCATACTCTCCCTTGTTTGTTGAGACCTCCCACACACAACAAGGAGCCGAACCAGCTGAGCTGCACTGATTCTTGTCTGATTATCTCTTGACGGAGAAAGCCGTCTCGATTTGAATACGCCCACCAATAACAAGAAAAGGGCAACTTTACCAGCTTTTGCTCCAGCCCTCCCCCATTTGCCATCCAGCTTGCATCTCTCCAGTCTGCAGTTGACTCGCCTGTTGTCGAGTCCGCAAAGCCACAAGCCTTTCCCCTTGCCTTTCCTCTCTTCTATCGGGCTTTTTTTTGCTCTCTTCTACACCGGTTCGCATTCGACAACACGACTTCTCACACAGCTATACCCTGCACAGCTCGTGCCCTGTTCACTGATCACTGACCACCCGTGTCTATTGACGTTGTCGACTGACCTGGACTCTCTTCCGTACAAAGCACTCCATACCACCTCGTCCCCACCCGCAATCAATCCTACATCCGTCATCCATCCCGTCACTGTGGCGTGGTTTTCTTTGGAGCAATACGAAGCCCATTCTGCCATCTCTGTTGGCCCATACCCAGCCATTTCTGCGCTTGCGCAAGGTCTGACCTCGCTGAACTCGGCTGGTCCCATCGCTGACTTGTCTCGCCCTATACGGTTGCTGCCTCTCTGTCTCTTGTCAGTTTGCCGCTCTCTTGCAGCCCTCTGGCCAACCGTCAAGCGATTCCCCTTTTTTCTTCTCCGTCAAGGAGATAAACCAACTCCATGCGCCGAAAGCGTCACAAAGCCTGAAAACCTGCCGCTTGCACTCTCCGGCAATCGACCGAGAGTCTACCGAGAGCCTTGACAGCAACGACTCTGAACAGCATTTTCAAAAAAATAAAAAAATAAGAAATAAGAGACAAGAAATTTGAAAAAAAAGTCACTGCTGGTCATCACGCATGGCGCAACAGGGCCACCCTCTTCTGGATGACGTTCTCGAGGAATTGGGCATGTCCCAATACCTTGATGTCTTTGTCGACCAAGGCTTTGACACATGGGACACCATTCTCGACATCACCGAGTCAGATCTGTATGTAGTGCAGTTCATGTCCTTTCCTTTAAGCTTTTTTTGCCTCCTGGCTTCCTTGCCTGTTGGCCTCTGTTTTCCTGGCCTTCTCTCTCTTGCTCTCTCTATCTGTCTCAATCGCCCTCAATGTTTTTTCCCCTTCGGTCTTGTTGCTAACGCTACCGAAACTTGCAGTGATGCTCTGGGTGTGAAACTGGGTCATCGCAGGGTAAGGAAAACACAGTCATCAGCTTGAAAAGCATCTAAAAGAGAACAAGCAGGAATGGCAGGAATTGGTCTTGGGGCTAACATTCTGCTGCTAGAAATTGCAAAGGCGCATTGCTAACTACCGCGGCATCTCTGCTGGTGTCGCTCTTGCATCGCCTATACGGGCAGCTCCTGAAGAGGCTCCTCGTCCTGAGACGGTACACAGCAAGCAAGATGTGACCCCCGGTTTCAGCGCAGACAGCAGGGCGCCAGTGCCGGGTGTTCTGGCGAAGCGGAAATATCGACGGCATCCCAAGGTAAGTGACAGAGGAAGCCAGTTTATGTGAAAGAGGGGGGCCAGTTTATCGATGAGAGAGAAAAGTGAGAAGAGCGAGAGAGGCGGAGGAGAGAGGCAGATAAAGGAGGGGAAGGGGGGGGGGGGGAGAGGACGGGAGAGGACATGAGAAAAAGGACTCTTCACTAACATTTCAAACTAGCCTGACGAATGTGCCCCAGAGCGGCCACCGTCCGCATATGTGCTTTTTTCAAACAGTGAGATGCTTGTGTTTTTGTCTCTTAGACTTTTTCAGCGGAAGGTAGAGAGACCTAAAAGCTGACCCGGAATCTTTCACCGTAGAAATGCGTGAAGACCTAAAAGGCCGTAACCTCTCATTCACCGAGATTGCAAAGCTGGTCGGCGAAAACTGGCAAAGCCTGTCGCCTGCTGAACGGGAGCCCTTTGAGTCCCAGGCCCAGGCAGCCAAAGACAAGTACAACCACGATCTCATCGAGTACAAGAAAACTCCCGAGTACAAAAAGTATATGCTCTATCTGCAGGATTTCAAAGCCAAGCATGCAAACCAGACGCAAGGTGTGTCGTATTTTTTCCCTGCAACCGGTACGCTATGAGCTTTTTACTACCACATTGTTCATCGCATCTGTCGTTTTCCCTTCCTGATTTGGTAACTCTTTGATTTTTTTTTTTTTTTTTTTTTTTTTTTTTACATATATTTTTTTTCACAACCTCTCTCTCTGTGTTCTTTCCTATATCCTACATTTTGTTATTAGGCCGGCTTTCCAACAGTCTGTAGCTTTGAACGGAAAAGAGAGAAAGACCCCTAACCAGTGAGAAATCAGACAAAGATGCGTTTAAACGGATTAAGCTGTCTGATTTTGGAAACTCGTCCGGCCCTTCCTCGTCGTCTGGCATGAACTCAAATTCAGCACCGTCTCCGCCGGCCTTTACTCCGCGCGGTCGTCAGCGGGGAGAGAGTGTGTCGTGTAGTGGCTCGGCAAGTGGTACAGAGAGCCACCACGATGCCGATGGCTTACACGCACAGCCGCCACACCGAGAACACCAAGGGCACCGAGAGCACCGAGAGCACCAGGAGCACGACCAGCGCGATCACCGAGGCCGTCGGGAGTACCGCGACCATCACGACAGCAACCACCGAGACGGAAGAGACTACCGTGTGGGTTCGACGGCATCGATGTCGGATTCACACTACTCATCGACATCACCTCCGCCGGGCTCACAACATACCCAGCTAAATGGCCGGCTGCATTCGCCCACACACAACCATGCTTTGGAAAGTTTGGTTGAGCATTCGTCGCCAATGCTGAGCATGAGCTCTCGTGACTCGATGGCAAATACGCCATCGCGCCGTGACGCGGCTTGGGCTTCGGACACCCAGCCTCACGATCACCACCACCGTGCACTGCATTCCCAGCACCACCATCGGCATCATCAGCAAGAGCATGAGCAGCAGCAGCAGCAGCAGCAGCAGCAGCAGCATCATCACGAATATCACCAGAATCACCAAAATAATGAGCAGCAGCAACAGCAGCAGCAGTACCCGCGGTCGGCATCCGTGTCCCCTCTGGGTGGAAGTACCGGTGGCGGCCAGGTCAATTTGCCATCCCTTTCGGATATGTTGGATAGTCGGCGCCATGTCGCCAATGGACTTGGCAATGGGTCTTGCAGCTACGGCGCCCACAGCGCAGCACTTCCTGCTGTTGACAACGGTGGCGCGGCTTCGCCGGCTCTTCCAGCGGGCGAGACCGATGTGAGGCCGGCGTTGCCCAGAAACGACTTTTCAGTTTCCAGTGGAGGATCCAATGCCACCACTGCTTCGAACGCCACAAATGCAACGAATGCCACTAGCGTCACGTCGCCATCGTCCTTCAGCAGCAACTACCCGAGGACGCCGCTTGAGTCGTCTTTGCCTATCCACGCTCTCTTGTCCGACAAGCCAGCACAGCAGCCGCTGTCTCCGCCGCCTCTGTCGGCGTCGTCCCGCCACCAACGCCATTCTTCGACTGCTTCCCTCCCAGTCCTTTCAGCGGGCCAGGCCCCCTCGCCCTCTGCACACTCACCCTCTCACCACCCCCTCTCGCCTCCTCCACGGCCATTTTCGCAGTCCGCAGCTGAATTGCACACGTCAGCAGTGAAAACCCAGATGGCGGATAGCTTGGCGCACAGAAACGGAGGCGGGCAGTACTCGATATGACGGCCGCCGCTTTTTTGTTTTTTGTTTTTTGTTTTTATTTTTTTCCTGTCAAACTCCTTTTTCTTTTCGATTTCGTGTTTTTGCTTTCCTTTTTGTGTGGGTCAAGTTTACCGGGATAGGCTGGTGGTTGCTTTTGGACGCAGATGGCATTGTGGATTGGTGGTCTTGCTCTTATGCGAGCTAATGCGCCAGGCCATGCATGCACTCAGAATTTTACTTTTCTACTCCAACTTTTGATTTTGATTCTTGGGGGTCTTGGGGTTTGACTTTGGAATCGGGCTCCGGATTTGGATTTTGGATTTTGGATTTTGGATTATGTTCATGTGCTTCTATGATTTTAGGGGGCATCCTGGCACTCTTTTTTTTAGAAATGGGTACGTTAAAGTACGCACATTTCTCACGATGGACGACTTTGGTTTCAGGCATTTTAAAAAAGGGGGGAAATGGAGGAAAACAAGGAAACACTGATTATATTTTATTATGTACGTTTTTTTTTGGCATCCGTAAACATATTACCATAGGTTGGGCCCTTTTTGTGTTTTGTGAACTGCAGAATGCTTTCGAGGGTCCAACGGCATGTTGGTTTTTTTTTTTTTTGGTTTGACGTTCGTCCAAGAGCAAGACAATAACGATAACACGTCTACTCATCAACTCGTAGGGGCATTAAATTGCGAGTACTTATAAGCTGTATTGCAGGGCACAGGGACTACGAGAACGAGCAATAATACAACGTGAGACTCCTATCGCTGCTACGACGACGCTCCTTCAGAGTTTTAATAGCCTCCCAAATTTCTCATAGGTTGTCGACCAGGCTGGTTCGACATCCTCGCTATGATCTGGTTAAGCGCCGGTCAAATTCTCCGAGGCAGTGTCATGATAGTCTCTTTAACAATCATTAAATGATGTACTCCGTATAAATAAAATGGCTCTCTCTCTATCCCTCTCTCTGTCTAATAAGTATCCATTTAATATCTCTGTCTTGATTCATCGCTTTATGCACTTGGGAAGCTTCCAAATCGGGTGAACCTGTCGGTCCTGTCTTACGCTTGTTTGTCCTTCTACTGATTTATTCTTGGGAGTTATATATGTGTGTTTCCTAACTGTACCTCTAGGTATCGGCTATCAAAATGCCGAAATACACCCTTTACCTCGTCACCTACGATCGAGGTAGATACTCTACGACGGGCAAAGTTAAGCCTTACCACTGGTCATATTCTGTTCAGACGGAGCTCCAAGGAGGAAAGAATAAGGGCATTGCTCATCAGCTTCGTGGCATGCCGGGCAGCTTCCATTACCAAGGACCGGAACCCGTTGATCTTTCAAAATCTGGAAGTGTCAAGCAAGAGCTCGAGGTCGGTGAGATAGATGCCTCAAAAGTCAACAAGGTTCACGAAATCCTACAGGGTGGCATTTCAAAACATCTCCACATCCATATCAGCTTCGGTCTCAGTGGGGTATTGCTGCAAGACCTGGTTAACAATATCCACCCACCAAGAGTGCCTTGTGCGACTGCCAAAAAGAGCTTTTCTGTATTCCCACCACTCGGGCCAAAAGCCCGCCATTTCCCAGTCGATAATACTGGTTATCTCCCCCGTTCTAGGATTAATGAGGATGTGTTCCCATGACAAGTCTGCGTGGGTAAATACGATCCTGTGATTGTCGCGAAACTGAGTGCGATATTGATCTGCTAACTGTGGATTTGGGCATTTTCGGATTGGAGCAACAAGGAAATCGTGAAATTCGGCTATAGTTTTAAAGGGCCCATAAGTAAACAAGCTATTAAGTCTGTGATCATATACGGTGCCGCCAGAGCAGGACCCAATCCAACCAGGCTCGGGCGGAAAAATCGTACGTAGCTGCTCAAAGTACGACTTTAGTTGATGAATGGTTTGCGCACGGAGGCTGTCGCTCAATGTTGGCCATGCTTGGTCGAGTTGGACTCCGTGTAATCGTTCCATACGAAACCAACCCTCATCGTTGTCTATGTCGAAATGGTATTCGAGAACGTGTGGTACGGGGATGCGCGTGCGGTCGCGTACATATGCCATTGCCTCTACCTCTCTTTGAAGTCTGGATGCTACCCCTCTCTTCTTGACTGTCTCGTCACTCTCCTTTGCAACTCTGATGAACTGCTTTCTATCATTTGATGCCTCGTCGTTTTGGGCCATTGTCGGGATATTATACGGTGTAGGGAGGTGATGGAAGTGATAAAACGATTAAGTAGAAAAGAAATTGAAGGCACCTTGTAATATTACTTGTTGAAAAAGTTGTAGAAGAAAAAGTGGCTTACTTTTTAAAATAAAAACTACAATAGTTCTTTATTTTTTTATAGATCACATGACCACACTCACCACTAGGCTCAGTTCCGATGGAAAGCACCGCCGAAACCTTACCGACAACTATCCATATAATAAAGAAAAAATTTCGTAACTGTTACGCCTCTGCTGTCCTCCCTCTTTCTCACATTGAAAATAAACATCATTAGAATGCCACTTAACGGGTCGGGCGCGAACAGACAGCTTTAGTTACAAAACCAGTTTAAAATGCCCAGACCCTTGGAATGGACAGCACTTAATGGGCACACTCAAACAAACATTCCAACGCCCATTCTCTATCCTCAACGAAGCGGCTAGTGCCGAGACGTGAACGTTGATGGGCATTCCTCTTTGTTTGCCTTGTTTCTATCTCCGCTCAAAATTGCTGACTCAAAGAGTTGCTGCTGCGGCGACTAAAGCTGGCCCGTTGCACCGTTACAAGACGGTCGGAGGAGGAAGAGCCCGCTTTGTTAGTGCAAGGGCTAATGGAAAGCAATTCAGGAGAGGTAAACAAAGGGATGATTTGGCTGACGATTCGACGATGCGTTCGCACATTGGCCTATTCAGAAACTGTGGGCAAACGTACTCGTATAATACGGAGTGATACGGTCGCAGTCTGTACGATTAAGGACTACAAGTACGGAGTATTACAGACAAATGGCGACTGAGTTTCGTGAAATATAGTATGGCAGTGGCCAGAAAAAAAGATCGCTTGCATTTGCGGCTGCTCATGGTGTCATTTCTCACCGTATTATAACAACTTTACGAGTACTTTTACTCGTATTGCCTCCAGTCAGCAAAAGGACATGCCGGCTTTTGTGCGAAACTGCCCAATTGTGCTGCACAATCCTCGTCCACAACACGTGGCCGGGCATGTGATTCGCCCGTCGTCCTGCAAAGTGGAGATTTGTCTTGTTTCTCTGGCCACCCTCCCACCCTCCTTTCCGTGGCGATTCAGCTGCGATGGCCCACCCTCCCTCCTTGTTCATAACAAGCTTATGTTAATGCTCTCACTTTTCATTTGGCTGCAGCGTGCAGCTTTGGTTTTGCTTCTTAGCGGTTGCCTATGACTGGGCCGCCTACGAGGCCTCACTGACAGAGGACGGAGTAATACGGAGTATTACTACTCGTATCCCATACAACCCATGCGTTGTAATTCCACATCTCAGAGCAAACTTTTGGAACGTCGTACTCCCATCCGATACGATAATCCCACTGAAGCCAGCCAAAAGCCTGAAGCAGCGCGCAAGCGCCTTTCTGGAAATTAGAACAGAAGTACCCTGTACTCGTAATACTGGCTGAAACCACCCATGCTTCCTTCCTTCTCGCGCCCCAGCCACCGGCTTTTTCTGCCCTTCGATCGCCTCCAAACGAGAGGGAAGGCACTACCCATCCAGGAAGAAAGCTGCCCCACAAGGAGCCAGCAAAGCTAGTCTGTGTGTTCTATTTTCTTTCGTATTGTTTTGATGAAATCTGCGCCAAAAAAAACCAGGGAAGATCATAACAAAAAACAACAACAACATAACTCTTGTATGCGACAGAGAGAGAGGGAGAGAGCATTATCGTCGGCACTCTCCACAAAACAAAGCACGCTTTCCCCCCCTCGTCTCGCCCTCCTTCCCTGATATAGAAAGTGAAAGAGAGGAGAGGGAACAGCAAATTGGAAGCGCGACAATACGTCGTATGGATAGATTTGCGGGATCGGGATTCCCCTTACCTGACTTGTGTTATTATTACGCATAATCCCTATCGATATTATTTTACCTTTATACGCGGGGGGATTTAATAGTGGGAAGGAAAAAAACACCTTTTGACGTTGCCTTTTTTTCGACGTCGATGCTGGACTTTTCCGGTTGTCTCAACATTGTTACTCTGAGCTGAGGGAGCCAGGCAGCTGCAAAAATTCGTCTGCTGCTGTCCTACTCTACTCGACCGCCGGCTGCTGCCGAGTGGTTTCTATTTTTCTATTTTTTTCTATTTTTTTTCTTCTTTCGTTTCCCCCCTTCTCCCATCGATCGCAACAGTCGCAGCCCCATAGCAACCAACAGTCGCTCTTTCGCAACACGTTGCGCGTGTTGCCACCGCGACGACAACAGCAGCAAGGAAGATGATGCGAAGCGATGGGGGGCGGCGGCGCCCCAGTCCGTCGGACAGCGTGCGACGTCGACGCAAAGAACGGCGACGGTCTGACGAGGCGTTGGCAGCAACGGCAGCAGGGGCAGCCACGGGGTCTGTGAGGGCGGCGAGCATGGATCTGACGACGGCGCCGCCTCTTTCTCCGCCATCGCCGTCGCGCCGTCGCAGCAGCCGCAGGAGCGGCGACGGCGGCGGCGTCGTATCGGACAAAGACCGCAGTGCGTCGGCAAAACCGGTCTCTGAGCCGCTGAAAACCGGCGGCCAGGCCGATTCGTACTATGCAGCGGCGGCGGCCGCGTTGGCGCAGGAGCAGCAGCCGCAGCCGCTGCCACAGCCACAGCCGTACGGACGGCCGCACATCTACCAACAACAGCACGAAACGCAGCAGCAGCCACTTTCGCCGAGTTACTCGCCGTCCCACCAGCGCCGATCGTCGACCGGGTCGTCATCGTCGGCGTCGGCCGGTCCCCGACGGTCAGGGTGGCCGTCTGGCCACCCTCGCCCCTCTGCGTCTTCTGGAGCAGCCGCCGCGACGGGGCGGCGGCGCGACTCTCGCACGTCGGTGACGTCGGTGACGTCGTCGACATCGTCGTCGCTGGTCAACATTTCGGCGCCGCGGTCGCGCGGGCTGTTTTCATTTTTCAAGAAGGGCAACAAAGGCGACAAAGGCAACCGAAGCAACCGAAGCGGCAGTCGCGGCAGCCGCGGCAGCCGCGGCTACGCCAGCGCCGGCAGACGCAACACCTCGCCGACGCACCACCACGCCCACCACCCCCGGCGGTCGCGGCGCTTCCTCGGCTTTGGCCGCGCAGGCTCGAGCTCGTCGTCTCTGGAGGAGGGTCTGGTGTACGGCAAGGGCTATATCTCGCGGTCGCGTGTGCAGCTGGCCGAGGGCGCCAGCAGCAGCGCCAGCAGCAGCAGCAGCAGCGGCCGACCGCAGAGACAACGCCAAGATGCGCACAACGATCACGCCCCTTCCGATCCCTTTGCCTACGGCAGCGCGCATTTCCCCACAGGAGCGGCCGTTGGGGCAGCCGCCGGGGCACTGGCCGTGGCGGCAGCGGCTCGCCATGACAAGAAGACCAGGCGAAGCAGCGGTGGCAGCGGCAGCAGCACCAGCAGCAGTAGCAGCAGCAGCAGCAGCAGCAGCAGCCTCGGAAAGCTCGGCGGCGGCAGCGGCAATAGTAACAGCGCTAGCGGTGATCGGCGGCGGCGGCGGCGGCGCACGCAAGCCGTGGACACGGATGAGGAGATTCTGCGGATTGGGCGCGAGCTGGGCAAGATGGCACGCAAGCAGAATCGCAACGACCTGATCCGTGCTGGCCGCCGCCCGCCGCCGCCGCTGGTTGCTGGAGCAGCGGCCACGGCAGCGGCGCTGCAGCGGCTGCACGAGCAGCATGAGCTCAACACGTTCGACAAGGGTCTGGGCACGTCAAAAGTGACGCTTGGCGGCGGCAGCAGCAGCCGGGAGCGGCGACGGCGGCGGCGCGAGACGGACGGGTTTGATTCTGATTCCGATTCTGGATCCGCGTCCGACGTGAGCTCGGATTCCGAGTGGGAGTCGGCGTCCGACGACGGCGACGACGATGGCGACGATGACATGAAAGTTGCCGGCGACTACGGCCGCCTCGGCTCCAAGAAACCCCGCAACACGAGCGACGACTCCCTCGATGCTGCGCTGGCCTACGGGTCCAGCCACTACCTGGCGGGAACCCCGGCCACAGGGGGAACAGGAGGAAGCAAAAAATCAAGGATTGGGTCAGCCGGCGCGGCGGCCGCCGTGGCGGGCGTGGCGGGCGTCGTGGGCGCGGGCGCTGTGGCGGCAGCTCTGGCCAGCGACAAGAAAAAGAAGCAGAGCAAATGGAAGGGCAAGGACCCGGCCACGCTCGATCCCAGGCGCCGAAGCTCCATTGTCGACCCCAGCCTGTTTGGCCCTGTCAACTCGCTGCACGGCTATGTGACCAGTCCGTGCGGATTTGGCGCCCTGAGCGAGGCCAGCAGCAGCACTACCAGCATTGGCGATGGCGGCGTTGGCGGCGTTGGCGGCGTTGGCGGCGTTGGCGCTGTTGTTGCGCACCTACCCGACGACGTCCAGCGGCCGCTCAGCCAGTCCGACTCGCAGTCGCGACACGACCGCCGCGGAGACGCTGCTGCGATGGGCAGCTCTGTCGCTGCCGCCGCTGCTTTCCTGCCGTACGACGCTGTCAGCCGTCGCAACGACGACGTCACGGAGATCCAGGCGCCAACGCCTATGGTGCCTGTTAGCAGCAAGGTGTTCCGGGACGACGTGGCCATTGCGGCGCAAGACCGCGAGCGAGAGCGGGAGCGGGAACGGGAGCGTCGCGAGCTTGAGCGTCGCGAGCTAGAACGTCGCGAGCTAGAACGTCGCGCGTTTGAGCGTCGAGAACAGGCGGGACGGGCATCACGAGACGACCGCGATGACCGGGACGAGAGCCGGCGCGACAGTAAAAAGAAGCCGTCTTCTGCCAGCGAAGACGCAGCCCTTGCCATTGGCACCACTGCTGCCATTACCGCTGCTGCTGCCGGAGCTGCCTACTATGCGTCTCACCGGGCCAAGAAGGAGGAACAGGAGCAGAAGCAGAAGCAGGAGGAGAAGCAGGCGCAGAAGGAGCAGGAGCAGAAGCAAAAGCCGAAGCAGGAACAGGACGAGGCCGACCTGGCAGCCAGGCGGAAGCGGGCGTTGGAGCGGGCGCTTGAGCACGACCGTGCTGTGGCGGCAGCCGAGGCGCGGCTGGCGCGGCTGGAAGAAGCGGCGCGGCAGCGGGCACGCAAAGAACGCGAAGAACGCGAAGAACGCGAAGAACGCGAAGAACGCGAAGAACGCGAGCGCCGTGCACGTCAGGAGCCACAGGCGCCACAGGAGCCACGGGCCCGGCTGGACGACGAGCCCAAGGCTAGCAGAGACGAAGTGCGCCAAGGGAAGATGAAGGAGGTCGTTGCTGGAGGCGGCGCGGCCACGGACGGCGTTGCCGTCGTTTCGCCGACCCCGGTGAGACCCCACATTGTCACCGTCGACGACGGCCCGTCCTGGGCCCGAGACGCGGAGGCCGACGACCACCGCTTTGTGCCGTCTCCGCTGCCATCGCCGTCGTCATCGCCCAAGCCGTCGCCTGCAGCAGCCGCAGCCGCAGCCGCCGCCGCCGCCGCCCTGGCGGCTGGCACAGTGGCCGCCGCGGCCGGCACGGCCTCTTCGTCCTCTGGCCCGTCTGATCCCTCTGGCGGCCCCCCGCCCCTGACGAAGCGAGACAGCTTCCGCAAGTCGTCGGCGGCCAAGGACCGCTACGAGCGGGAGCTCCAGCGGCAGCGCGACGAAGAGGCACGGCAGCGCGAGCTGGACGAGATGGAGCAGCGGCAGCGCGGGCGCAGCCCTGCGCGGCAGCCGCCGCCGTCACCGACATCGAAATCGGAGCGCGAAATCCGCGACGAAGCCGATCGGCACTACCGCGAGACCGTGGCGGCGCGCCGCATTGCCGCCGAGGCCATCCGGTCGCGCAGCGTATCGCCCGACGACTCGGTCGTGGACAAGTACATCAAGGACAAGGAGCTGCAGCAGAAGGGCGGCAGTGCGGCGGCTGCCGTCATTGTCACGCCCTTGGAAGAACCCAGCTACATCAGCAGCAGCAGCAGCAGCAGCGACGCCAAGAGCGGCGACAAGAGCAGCAGCAGGGATGCCAAGAGCAGCGACCAGAGCAGCAGCCGTGGAAAGCAAAAGGGCCCCTACGACGGACCCAATGCGGACGTGCGCATCGACAACCTCATGTACCCCAGCGAGCTGGGCCGGTTTCTGGCTGGCGTTGGCAGCAGAGTTGGCGGCGGCGGGGACGACTCTGCCCCGGCCGGCTTTGGCCGCCGCCGCTCTCTGACGATGCCCGTTTTCAGGTCGCGTGACCCGTCGTGTGAGCGCGACCGGCCCGTGCTCAATTTGGTGCTGCCAACGCCGGTGGCAACGCCGGTGCCGTCGCCGAGTCCGGAGAAGCAGCGAGCGAAGCAGCGAGCGGAGCCACAGCAGCAGCAGCAGCAGTCGGAGCAAGAGGAAGAGGCAAAGACGGCAAAGAAGGCCGAGACGGCAGAGACGAGGGAGACGAAGGAGACAAAGGAGACAAGGGAAATCAAACCCGACGAGGTGGGAGAGAAGCCGTCGTCGGCTTCTGCCGACGCCGTCACGGGCCCGAGAGACGATGTCCGGCCGGTGTCTGCAGAGCAACCGCCAAGCTCTCCGGCAAGCCGGGCTGCGAAGCCCAAGGTCACAAGCCCCAAGTCTGCCAGACAGGCTCAGTCCAAGAAAAAGAGCGGCTGGGCTGCCATTATGGGGGCCATGGCCGCGAGCGGAGCGGCGGCCGCAGCAACAGCCGTGGCGACAGCGACCGGGGGCGCGTCCAAGGACAACAAAGACGACGAGGGCGGCAAAGCCGAGGACAAGAAGGACGAGAAGGACAAAAAGGACAAAAAGGACGAGAACGGCAAGCAAGGGAGCGGCGACATCACAAACCGTGATCCCGACTCGTCCGCCATCGTCCCGACTGTGCGCCGCATCGCAAGCCCTGTGACAGAGAGCAAGTCCATGGTGGGCGGTTTTCCTGCCGACGACGACGACGACGACAACGGCGACAAGGGCGACAACGACGGCCCACCTCTGCCCGGCAAAAAACCGACTCGCGCAGCTGCCGCAGCGGCCACGACGGCCACGACGGCCAACCCCAGCACTGGCAGCGGCTACGGCTACGGCACCGATGCCGAGCTGGCTGCCATTGCGTCTGTAGGCATGCAGGCGTCGGGCTTTGGCGACGCTGCCGCGCAGTCCGTCACGGCCGACCCGGCCTTTGTGCGGCGCCAGTCGCCGCCCGGGTCTGAGGGCCCGTTGCCGCCGTTGCCGTCATCCTCGGCGGTGCTGGGCGACGACAGCAGCAGCAACTACACGTTCTATCCGCCGAAGATGGCGGGCCTTGGCGGCGGCGGACACGACGACTCTGACGACTCGTCGGGCCGGTCGTCGTCGCAGGACGACGAGCCGCTGCGGGACGTGATCCGGCCGGAGACGGCGCTGGGCGACGGGCCGGCGGTGGTGTTCTCGCGCGGCAACAAGCGCAAGGCGCGCAAAGAGACCAAAGTGCAGATCATGGTCGACGAGCTGGAAGAGGCGGCAGCGGCGGAGCGGGCGGCTGCGCTGGAGGCGGCCGCGGCGCGGAGGCGCGACCGAGACACGGACCGGGACCGGGACCGGGACAAGAACAAGGACAGGGACAGAGACAAAAAGAAGAAACGAGACAAGTCGGGCAAGTCCAGCGGCCCGGCGGCCACGACCGGCTCGACGACCGGCTCGACGACGACAAGCTCACGCAATGGCCTCAATGGGCGCAGCGACGACCCCTCTGCTTCTGTTTCTCAGCAGCAGTCTTTTTTAGATGAGGCCGACACCCTTGGCGCGGGTGTCGGCCAAGCGGGCCAGGACGACAAGGAGGGCGAGGAGGGCGAGGTCGAGCACACAACAGCAGCGGCTGCCACTGCTGCTGTTGCTGCCGCCGCCGCCACCGCCGCCGCCGCCGTCGCTGTCCTGACCCGCTCGAAAGCCACCGCCGCTTCTTCGGAAAAGAAGCTATTGGAGGAGGGGGAGGAGGAGGAGGATGATGAGAAGGTTGGAGCCGGCCCGGTCGAAGCAGAAACCGTCGTCTCGGGTCCACCGACTGGTCCGGGCGACGCTGCCCGGCCTCGGGCTCCGTCTGACTCCATCATTGACCCCGAAATCGTCGAGCGCGCCATCCGCCCGGCCATTGATCCGCAGTACGGCGACCTGCTTCCTCTGCCGCCCAGCCGGCCGTCGTCGCGCGACGGCCCGGGAGGCAGCAGCAGCGGCAAGCCAGACCAGCTGCCAGACTCCTCGTCGTACGACCGTGTCGAACACACAAAGGACACACACGATGCAGACGACGGCCAGGCGGCAGAATCGCCCAGCGACAGCGACGCTGACGAAGCCGCCCACATCCAGCTGCCCGAAAGCCGGCCCGAGACGCCGCCGCCCGAGGTCGAGCACGAGCAGCTCAAACAAGAGTATGCACGGCGCCGCTCCGGCACGCCGGCCAAGTCGTCAGCCTCGGCGGCAGCCAGCCCCACGGCCGTGCCGCTGCACATTATCATGCAGCGGTCGGGGTCGCCGTCGTCGCCTCTGGGGCCCGGCGGCCGTGGCGGTTCCATGTTTAACAAGCCGCCGCCGCCGCCGCCGTCAGCGCAGTCGACGCCGGGCACCCCGTCGCCCGACAAGGCCGATTATGCCGAGAAAACGGCAGCTTTTGGAGCTGTGGCTGGCGGAGAAGCAGTCGCCGGCCGAGAAGTGGCCGAAGAAGCTGCCGGACGAGTGCCCGGAGAGGTTGCCGGCCGAGACGCGAGCGACTTGAGAGACGACGCTTTCTCCGTCTTCTCTCCCACAAGACCGCCAAAGCGGGCGTCGCGGCCCCAGTCATGGGATAGCGGCCGCGACCTGAAGCCGCTGGCGCTGCTGGAGCGGCATGCGCGCTCGTCCAGCTCGAGCCGGACCATGGTGGAGGGGATTGCGGTGGCTGGCGACAGCGGTAGTGGTGGCGGTGTTGGCGGTGGTGTTGGCGGTGTTGGCGGTGCTGGCGGCGGTACCGCGTCTCCGGGCTCTCCTGGTGGCAGCAGCAGCGGCGGCCTGCCCACACCTGCGCTCTTCCGTCGGAGCATTGCCGGTGGCAGCGGCGAGCCGTCGCCGCTTCGCGAGGCCTTGACGCGAGCTGCAGCCGCAGCCACGGCAGCCACGGCAGCCTCGGCAGCGACGGCGTCTTTGGCTGGCACTGCAACGGCACCATCTACGCCGTCTGGCTCTGGCCCTGCTCCGGGCTCTGGTCTGAGCTCCGACTCAACCCAGTCGCGCCCTAGCATCAGCTACCGCCACAGCCTGCCAAGTCCCGACGTGCTGGCACGGCAGCTGGACCAATATGCCGAGGCTCAGGCCCAGGCAAAGGCGACAGAGAAGGCAACGGCGACGGCGGCAGAGCCTGCGGAAGAAGTCGAGTCTCCAGACGGCTCCCGAGTCGGCAAGCCGCCCAGCGTGAATCCAGAGTCGCTGCGGGCGCTGGAGGGCGGTCTAGCGGAGGAGAGAGACGAGGACGCAGACGACGAACACAAAGACGACGAACGCAAGGACGATGAACACAAGGACGACGAACACAAGGACGACGAACACAAGGACGACGAACACAAAAAGGACAAAGGCTACGAGGACAAAATCTACGAGGACAAGACCGACATGAGCTCTAGAGACAAAGACGAGGCCACCTCAGAGCCCGGCCTGGCCGCCGTGGCTGACCCGAGCGACAAGCCGCGGGACAGCAGCGAGCCGCCTGTCAAGAGCGGTGCTGCTGCTTCACTGGCTGCGCCCGCCGCAGCAGCGACGGCTGCCGGCTTTGCGGCCAGCATCGCCGCCGCGTTTGGTAAGTTTGTGCGCGTTGGCAGAGCCGCTGACAAGACGACGACAGAGCCGGAAGCAAAAGAAAAAGCGGCGGCGACGACGGCAGCTGTTGCCGCGGCCAGCGCGACGGACACGGACGTTGCTACGGTGAACCGCAGTGGCGATGCGGGGGACGTCAAGGGTGCCAAGGACGCCAAGGACGTCAAGGACGCCAAGGACATCAAGGACGCCAAGGACATCAAGGACAACGATCTCAAGGACGCCACCGCGTCCAAGGACTGGCACGTCGGTACCAGCGGCGCCGATCTGGACCGTCTCTTTGGCGACGACTTCTCCGACGAGGGCGCCGCTCCCGTCGACGCTGACGCAGCGGTGGCCGGCGAGGCTACAGAGACAGCGGGCGAGACTGCCGAAACAGCGGGCGAGACTGCAGAGGCGGCGGGCGAGACTGCAGAGGCAGCCGGCGAGGCCGCAGTCAAGGACATATCGGCCGGGACAGCCAATGAGACGGCAATCGAAGCTCCAAATGTGTCTGAAGCCTCTGAGCAAATCGCCGACACGGCCTTTGTCGACAGCAGCCGCGATGTGCCCCTTCCGAGTGTCGAGTTTGCTGAGGCGGAGACTGTCGAGACGGAGCCTCTTGAGGTGGAGCCGTTCACGATTGGTCCTGCCAAGGTCGAGCCGGAGCCTACCGAATCAGAACCATCCGGACCGGCAGACTCGACTTTTGCAACGTCTCGTGCCAAGACCGGCAAAGCTGCACGCAAGAAGAAGAACAAGGACAGGCGGGCAGCTGGCCAAGTTGCGTTTATGGAGAGCAGCGGCGGCGTGGAGGCCGAGACGGAGGCCGAGACGGAGGCCGAGACGGAGGCCAGAATTGAGGCCGAGGCCAAAGCCCAGGCGACGGCCGGCTCGACCGCCGACGAGACTGCGGATCTGGTTGTCGACGTCGCTGCCGACTCTGGACCGGCGCGCTCGCCAAGCCCTCCGCCGCCTGCGTCGTACGCAACGACCACGACGACGCCTGCCATAAAGAGCAAGGCCGACAAGCAGCGCGAACGCAAAGAAAAGAAGGACAGGAGAAAAAGGGCAAAGGGTGGGAGAACAGGAAGCGGCGACGCTGACGACGAGAAGGCGGACACTGCAGACACTGCGGACGCTGCGGACACTGTGGACACTCCTGACACTGCAGACGTGGTGGGCCTCACCGAGAGGGTCGGAGAGGACTCCAACGATAGCAGCAGTGGTGTGGCACAAGAGGCGACAGCAGCCGCAGCACAGACCGACGAGATGCAGACTGACATGGCCCAGCCCGGCGAGCCACAGACCAGCAAGACGGACAGCTTGGGAGACATGGGAGACATGGGAAACAGGGGAGTCACGGACATGGGAGAGCAGCAGTCGGCCTCAGCCGCTTTAGGCACGGATGACAAGAGCGAAACCGCTGCTTTGCCCCCTACTGCCCCTGTGCTGCCCCTGGTCGATGCAGCGGCCAACGATGTGTTGGCGCCTAACCAGCCCACTCTGACCAATGAGAGCTCAGCTAGCCAGCCCAGCCAGCCCAGCCAACCCAGCCAGCCCAAGACGCTGCCCGAAACGGCCGAAACGCCCAAAATGGGCCAGACAGAGTCGACCAGCCAGGAGGACGACAACGCAGAACCTGCCTTTATCACTGCTGCCACCGTCACCACTGTCGCTGCTGTTACTTCAGTCGCTGCTGCTGTGGCCGACCAGAAACCAGACAATGTCGTCGACGATGCTTTTGTCTCCGCCTCCTCCCAAGTCCCCGCCTCGCCTCAGGCAAAGGCTGCTGCTGCCCCACAGCAACAGCAGCAGGAAGAAGAGGGGGCCGACACCGCTGAAGCGGCCCCGCGGATTGCTGCGCTCGGCCCTGTGGAAGAGCAGGTCTCTCAGCCAGCCACCAGCCCAGGCAGCCAAGATGACGCGGTGGTCGAGAATACCAGCGGAATCGACAAACCTGATAGAGGCAGCGAAGACGACGACACACGCTACGACGACACTTTGGACACTACCGACGCTCCCGACATGCTCCATCTCACCCGACAAAAAGGCAGGAAGAAGAAGTCTTCCAGAAGCCAGCGTCGTGATCTCGCAGCCGCGACAGCTGCAACAGCCGCAGCTTCCATCGAGCCGGACTTTGGGAAGCCAGAACGCCTCCCAGAACGCGCAGAATCCCCAGAGCTTCGCGAGCAGCCGCAGGCACAGCAAGAAACGACAACAGGCCTGGACGAGCACGCCGCCGCGGACGACGCGTGCCCAGCTAAAGAAGAAGATGCAGCAGCAACAGCAGCACCAGAAGCGGCTGGCGGCCGCGATGCTCCTGCTGACGCTGGAGACGAGCAAGACCGAGCGGACGTGGCTGTCGTAGCAGATCGGGATGGTGCGGCGGAGCCAGCCAAGCCTGTTGAGGTTGGTGAGGTTGGTGAGGCTGTTGAAGCTGTTGAGGCTGTTCAAGATGTCGAGGCTGTTGAAGATGTCGAGGCTGTTCAAGATGTCGAGGCTGTCGAGGCTGTTCAAGATGTCGAGGCTGCCGAGGCCGTTAAG
The DNA here is from genome assembly GCA_019925385.1 of Raffaelea deltoideospora. NCBI lineage: Eukaryota > Fungi > Ascomycota > Sordariomycetes > Ophiostomatales > Ophiostomataceae > Raffaelea > Raffaelea deltoideospora. The sequence continues at coordinate 383,782 of JADHKP010000002.1, forward strand.
GCTGTTACGCCTGCCGAAGCCAATCCCATTGAGCCTGTCGAGCCAGTCGACGCCGAATCTGGCAAATCTGCCGAACCACTAGTTGGTGCTGCCGACGAACCCGAATGGCCAGCCGTGCCGACCGGAGCCAAATCGAGCAAGAAGGCCAAGCGGGCCGCAAAACAGAGAGAGAAGGAGGCGGCCAAGCTGGCAAGCACGGCTTTGGTCACTGCACAGACCGTCCGCGGCGGTAAGAAACGCAAGGGATCGCGCGTCACGTTTGCCCTCGACGATGAGCCGGCTGAGGCAGCAGAAGGTGCAGCAGGAGATGCGGCCGGAGATGCAACAGAGGCAACGGCCGGAGAGGAAGCCACCGACGAGGTCGCAGAAGAAGCGTCAAACAAGGCGGCGGAGGAGGAAGCAGGGGCACAGCGAGAACACGGCGAGGCCGCTGCTGAACCTGTTAAAGAATTTTCTGTCAGCTCTGTTGAAGATGCTCCTGCGGAGACGGCTGCTATCAAACAGAGTGCTACCGAAGCTGTTGCCGAGAAGGCTACGGCTGCTGAAGAAACTGCACATCAAGACGCCCTGGAGGACATCCCGGTTTATCAGCAACAAGCTGCCGACGCCGCCGACGCTGTGCAAGAGGTCTCTGATCGAGCTCTCGAGACAGGCAACGATGTCCCTAAAAATGTAATTGGAGAGGCAGCCAGCTTGGAGGCCGCCAACTTGGAGCTCGACGTCCGCCAGGCGGACAAACACAAAGAGGATATACACTCAGCCGACGCGGTTTTGTCCGAGAGCCCTGCTAGCGACGAAGCGACTGCAGCAGCAACGTCGACCACGACAGTGGCAGAGCCGCCTGCTACAGAGCCGACGACGGCAGATGAACCGACACCTCTGCCCCCCGCGACGCAAGCCGAGCAGTCTGATCCTATACTCTCCTCTGCGGCCGACTACCCATACTCGATCGGCCTGAAGAAGTCTAGCAAGAGGAAGGATAAGCAGAAGAAGAAGCAGCAGCAACGACAGGCACAGCAGCAGGAGCAGCAGTTGGAGGATGAGCACGCAGAGCAGCAGAAGGAGGAGCAGCTAGAGCGGCAGGAAGAACAGCAGCAGGACCA
>JADHKP010000002.1:384984-396222 GCA_019925385.1 Raffaelea deltoideospora
GCAACAGGACCAGCAACAGGACCAGCAACAGGACCAGCAACAGGACCAGCAACAGGACCAGCAACAGGACCAGCAACAGGACCAGCAACAGGACCAGCAACAGGACCAGCAACAGGACCAGCAGCAGGACCAGCAACAAGACGCGCAACAGCTCGATCTCCAGGCTTTCGAGGGCCGTGCGACGCCGTCTGATGAGAAAGATGCTGCGCCAGCTGTTGAGGAAGCAGCAGTTTCTGGTGGCCTGGTGGCCGATGAGGAAAGTCAGACTATTCAAACGACCAGCGACGCCCTTCCAGCTGTTGAGAGATCTTTGGCTGCCAGCGACATCTTGTCGGCCGAGGCGCCAGCCGAGGTGCCGGCTGAGGTGCCAGCCGAAAAAACTTCTGTCACGGAAGACCTGCAAGCCAAAGACACATTGACGTCCGCCGACGACGCCCAAGACGCCCAAGACGCCCAAGGCGCCACAGCCGACACTGCTACAGCCGACACTGCTACATCCGACACTGCTACAGCTGACACTGCAAAAGCCGACACTGCCACGACGGCTGCCGACGATGTGCCAATACAGCAGAACCAGTCTGCCGAACCAGTCAAGTCCGCCCTGGAAGACGACTGGCCTGCCCCTGCCTTGACGAAGAAGGAAAGGCGGAACTTGAAGAAGAAGAAGAAAAACGCCAGCGGCGGCGCCAAGACTTCTTCTGAGGATGCCACTCCGACAGACACCAGAGATGCCTCGCCTCCAGACCGGGAGCCGCCGACCACAGAAGCGACAGCAGAAGCGACCACAGAAGCGACCTCAGAAGCGACCATAGAAGCGACCACAGAGGCAGACCAAAAAGCAGACCAAGAGGCCGACCCGACGACGACCAAAGACCTGGGTGGGCTGGTCGCCGGAAAGGACGTTGCAACAGAAGCAACAATGCCTGGCGAGGCTTCTGCGCCCATCGCTGAGGGCAGCGTTTCACAACAAGAAGCAGCCGAGCTAGAGCCAGCGGAGGCAGTCGAGGCAGTCGAGCCAGAGCCAGCTGAGCCTGAGCCAGTGGAGGCAATCGAACCCGTCGAGGCAGTCGAGACAGTCGAGGCAGAGCCAGTTGAGTCTGAGCCAGTCGTGGCAGTCGAGCCAGAGCCAGCCGAGCCAAGGCCAGTTGAGCCAGTCGAGGCAGTCGAACCCGTCGAGACAGTCGAAGCAGAGCCAGTCGAAGCAGTCGAGGCAGTCGAGGCAGCCGAGTCCGTTGAGCCAGTGCCAGTCGAGTCAGAGCCAGTCGAGTCAGTCGAGTCAGTCCAGCCGGTCGACTTAGTTGAGCCAAAGCCAGTAGAGCCAGTCGAGCCAGTCGAGCCAGTCGAGTCACAGCCAGTCGAGTCCGAAAAAACGCCCCCTGTTACGAAAGAAGAGAAAAAAGACAAGAAGAAGAAAAAGAAGAAGGGAGGCAGGCGGGCTTCTGCTATTGAGGATGCCTGGACACCCGACCAAGATACCTCGTCGGCTACTCCAATCGAGAAAGAAAGCGAGCCACTAGCTGAAACTACCGCCTTAACCGCGACAGACCTTACTACAACAGCTTCGGAAGGGACTACATTTGCTGAGGCGACATCTACCGAGATTGCGTCAGCTGAGGCAGTCGAGCCAGAGTCAGCCGAGCCCGTCGAGCCAGAGTCAGCCGAGCCCGTCGAGCCAGAGCCAGTCGAGCCAGAGTCAGCCAAGCCAGTCGAGCCAGAGCCCGTCGAGCCAGTGCCCGTCAAGCCAATCGAGTCAGAGCCCGTCGAGCCCGTCGAGCCCGTCGAACCCGTCGAACCCGTCGAGCCCGTCGAGCCAGTCGAGCCAGTCGAGCCAGTCGAGCCAGTCGAGCCAGAGCCAATCGAGCCAAAGTCAGTCGAGCCAGTCGAGCCAGAGCCAATCGAGCCGGAGTCAGTTGAGCCAGAGCCAGTCGAGCCAGAGCCAGTTGAGCTAGAGCCAGTCGAGTCTAAGGCGGCCAAGTCAGAGCCAGCCGAGTCCGAAAAATCGCCGCTTGTTACGAAAAAAGAGAAGAAAGACAAAAAGAAGAAGAAGAAGAAGGGAGGCTGGACACCTGTCCAAGAAGATACCCTATCGTCTGCTCCAGCCGAGAAAGAAAGCGAGCCACCAGCTGAAACTATTGCCTTAGCTGCGACAGACCGTTCCGCAACAACTTCGAAGGCGACTACATCTGCCAAGGAGACGTCTGCTGAGTTTGCGCCAACCGAAACTTCCCCCGTTGAGGCTGCTGAGGCTACTGAGACAGCTGAGGCTACTGAGACAGCTGAGGCTACTGAGACTGCTGAGGCTACTGAGACTGCTGAGGCTGCTAAGGCTGCTGAAGCTGTTGAGACTGCCGAGGCTACTAAGGCTGCCGAGGCTGCTGAGGCCGCTGAGGCTGTTGAGACTGCTGAGACTGTTGGGGCTGTTGAGTCTGCCGAGACCGCCAAGGCTGAAACCGCCGAGACCATTCTTCCCGAGACTGGTGAGACTGAGACTGCACCTGCCCTCGGTGATGAGCCAACTGGCGTGGATGAAGCCGCCGCTCCGGCTGTCGAGGCGGCTGAAGCCACACCGGACGATTGGTTTGTTCCTGTCACGAAAAAGAAGGAGAAGCGGGGCAAAAAGGCCAAGAAGGCCTCCAAGTTTCTTGTTTTCGACCCAGAGCCCCCGGCTCAAGACGAGCCGGAGTCGTCGACATTTGAAAAACACGCCGCCGACGAGACGACAGAATCAGCAAAAGAGGAGGCATCCACGACTGCAGAAGCTGCAGAGCCGACAAAGCCGGAGGTGGCTACGCCCGAGCCGAAGGAGGTAACGGAGTCACAAACGACTAAGGCTGAGGCCGAGGCCGAGGCCGCGGTCGAGGCTGATGCCGATGCGAAGGCAAAAGAAGAGGAAGCAGGAGAAGCACATGAAGCAGACAAGGCCGAAAAGGAAGAAAAGGCAGAGAATGATGTTTCTCTTGAGGAGGCAGGAATGGCCACCGCTGAGCAAGATGAGAAAGATGAGCAGGATAACTTCCAGCCTCGTGACGCCGAGCCCGAACCGGTTGCTGTTGTCGAGACCAAGTCCGGAAAGAAGGGCAAGAAGGAGAAGAAAAAAGACAAAAAAGACAAAAAGAAGAAGGGCAAGCGGGATGCAGAGGAAGAGCCTGCGATTGACACTGTTGCGGACCAGTCCTTCAAGGAGCAGGAGCAGGAGCAGGGTGAGCAGGAGAAGGTCAAGGACGAGACGGTCGTGGAGGAGAAGGCTGAAGAAGAGGCAATTGGGGAAGAGATCAAGGAAGAGAAGGACGAGAAGGAAGAGAAGGGGGAGAAGGAAGCTAAGGAAGAAAAGGAAGAGAAGCTGAGGCCGGTTGGCGCCTCTGACGAGCAAACGGACGAGAAAGACGAACCTGTGGATGTGGATGGCGTCGCAGATGGCAACGACAAAGACGCAAAAACCCTCAGCGGGCCGACTTTGTCCTGGGGTGCAGCGGCAGTGGCAGCGGTATCGGCAGCCGGAGCGGCAGCCACTGCTCTTCTCTCATCCAGCAAGTCGGCCGACAAGCCCGTCGATAGCGAGCTCAAAGAGAAGCAGGACGAGAACGAACCAGCAGAGGAAAAGCCAGTTGAGGGAAAGCCAGTTGAAGACAAGCTGGCCGAGGACGAGCCAGCTGTCCTACAACCAGTGAGGGAAGCGGTGGCCGGAGACAATCTGGCCGGAGACAATCCTGAAGATTTGGCTCTACCAGAGACAGTGGATCGGTCTGTCGAGGAAGTCGTGCCAAAAGAGCCGAAGGAACCAGAGACCGAACACGGCGAAGCGACTGGACAAGACTGGGGTGTCGGGACCCAAGACAGGCCTATCGTGTTCTCGGAGACTGCTGTACCTCCAGCTCTAGAAGCAGAGGCAGAGGCAGAGGCTGAAGGGGCACAAGAAGCAGCAACCACCGCAACCACCGCCAAAGAGACAAAGCCAGCGGTTAAATTGTCCAAGAAGCAAAAGCGCGAGGCAAAAAAGAAGGCCCAGAAGATGACCTTGGCTGACTGGGAAACCGAGGTGGCTGTCGAGACTGTCGGGGCCCAAGTACCAGAAGATGCACCGGCAGACACTCACACTGAGCCGCAGGACGACCAGACGCCTCCACAGCTCGCCTCCCAACCCGCTTCCCAGCCTGCTTCCCAGCCTGCTTCCCAGCCTGCTTCCCAGCCTGCTTCTCAACCTGCTTCTCAACCCGCTTCTCAGCCCGCTTCTCAGCCCGCTTCCCAACCCGCTTCCGAGCCTGTTTCCCAGTCAGCGACGCCGCGGTCGCGGTCACCCGTTGGGAAGGGCAAAAAGGCCAAGAAGCGCAAGGGATCCAAGCAGGTGGTGATGTGGGATGACAGGCCCGAGGCTGGCAATGAAGAAGAAATCGCACAACAGCCGCCCACGGCCGCTGATGACAGCCAGGAGACGACAGCAGCGCCGCTTTTGACCAAGGAAATGGCTGGAGAGCCAGCCATCGGTGAGACGGCCCGAGAGACGCAGACAGAGCTGGCCGAAGAGACCGAGCAGATCGGGCAAACCGAGCTGTCCGATAGTCCGAAGACCGCACAGGTGCCACAAGAAGATGCGATTTTGACAGCCGCAGCTCTAGAGGACACGGCAGCTGCAAGCCTGCCGACTGAGCCTAGCTCACCTGCTGGCGAAGCTGAGTCGCCTGCCGCCAAAACAGCATCGCCGCCGCTTGGGAGAAATAAGCGGGAGCGAGGTACAATGAGGTCGATCTTGGCCCTGGCGGCCGAAGCCCGTGCTCTTCTTCCTTCCTCGACAGAGGCAACAACAGATGCCCCTGGCACAGCGACCATCCAGGAAGGAGAAGACAAAGATGAAAGAGAGGCGTCCCGAGACATTATGGACACTGATGACCACCGCCCTGTCACTCCGTTAGCAAAAGAAGAAGAGTACCCTGATCTTGCGTCTCCACACCAGGGTCCTTCAGAGAAGACAGAGGAAGCAGGGTCAGACTCTTCTCTCGCCCGACAGCCACCACCGCCGCTCTCTATCGACCCGACTGTGGCCAGCGTGTTGTCTACGACAGCAGCAGACGACGCGATTGGGACACATGAGACAGCCAAAGCAGGAGAGACAGCGGCAGAGGCTTCGGCCGCCGACTTCGACCCCCGCGCAGCAGCCCTGGCGTCTCCCTCGCCATCGTCGTCGACGACGACGGCGCCACGCGTGTACGGGCTGATGACGCGCACCGAGTCAGATATTTTCGACCGCGAGGGCCACGTGCCCAAGTTGCTGCCCATGCAAAGCTTCAGTCCGACGGCCGAACTGTCCAGTCCGGCGGACGAGCTGCAGCGGTCGATGAGCGGCAGCTTTGGCGCTGGCAGTTTTGGTCTTGGCGATGTCTTTGCGGGTCGACACACCATGTCGCCGCCACCGGCCATCTCGCGGGTGCAGACGATGCCCATGGTAACGGAAGAAGACGAGCGCGGGTACGAGGAGAAGGAGGCAGGAAAGAATGTGCATGTATTTGGGGAAGAGGGCAAGGCCGAGGAGGGAGCCGGAGAAGAGAGGAGGGAGAGGGAGGGAGAAGAGAGGGAGAGAGAAGAGAGAGAGAGAGAAGAGGCAGAGAGAGAAGAGAGAGAGAGAGAAAAGAGAGAGAGAGAAGAGAGAGAGAGAGAAGAGAGAGAGAGAGAAGAGAGAGAGAGAGAAGAGAGAGAGAGAGAAGAGAGAGAGAGAGAAGAGAGGGAGAGAGAAGAGAGAGTAAGAGAAGAGAGGGAAGGAGAAAAAGAGACGGAAAAGGAGGAGGAGGAGGAGGACGAGTGGCAGGACAAAAAGCGGAAAAAGGGCAAAAAGGGCAAGTCATCGACCAAGGCGGCTGCGACGGCGGCTGTGGCAGCAGCGGCGGCGGCGGGTGCCTTGGCGACGGCAGCGACGGCAGCGATGCAAAAGCAGGAGAAGCCCGCGAAGGAGTCCAAGAAGGCGGGGAAGAAAAAGAAGGGCAACAAGAGCAGGGTTGTGGACAGGCGGTCGTCTCGCGACGGCGACGACTTGTTTGACGACCCAGTGCTCTGGGAGGGGGCAAAGCCGAAAATTGTGGAGGCAAGAGAGGGCGAGCTGGACGACCTGGACGTGGAGATGGGCGATGTGGAAGGCGGCGAGGTGGAGGATGGTGGAGACAAAGACGCGGTTGGACTGGAGAGTGCAAAGCATTCCGGTGAGGCCTCGGTGAGCGCCAGAGACAGCTCCAGCAAGCTCACGGCCAAGAGCTCGGACTCGTTTGACGAAAACGGCCAGAGGGGCGGTACGGATGTTGCGACGGGCGAAGAGGTCAGCCGAGACAGCCAAGAGAGCCGAGACGTTGGTCTTGACCCGGACGACATACACAGGGACGACCACGGCGACGGCGACAATGACGACCTCGAGAGCCCCATCCTGGGCCGGCGGGACTCTGACAAGCTGCGCCATGTGCCGCTGCCCACGACTAAAGAGCCGGGCCAGTCAACGCCCCGGCCGATTCTGCCGACGCCGCAGCGAGAGTGGACGCCGGAGCCGGAGAAGAGCGGCACGCCGACGAGAGATGTCGGAAGAGATGCGAAGCTGCCGTCGCGGCTGGGCGAGCAGGACGACAAGACACACACGCCGACGCGGCTCGGCGCGGCTCCATCTCTTCTTGCCATGGCAGCATCTGTTTCTGCTGCCACTGCTGCTGCCGACCACAAGCTCATGCCGTCGCTCATGCGCGAGCCCAGCTTTGACGACCTGCGCCGGCCGGCATTGCCGCCTGTCTTGGAAGAGGAGGTTCCGGAAGATGCCCACGAAATGAGAGACAGCCATCGGGACTACCAGAAAGACGGCCAGCGAGACAGCCATCGGGACAGCCAGGAAAGCCACGGGTACAGCCACCGGGATAGTCACCGGGACAGCCGCCGGGACAGCCGCCGGGACAGCCACCGGGACAGCCACCGGGACAGCGGATACGACGAAGGCGTCGGTGTGGGCGATGCGGCTGGCATGGCGTTTCTGCCTCCAAAACCGGCCTTTGCTGCTGACGATGCCCACGGCGAACACAGCCGCCAGCAGCAGCGGGACAGCGGCGTCCACTTGCACAGCAAGCCAGGCTCACCGGCAGATTCACCGCAGGTCTCACAGCGGCGAACCAGCACCACCGAAGACGATGGCGGCGGCTCCAGGACGGTATCTGCCTCTCGGGCTCTCCAGGAAGCTACGGCATTGTCTCAGAGCGCCAGTCCGGCCGGGGCGGCCAACAGGGCGGCCAGCAGGACAGCGACGACGACGACGACGACGAGGACAGCATCCAGCAGCAGCGCCGACGGTCGCAGCCGGCAGCGCGCCCTGGAAAGCTACAGAGAGGCAGGGCTGTCGGCCGGAGTGCCGCCGGCGCTGGCTTCCGCCACAGGGCAGCCAGGTGGTCACGTGCCAGCTGTCCACCACGAGCAGCATTTGCCCGTCGCTACTACTGCTGCTGCTGCTGCTAGTCGGAGAAGCGTGTCGGACAATACACCGCAGCAGTTGCAGCATCTACGGCAGCAACAGCCACCCCTACGACACATGTCGCCTTTGCCGGGCGAAGTCCTGCACCAGGCCCGGCGGTCGCTGTCCAACACGAGCCTGGCTCGGCTGCGAACGCCAGAGCCGCTGGCTTTGCAGAGGGCGGCGACGCCAGGCAGTGTGATTAGTAATCGATCTGCACATTCGGCAACCCCACCACTGCGACGCATGGACCGGCGAATCAGCGGCGACCTGCGGTCGCTCAGCCAACAGAACAACAGCAGCCAGTCAGACCTAGGCCTAAGTGGGGCAACCCCAGCCGCCAGCGCCCGCCACCAGCAGCGGCACACCGCCCTCTCGTCCAGCACCTCGGAAAAGGAGGAACAAGACAGAAAAGGACGGGAGCAGCAACATTCCAAAGAACAGCAGATCCGCGACACCACCAACACCAACAGCACTACTGGAAGCACTTCTTCGACGCCGGTTGCCAATGAAGGGCGTGTGCGCGACAGGGGGATGACGGACGTTTATGTGAGTTATTTTCGGGTTTGGAGGGAGTGAAAAAAAAGAAGAAAAAAAAAGAGAAAAAAAATTTACTCTTTTTCCCTCTTTCCCTCTTTTCCTTTTTCCCCTTTCCCCTTGTTCCCTTTGGCCGTTTTTTCTCTTTTTTTTCACAACGCAGTGCCACTAACGCATCCAGGATGGCTATGGCGAGGGCCGCATTGGATCGCCGCGGTCGCCGACGCGGCCGCACAGCATGCGGCGGCGACAGAGCATGCAGGTGATGGAGCTGCAGAACCGGTTGGACCAGCTGGTAGCGGAGAACCAGATGCTGGCGGAGGCGCGGCTGCGGGCGGAGCAGGCGCTGGCGCAGCACGGCGGCGCCGGCACGCTGGCCGAGCGCAATGCGGAGATCGAGGCGCTACGACAGTCGCTTTCCTATCTACAGCAGGAGGTGAAGCGGCTGACGGAGGTCAACGAGGGCCTCAACTCGGCCATTGCGTCGTCGGCGATGCAACACTCGGAGCGCGTGCGCGAACTGGAAGCCGAGCACGCATCGGCGACGCGCGAGCTGGCGTCGGTGACGGAAGAGCGCAACCGCCACGCGGCGACGGCGGCGGCGGCGGCAGCAGCGACTACGGCTGCCGTGGCTGCGGCCGTGGCCCAGGCACGGAAGGAGACGGCAGAGGAGGCGGCAGCGGGCGCGCGAGACGCGGCGTGGGCCGAGGCGCAGGCGGTGATCGAGGCCAAGGACGCCGAGATTGCACAGCTGCGGGCGCAGCTGGCGGCGGCGCAGGAAGAGATCCGGGCGGTGCGAGCACAGATCCTGGAGCACGCGCCGGCCTTGGCGTCGGGCTCGGCGGCAGCGGTGGACGCCGTGCTGAAGCTGTACGACGTGGACCATTTTGACCGGCGGTGCCAGCAGCTGTGCTCGCACGTGCAGCAGTGGGTGCTGCGGTTCAGCAAGTTCTCGGACATGCGGGCGTGCCGGCTGGCGAGCGAGATCAACGACGAGAAGACGGTGGACCGGCTGGACAACGCGGTGCTGGACGGCACGGACGTGGACGACTACCTGGGCGACCGCGTGCAGCGGCGCGACGTGTTTGCGGCCATGACGGCGTTTATGATCTGGGAGTTTGTCTTTACGCGCTACCTGTTTGGCATGGACCGCGAGCAGCGCCAGAAGATCAAGTCGCTGGAGAAGAGCCTGCTGGAGGTGGGTCCGCCGGCGGCCGTGCGCACGTGGCGCGCGGTGACGCTGACGCTGCTGCGCCAGCGGCCGGCGTTTGTGCGGCAGCGCGACAACGACACCGAGGCCGTCGTGCAGGCCATTGTGCAGACGCTCAGCACGGTGCTGCCGCCGCCCACGGCCAAGGAGGCCCAGATCGAGGCCCAGCTGCGCCGCGTCGTGCGCGAGGCCGTCGACTTGGCCGTCGACATGCGCTGCCAGCGCGCCGAGTACATGATGCTGCCGCCGCTGCAGCCCGAGTACGACGCCAACGGCGAGCTGGTCGAGACCCACGCCTTCAACCCGGAGATCATGCACGACCGGGGCGACGACGAGGGCGACGACGGGGGCGACGACGGCGGGGGCGACGACGAGGACCGCGACCGGGACGGCGACAACGCCGACGATGCCGCGCGCCGCCACGATGCGCGCCTGGCCGGCCGTCCTGTGCGCTTTGTGCTGTTCCCGCTGGTGGTCAAGCGGGGCGACGACAACGGCGTCGGCGACGACGAAATCGTCGTGTGTCCGGCCCAGGTGCTCGTCGCCCGCAACCGCCACCACCACCGCCGGCCGCCGTCCGGCATCGACAAGCACCGCATGGTCACGCCCAGCTCCGACGCCGGCGGCGTCAGCTTGCTGCGCGGCGCCAGCCCCAGCGTCCTGTCGGCCAAGATGACGCCCACGACGCCCACACGCCAGCAACACCTCCACCACCACCAGCACCACGGCAACCAGAGCAACATCAGCATGGCCGACGTGGGCGATGACTACGATGATGAGGACGACGACGACAAGAGCGGCCATCGCCGGGCTTAGGGGGTGGGGTGAAAGTTGAAAAAGGAAAAGAAGCTTACTGGGGCGTTGAGCCAAAAAATAAGAAAAAAGGAAAAAAGAAGCTTTTTGGGGGTGTTGATTTTGTTTTTGCTTGGACTACATGCTTTTGGTTTTTTTTTTTGGTTTTTGGTTTTTGTCTCTGGTTTCTGGTTTCTGGTTTTTGGTCTTTGTTTTTTGTTTTTGGTCTTTGGTTTTTGGTCTTTCGTCTTTGTTACTATTTTTGTTTTCTTATTTTGGCTTGTCTTTTTTTTCTCTTCCATTTGATGTCCTTTTCTTTTCTCTTCACCTGACGGCCTATTAACGACACGGCATTTACGACTTTTTACTGGTCATTTACGCTCGCAACACTGTCTTGGGCTTTTTTTGCAAGTAATACTTTCTTGTTTTTATATGTTTTGTTTTTGGTAGCTTTTTTGGGGATTTCTTACTCTCTCCTCTCATGTGACTTTCCCGTCTGTCCTGTACTAAAAGCAGTTATAATGACGAAACGATGTCTTCAGTTGTAGTTGCAGATTTTACATTTGGTTTGATTTTTGACCCATCTATGCTTTATCGAGGTGTTGGCTTTGTTTGGGATGCTTTCGTGTGCGTCGTGCCCCGAATCCTCTTTTTGCCGCCGCGTACAGAAGAAAGGAGACGGGCAAAGTATACGGACTATGGATCGTGTGTGAGCAACACGAGACGAGAGTACTACGTACAAATCAGGTATTCTTGGACTCGCTATGATATTGCGACATCATGCAAGGGCCCGTCGGCACGGGAAAAATTCCCAGGTTCTGCATAACATTGCATGGGACAGAAGGGAAGCGGGAAGGCGCTGTTTGAAGGGACGGGAGAAGAAGAAAAAGAAAAAGAAGCAAAGAAGCCGATCTGAAAAGGTGGAGTGCCGATCTGAGAGTGTGGAAGCCGCTCGCCAGTTTCGGATCCGTCTGAAGGAGGAAATTAAAAAAGGGCGTGGGAGAGGCAAAAAAAAAGACAAAGAGTGAACGACGACTGGAGCAGCGCGAGAAGATCAGAGGGGTTGTTGGAGCAAAAAAAGAAGAAAGGGGTGGAATGATGGGCCGGCAAAGCGACTAGACCGAAAAAAAAAAAAAAAAAAAAAAAAAAAAAAAAAAAAAAATAACCAAAAAAAAAAGGGGGGACCGGGCAAAAAAAAAAAAAAAAAGAAGAACGCCAAAAGAAAAAAAAAAAAAAA
>JADHKP010000002.1:401371-672117 GCA_019925385.1 Raffaelea deltoideospora
ACACCCGCCCCCCCCCCCCCCCCCCCCCCACCCCGCCCCCGGGGGGGGGGGGGGGGCGCGGGGAGGGTGGAGGGGTAGGGAAGGAAGCGGCGGCTCACTCGGTCCCCACCCTCTTCTTTCTGTCTTCATCTCTGTATCGTATGGATACTCGTAGTAAGGTGACAGGAGGGTTCGAGTACGAGTACGAGTCCCCTTTGAAGCAATGCCTTCTCTACAACAATACTCCGTATTGCTGTACAAACGAGTGAGAGTTTTCTGCAAAATAAAATAGCAAAACACTGCGTATCAATACACCGCACGTCGTATTGTTAATGCATCGTACGTCGTAATACTTCATGTACGGAGTATTACGGAGTACGTCGTACGTACGACGTACATCGTCGTGTCCATATTACAGAATAATACCCCGTATTCCCACCCACCTTATTTTTACTCCCCTCCTATCACCCCTCTCTCTTCTGCCCCCCCCCCTTCCTTCCTCCCTGGCTCCCGATTGACACTACAGACCGCCGTGGAGCTAGAAGTCCCGGAAATCAGAACTGACGCCCTTGTCATTTTGTACTCGTACTCCCTTTCTCGCGCCAGTCCCTTGCCCAGTCCCTCGTGTCGTCCTTTCCCACTTGCCGGCTGCTGGGTTGATGCGACACGCCGCCGCATTTCGCTATCTCTGTCATCTTTTCTTTTGGCGTATTACGACGTAATACGTCGTACATCGTATTTTGCTTATTTGCTGGTCTCTTGCAACGGCCCCCCCCCCCCTTCCCTCTTTCCTCTCTAGCTTGCTGGTCCTCCGCTTTCACAATCGCGCCTTCCCTTGCTTCTTCTTCGGGACCGGCTGTTGTCTCACACCGCAAAAATCTTCTTTCTGTTTTTTTTCTTCTTCCTCCTCTTCGCCATCTTCCCAAACAGCTGTACTCGTCCTTTTCCTTCGTTTTTCTCGACGAACAACATATCAACCGTCAAAAAGACCGAAAGCCAGACACGAGTACGTACGAGTACACAGCCGCACAGCTTCCATTCTTCTCTTCTTGTCCCCTCTCTCGGTCGTATCTTCTTTCTTCCTTTGATACCCTTCGGCCTTGCTTTTTCCTTGCTTTTTTTTCTTCTGGTCTATTGCTCATCGCCTCTCCATCCGCCGACTGAGCCGCTCAATTCGTTTGTCTTTATTTCCAGCTCAACGGGAGAAACCAACTGGTTCTGTAAGTAGACCGGCCTCGCGTCGAACAAGACGAAAAAAAAAATGAAAAAATGAAAAATCATAATCCCACACATATAGGATATCCTTGCCAACCTTGCCACCGGACCCAGCATACCTCTTCATTTCTGAGACATAAAACTTGAGAGCCGCCCACCCCCTTCGTCCTACCTATCGTTCAATCGCACTCCTCTCTGCATCTGCTGCTTCCTGCGCTTTTCTGCTCGTTGCCTTTTCGCAGACTTCTTTGCTACATCTTCTGCTTTCTCTTTTGTTTTCTCTTCTATTTGTTCCTCTGCTTTCTCTTCTCCTCCTCCTTCTTTTCTTACTGCTCTTGCTGCCCTTCCTCTTCTTCTGCTTCTATGCTTTGGCCTCAATTGCATCTCTGATCCTATTTCTGCTGCTCCGGCACATACTTCCTTTGTCTGGGGGGGTTTTTTTTCTTATTTCTTTTATTTTTATTTTATTTTATTTTGCCTTTGCTCCTCTCTTACGACTTTCCCTATCGTCTTTCTGTGTCGTAGACTGTCTCGTTGACTGTCTTACCTCCCTCCCTAGCTCGTCTGCCAATCGTCCTGTCTACCCGCCGCTCTGGGTTTTACAAGCTAACAGTTTACTCCACCACACAGTTCCACAACTTAAAAATTAGTTCTGGAAGCCAAACGGCACAGTAAAGCCACATTAGGAGGGCCTCGGCTCTAAAACGCCAGCGGCCAATACGGCGTTTATCCGTACACCTTTCTCGTCTCTCCTTCTTCTCCTTATTTCTCCAAACCATCCTCCGACGAAAAAAAGCGGAAGAGAGCAAACAAGCCACGAGCTTCAGCGCCAGACACTCTCGAGACCCAACCGCCCAAACTTGAGACTTTGGCCGAGCCAACAGTCCTCTGTGACGCAGCGCAACCGCAACGCAACGCAACGCAACGCAACGCAACGCAACACCCAACGACGCAAAAAGTAACAACGCGACGCGGCGCAACGGAACACAGCACCTTCCACGTATACATACGTCGTCCCAACACCCACCTCTCCTGTCCTCCTCTCTCTCATCGCTCAAAAAGGGCTCTCAGCTTTTCCTGCTCTGACTAGGAACCCTTGCCCACCTTGCTTGCATCGCTCGCTTTCTCGCCTTCTCGCCTTCTCGCTTCCTTGCCTTCTTGCCCTCCTCCACTCGGCTTTATCCTATCCTCTAGGTCGCATCACAAGCCTGCTTGTTGCATAAAACATACCACCACTGTTAGTTGGGACCGCCAGTGCGACTACGAGCGCCTCCGAGTGCCTGTCAGTGCTTACCAGCGCCTAAAAGTGCGACCGCCAGTGCGACTACCAGTGCCTTCTAGCGCGCTTCCAGTGCGACCACTAGAAAGTGTCAGCTTTTTGCTTTTGCCGTCGATTCGCCGACTTCTGCCGACGGAGCTCCTCGTCCTTCTTCCTTGCACGCCCGCTCGCCCAGGATTTTGTCGAGATTGTTGGCCGAGACCAAGACCGCGTTACCGCTGCGATTGCTGCTACCAGCTTCCATCGTGTCCGTCCGTAATACAACGCCACACACGACACCCTAAGAGCCATGAACGCCCACATATACCCACCGCAGTCACAACCACCACCCTCCATGGCTCACGACATACACAACCACCTCCCAGCCTTGGGCCAACCCAGCTACCCACCACATCCGGGCTCTCACCTCGCCACCATGAGCCTCCCACCGCCGCACGGCTATGCCGACCAATACGGCGGCCAGCATGCCCCGCCACCGTCCCAACAGCAACAGCAGCAACAGCAGCAACAGCAACAGCAGCAGCAGCAGCAGCAGCAAGTCATTGACCAAAATCTGTCGCCTACCACCCCTGGCCATGACTTGTCAAAGCCCTCTCCTGAGCAGGAGGCTGCCACGCGCAAAGCTCTTGAGCCCGTTGTGGGCAGCGAGGGGAACCGTTCTTACCGGTTTGTTTTGCTCCATTTACTCAGTCTCATCTAAAACATCTTATTTTGTCATTGTTATCTGTCACAAAACACCAGCTCTGACAGACCCCGACAGGCTCGACGTTGTGCAACAACCAAAACGTGCTCGCATGTGTGGCTTCGGCGACAAGGTACAGCAACCCAAGAGTGCCCATGACCCATCATTCCAGCAGCCTAGCAGCCTCAGCTTTCCCAGCATCTTCGGCAACCCTTGAATCCACAGCACCCTCAGCTTTCTATCCATAATCCCCCTAGCGCTGCTACTTTCCTGTCCTTGTTTTGTCTTGGCCTTTTCGTTGCTCTTCATTTATCTAAACAGTTCCACCTGCTGACAATGTGCTCTTCCAACTCACATAGGACCGCCGACCCATTACTCCACCGCCTTGTGTTCGCATTGTAGTAACTGACCTCACAACCGGCAAAGAGGTCGATTGCAAGTATGTGCAGAAGTCCTTTACCGGATAGGCTTCTTGAGAGTCCTTTTATCTTTCACACCATTTATCTCAAAAAACATGGCCTTTTCAAAAGACACACGTCACTGACTCTACATAACTAGTGAAATCGAACATACCATGTTTGTGCTCAACGTTGATCTCTGGTCAGAGGACGCTCTGAAAGAGGTCAATCTCGTGCGTCATACTACCACCACACCATCTATCTCATCCACCACTCCGGCCTCCTATGAGCAGGTTGAGAACGCGCCAGCCTACTCGGCTATTCTGCCTTCCAACCCACGCGATGGCTACGGTGGTGGCATGTTTGGCCATCCCGGAGTGAATCCTTACGGCGCACAGCCACCGTACTCCCAGGGTACGTGCATTTCGTGTCGTGGTTGTTCAAGGATGAACTGCAGGCGTCGCTTGCGCTGTGTTTCCATTTTCTAGGAGCTCGAACTATAAACTAATCTCCCCCCTAGTCCCTCAGTACATGCAGCAGAACGGCTACGGTCAACCAAACCAATACTACCATAGCGCTGACTACGGCAGTATGCAACTCTCGTCCCAGACAGGAGGCTATGTTCCGCCTCGCGTGTTTGGGGGACCAGGTGATATGATGACGCAGCGCCTCGTCCAGGGCAACCAGCCGCAGGGAATGTTCACCCGCAATTTGATTGGCAGCTTGGCGGCCAGCGCCTTTCGCCTGCAGGACCCGGCGGATAAAATTGGCATTTGGTTTGTGCTTCAGGATCTGAGTGTGCGGACTGAAGGCAACTTTCGGTGAGTCCCGCACCAGTTCTGTCTCTTCTTGGAGTTCATCTCTCTCTCTCTCTCTCTGTGTGTGTGTGTGTGTGTCTGTCTTGCTCATACGTCCAGTTTACGGTTCTCATTTGTAAATGTCGGTCCCCCAATGTCGTCCTCCAACGGCACTCCCAACAGCCAGATGCCCATAGTCAACACGGGCAAAGCCCCTGTGCTGGCTTCTTGCTTCAGCGATGTCTTCACAGTTTACTCGGCCAAAAAGTTCCCTGGCGTATGTGAGAGCACGGTGCTTAGCAAGACGTTTGCCACACAGGGCATCAAGATCCCCATCCGCAAGGAAGGCGCTGGTAAGAACGGCCGCGGGGACGACGATGACGAGTATGAATGAGAGTCTCTCACGCTTGAGGGCACTTCTTGGGCTGCGCCTCTGACCAGCTACGCTCGCCGCTCTTGTCACGTCGCTGGCTCACAGTTTCGCCGTTCCAACCATCACTATCTCAGGCGTCGACCCCACGTGAACCCGGCTGTATCCCCTTTGCTGGCGAGGGGTGTACGAGTACTTTCTCATTCACAGGTGCGGTCGGCATGTGATCTGATTGGTCGCCGAATGCGCTGCTGGAGCTGTCGGAGCTGTTGGAGCTTGTTGGGGCTTGTCTCGAAGAGGGAAGTGCCTTATCTGTGGGAGTCGCTAAGGCGGAAACAAAGGGAGCCGCCAAAATCATCGAATTGGCGGCGCCAATGCAGACCTGCCAGAACGCTCCACGCGACTTCGTCTTCTCCTCCGCACTTTCTGTCATGCCACGATATACCGGCTGATCAGCATGTATTTTTGCCGTATACCTTAGACTGTTCTTTGGCTCTCATTAACGCTATATGGGTTTCCATTTAGACATGGCGGCTTGTATGTTTTTGTTTAAGTTTTTTTGGTTTGTTTGTTTCCTCACCGAGTTTTGAAGCTTATCTTCTTCTCGCCCTTTTTTTTTCTTTTTTTTCGTGGTTTTTTTTCTCTTTTCTCTTTTCTCTTTTTATTTAGAGCCGGTTTGCCATTTAGTACGAGTATGACCCGATTTCTTGAATGTTCTTTTTTGGTGTTTTTTGCTCATGTTTTTGCCCATGTTTTTGCTCATATTTTTGCTTCTATTTGCATTTGACCTGATTTCCGATTTATCATTCTGTTCTATTCCCTCTCACCTCGATTTTGCTCGTCTATTCTTGTTATTCTTGTCTGTCTTGCTCTTCTCATCTTGGTACTCAGGCTATCTACTTCTTCGCGTCTTCCGCATAGTGTGTTCATATGCTTTCCTCGGTCTTCTTGTCGACCGGTGAGTTACGTGTTGCAAAAAGGGAGGGCTTTTTTCTTTTTTTTTTGTTTTTGAGAAACGCGGTAGATCGGCTCTTTAAAGATTGGAGAGGCCAGATTTCTTTTCTTCGGCTGCCGACAACAAAACCGGTCGACAAAATCAGATATAGCTGGGATACAACGGGGCAGCAAGCTCAATCGAGACTGGATCAAGACTGGATGAGGGCAAAAAAAAAAAAAAAAAACACACACACACACAGAACCTGATATAGATGGCAAGGCGCTTTGTCAACGAGACTAGGAACAGGACACAAGACTCGGCCACCTGAGAATTAGACTTGAGATTTGGAATATTACACATTAGATAACCCGTTATTAGGTATGAGCACCTCGTTGTAGTTACGTTGTATACAACCGACAAGAAGATAAGAAAAAGGTCCTCTGCAAACGACTAAAAAAAACCAAAAAAAAAAAAAAAAAAAACGTACAGCAGCGGGTATTCGCTGGTCGTCACCGACCCAACTACTAATCCGCCGATCAGTGGTTTGACTAGGGGAGAGCGGACGGGATCCCGTATTTTCCACTGTCTATGGCCGTACGTGAAAGAAAACGCTCATAAGTCTGATTATATATTGAAGTGCAACAAAAGATATTCACTCCTCCACATGTCATTCCTAGCTCAATGCTACCGATTTTTATCAAAAAGATGGTCGGCTGTCAAAGAGAGTTTTTGCCTAAAGCTTTAAAGCTGCATTTTGCTTGAAAAGGCAGTTCGACCCAGCTTCAGGCATCCGGGGGAGTTGGTAAGAGCTACTCGCGAGAGAAAGGTTTTTTCATGACGTCGAGCCGCATCGTGATGCTCGCTCGTACTCGTTTACACATGGCAATCTCCGTCTTCGGAAGCCAGCTCTCCACACTCTCGTCCACAGACGACGACATTGTAATACAGCGTGACACCCCGTCGTCCGGTAAAAGCCAAGCTTTGAAGCGCGCTGCAATACTGTGGAGAAGAAGAATTTAAAAAAAAAAAAAAAAGACAGAAAAAAAGGTACGCCAAAGACGCCAAAAAGCACGGAGCACATTGCACGGCCCGTCAGATGACTTGCAGGAAAATTTTTCCTGTGCTGGTGTCTTCTCGCATTACAAAGTAATAATAGTTATATCCATCGTACGGGAGTATGGATACTCGTTATGTTTTGGTGATGCACGGGGCAACAGCAAAGAGGGCAGCCCAGCTACGACGCAATTTGGTATTTATTCTACATGGGAAGTGGGGAATTTCACGTTTCCCCAGACGGGAAATCTGTGGAAATCCCAAAAGCATCATCGGCTGCGCAACCCTTTTGGTCTTTCTTTTTTTTCTTTTTTCTTTTTTCTTTTTCTTTTTCTTTTTTTGTTTGGGCGGCAGCCGCCACGCTGCAGATTGTACTCCAAACATCAGTCGGCCTCGCCGCTTCCGGGGGGGGGGCTGAACACAACATGCCAAGCAAGGCAAGCAGAAGGGAAGAGAGAGAGAGAAGAGTGAAAGAGTGAGACGAAAAAGAGAAGGGGTCTGACGTATGTGCGCACGCAATGTTTTTTTTTCTTTTTTTTGTGGATGGGAGTGGATGGAGCATGACACAGCACACACATCAAATAGGCGCGCAAAAAGAAAGGAAAAGAAAGGCGCTGTTGGCGCAAAGAATGCCGCTAAGTGCAGCCCCGTAGTAAGGTAACAAGAGTACGGAGTAGTACTGCGCCATACCAATACAGTAATACTCTGTGTTAGTTCGCTACTGGTAGGGCGGAAAAAGAGACCGTCAAGGTTCATCAGCCAATAATACCCGATTTGGCGGTTTTGATTACACAACAGAAAAGGAAACAAAGGAGGAGAAGAGAAGAAGAGAAGAGAGAGAAGAGAGGAGCAGGGAAGAAAGAATGGCAAGGGTACTCGTAGCTGGTTCCACGGGAAAAAAAAAGGCAAAAAAACGCCATACAGTTTGCGTGCTCGGTACGGAGTATACTTTAGTATTCCATTACGTTTTTTATCTGCCCTGTCATACCTGGGTTCTGTCTAGTTTTTTCTTTGGTCTCTTCTTTTTTATTTTTGGGACCCCAGGGAGGCCGGTACCGCCCTTTGCCGGGGGTGGGAAAAGCTGTGATTCATTCAAGGTCTAGGATGCTGTATGGGAAAAGACAAGGACAAACTGTAGTAAAAAATAAAAAATAGGAAGAAAAGCGGAAGCTGAAAAAAAAGGCCGAAAAGCTCTTCCCTCCTTGTGATCTGTCGACGTTGCCAAGCCTTTTTTTTCTCTTTTTCCTTTTCTGTTCTTCTGACTCTGTTGACGAGGCCGCCGCTTTTGTCTGTGTGATCCTGACTATATATGTGTACGGTGCAAGCCATCTCTTTCGTCGTCGTTGTCATCCTTTGTCCAAGTTTCATACAATCTCGCGACAGTTCACATTATTTGCCCATCCACTCCTAGCCAGCAGCGTTGCCTGACTTCTGCACTTGTTTTTGCCTGCATCTTCGTCGTCTGCCAGGCTGCGCCATCTTGACTTCTCCATTTCTCCCTCCCACCACAACCACAACCACAACCACAACCACCACAATGACCCAGCTGGCTTCCCACGGCCGCGGCGGCGCCGGCAACATGGCCGACCGTTCTGCCTCGCCTCGCCTGCAGCCGCAGGACCTCGAGACGCCCACGCTCAAGACCTCGATCGTCACCACCGGTCGGGGCGGCACGGGCAACATGGCCAAGAACAAGGACCCGGCCGAGACTCGGGCCTGGCAGGATGTTGAGCCGTAAGTTTGTTTTCTTTCTCTTCTATTCTTTCTTCCTCGCTTCGCTCGCTTTTCTTTTCCCCTCGCTTCGCTCGCTTTTCTTTTCTTCCTCGCTTCGCTCGCTTTTCTTTTCTCCTCGCTTCGCTCGCTTTCCTCTTCTCCTCGCTTCGCCCGCTTTTCTTTTCTCCTCGTTTCGCTCGCTTTTCCCTTCTCCTCGCTTCGCTTGCTTTTCTTTTCTCCTCGCTTCGCTCGCCTTCCCCTCCTAGCCTCGCTCGTCTTTTTGCGTCTTTTCTTCCTCGCTTCGCTCGACTCCGTTCCATCTCGACTTCATCATCGTCGTCCACGTCTAACAAAAGCAGTGTCGCTCGTCGCCCCAGCACTGGCGCCACCCACGTCGGCCGTGGCGGCACTGGCAACGTGGCCAAGCCTGGCACGCCCGAGGCCGAGGCCATTGCCGCGGCAGCCAACGGCAGCGCTGTCAGCGAGGCCTCGTCGTCGCCGCGGGCAAGCTGCAGCGCCGACAGCCACAAGACCGGCGAGGAGCACCACAACCACAACCACAGCCATAGCCACAGCCACAGCCACAGCCACAGCCAGAGCCACAACCACGAGCACGACAAGGGACTGGCTGCCCGGGGCAAGGAGTGGCTGCTGGGCAAGAAATAAACACTGCCTGAAAGCATCAAAAGCATCGAATAGCATCCGGAGCCTCTGCTTTGGCTAGTAATGTGGTTGGCGGACAGAGAAGAAACCGAAGGCGTATTTTATCAGTTGTTTTTGGTTGTGCCATTTTGCTCGGGATTCCGGTGCCTACCTATTCATTTTTTTGTTGTCATTTTTCTGTCTTTTTGTCTTTTTATCATTTTTTTTTCCCGGCGGCTTTCTCCAGGGGGGTTTGCGCCATGTAAAGCGGGTGTCGCTATTTAGCATCTTAACTCTGTTCTGGATCTTGCTTTTTTTTTCATATGTCCATTTTTGCATTGTTGGAACGACGTGCGTCAAACCTGTATTGTCATTTCATAATACCAGATCAGTTCTTTCTACATTTGGCGGCCAATGCCGTAGAAAGTTGCGTCCTTCCATTTTCGGCGTATTCATAGCGCCGTCTCGCCTAATGACTCAAAATCTTGATTTCAGAGAGCCCCCCCCAAAAAGCTTCGTGGCTTCACAGTCCTCCACTCCCCAAAACTGTCTCTCGAACCGGCAAATAAACAACTAACAAAGAAACCAAAAAACGACAGAAAATGTATATCGTGGACGTTCGCCAGCGGCCGACACCGGCCCAGCTCCGTCAGCTGCGCGCCCATCTGCCCTACTCGCTTGCGCTGTTCCGGCGTCTGCAAGTGGCTGCCGGCGCTTTTGGAGAGGGCCGCGGCACCTCGCCGCTGGCCCATGTTGTCTTTGTCTACGACGGCGAGCCGGCAGCCGAGATGTCGACCGAGGCAGACGGGGGCCCGGGTGGCGAGAGCGGCGAGAGCAGCGAGAGCGGCGATGGGGCCGGCGCCGTGCCGGCCTTTGCGGCCGCCTTTGTCGACCTCTCGATGGCGCCTGAAACGGCGGCTTGGATCTATGCCTCGGACGAGGACACGCCGGGCAGTCCCGATGCCGCTGCTGGGGCCGACCCAAGAGACCGCGGCGGCGCTCTTGTGGCTTCGTGGCGCGGCGAGGGCGAGGTCGAAGGCGAGGGGGAGGGAGAGGCCGAGGGAGAGGGCAAAGACAGCAACAGCCAGAAAACAGGACCGCGCTTTACGCCCCGCATGCGCCGGTGTCGGCGTCTGGTGCTGGCTCTGCTGCGTCACCTGCGCTCGCTGGCCCGCGAGCCAGCTCTGCTGCAGGCCATTGACGGCACGGCCAGCGAGGCCCGTGTCCGGTCGAGCATCAAGATCAACGTCCACGACGGCATCCGCTATCTGCTGCAGCAAGCGGACGACGGCGACAGCAGCGGCAGCGGTGCAGCCATTGATCTCGTTTCCTGGGACGCCTACGACAAGTGGCTGATGCGGGTGGCCGATGTACCGCCCTTGGGCGGCGGCGGCGACAACGACAACGACAACGACGGCACCAGCACGTGGATCCCGCCTGTGCGGCCGGGCCAGCCGGCGCTGCCGCCATTGACGTGGGACGTCGTGCGTCCTTCTGACACGGCGCTGGTCCAGTCCCGAACACACATTCCGCGCAAAGAGTGAGTTTTGGGCCTAGAGGGGAGGTGTACGAGTAGGATCTCTTCCACCGACACTGACAAACGGCAGATCCACCCTTCTGTACTTGCCCAGCGTCGGCCTGCGCTGCCGCCAGTCTGCAAAACTGGCGGCCTGGGCCTTTGTCGGCACCGACGGCTCGCTCTGGACGCTGCACTGCGAGCCAGAGTTTCGCGGCCGCGGCGTGGCACCGGCCGTGGCAGCCCGGCTGGTCCACCGCTGCAGCCAACCTGCCTTTGCCAAGTGGGCCGGCGTGGCAGGCGGCGGCGGCAACGACAGCGACGACGGCTGGTTTCATGCCGATGTTAGCGCACTAAACCCCGCCAGCCAGGCCGTAATGCGCCGCCTGGGCGGACAGCGGGCCTGGGCCTCGTCTTGGTAAGCTTTGGGGTAGTTGTTTGGTTGGTCCGGGGTAGTTGTTTGGTTGATCTGGGGTAATTGTTTGGTTGAGCTTTTTTTTGCTGCTGGGCTTGCAGCCTAGCTTGGCTTCCATTTACTAATCCGTTATTACAGGGTCGTCATCCGTTACGACAGTTTGGGCACAGACCGGTAGAAGAGACGACGAGCAGGCTTTATTTCACCTTTTGGCTTATACCCTTTTTTTTTCTTGTCCTGGGTCCTGGCCCCTTTCTTCTTCTGCCCATGGGCCCTGCCCCTGGGCCCTGCCCCTGGGCACTGGCTCCTTTCTCCTTTCTCCTTTCTATGCTTCTTTTGTCTGACGGTGCACCTCTTCTAAAAAGAACTTTAGACTCTCGGGTTTCATGAACGGAGTCATTCCTAGACAGTTGCGCGGTTAGAAGACAGGGCAGTGGGCGAGAACAGTCAGAAAAAGACGACGACCGACGAAAAGCTTACCATGCCCCAGATTCACGATCCAGCCCGACCGCCGCTCGGCCCAGCGGAAGCCCTTGACCATGTCGGCGACGACCTGCGAGATGGCCTCGTGCGAGCCGTACAGCACGCCCGGGTCGGCGTTGCCCTGCAGGACGATGCCGCTGCTGCCGCGCACGCGGTCGGCGTCGGCCGGGTCGTACAGCCAGTCGAGGCCGACCACGTCGAAGCCCGGGCCGGGTTCCGGGCTGCTGCCGATCCGGTCGCTCTCGGCCGGGCCGCGGGCCGCGCGCAGCGCACAAAACGTCTCGAGCGACGACCAGGCGCCCTTGGGAAAGACAATCATGGGCACGCGGGCCAGGCCCAGCTCGGCGAGGCGGCGCGGCAGGTGCTCGGCAATGTGGAGCAGGCCCGGCAGGGCAAACTCGCGGAAGGCGGCGGGCGAGAGCTCGCCGGCCCAGGAATCAAAGACCTGCACGAGCTGGGCGCCGGCCTGCACCTGCAGGGCCAGATGCTCGACGCAGACCTCGGCCAGGCGCGCCAGCAGGCGCTTGGTGGCGGCCGCGTGCGCATACAGCCACGTCTTGCTGCGCACAAACACCCGGCTGCCGCCGCCCTCCACCATGTAGCAGAAGAGCGTCCAGGGCGCGCCGCAGAAGCCAATCAGCGGCACCTGTCCGCCCAGCCGCTGCCGCGTCAGCGTGATCGCCCGGTACACATAGCCCAGCTCGCCGGCCACGTCCACGCGCCGGCTGCACACCTCTTCAAACTGCTTGCCGCCGTCGTCCTGCGGGTCTTTTTCTCCGCCGCCGCCGCCGCCGCCGCCGCTGCTGCTGCTCGGCGGACTCAGCGGCTGCGGAAAGTGCGGGCCCTTCTTGTCCACCATCTCCACCACCATGCCCATGGCCTGCGGAATCACCAGAATGTCCGAGAAAATAATGGCCGCGTCCAGCAGGCCGGCGTACCGCTGCACCGGCTGCAGCGTCAGCGTCGCTGCCACCTCCGGGTCGCGGCAGCACTCGAAAAAGTCCCGGTTGCCCTTGGCCTCATGGTACTCGGGAAGGTAGCGCCCGGCTAAGCTGTCAGGAGAATGGTAGATAAAGAGGAAGACGGGGACGAGAGGGAGAGACAGCAAACTCATGTTAGAGGGAAGGAGAGAGGCAGTGAACTCATGCAGAGGGAGGGAGAGAGGCAGTGAACTCATGCAGAGAAAGAGGGAGAGAGAGAGAGAGAGAGAGAGAGAGAAAGGTACACAAGTCAAAAGAAAAACACACCTTGTCGCATCACCCAAACCGGCGGCCGCTCCACCTTTTGACCTGACAAAGTTAACATACAATGATCCATTGGCCAGCAACTCACCAACACATCAATGTCGCCGGTCAACACCCAATTGCATCCCCCTCCTCAAATTTCAAAACTCACCCCATGCTGCCCGAATAATCAAGTCATTCTGCAGCGGCGGAAAATCGTGCCCCATCGCCGTTGAGGGAGCCTGGAATGAGAAAAGATCGACTCCGACACACAACGCAACTGCAAACGGATCCGGACGGTTTAACAAGAAGAGCCACGGGGAGATAGCACCTCTACATACACACACAAAAGTCAAATGCAACAGCAAAAAAAAAAAAAGGCCACCGTTTTGAGTCTCGAAATTTGTCCTTTGCCGGTTTCCCCCAAATTTCATACCGAGAGCTTTGAGGCCGTGAGTTGGCGAGGTACAGTCAGCAAGCACAGTCAGCACTAGCCAGCATGTGCACACCAGCCACAAACCTAACAGTAGCTCATACTCGTACAGGTTCACCAGCCACAAACCTGGCCCAGCAATCTGCCCCCCACCGCTATTACCACCAACCAACCAGAGCTGTCCTGTTTACCCACCGCGCTCGCTCTCCTCAAAATGAAAAAGCAAAAAATCCAATTGGCAATTCGAAAACGTCCCCCCCCCCCCCAAAGACGTCGAACAAGCCGACGTCACGACGCCGCTCGCTTCCCTAGACGAGCTTGGCAAGCAAGCATTCATGCAAATTTTTTTGTTTGCTTTTCCGACGTCATAAACTGTCTCAATTGATTGCATTCGGCCCCAATGGTTGAGCTGAAGATATAAAGAGGAGGGAAAGATAAGCAGCCGAGGAGGCCAGGAGGCCCCGGATCATCCGCCACCTCGGCCCCGTTCGAGCTGCTGGGCGTCTCGCGCATTGTGCACGCCATCCAAAGATGGGGCCGCGGACCGCATCATCATGTTGCTGTCGCGCAGTCGTCTGCCGCCGGCGAGCCGTCAGCGCCACGGCGACGGCGACGACCACGACCAGCACCTCGAGAGCCTCGACAGCTTCGACAGCGTCGACGGCCTCGGATAGGGCGGCTCCAGACTCGGTGTGGATCTCCGACGCTCTCTTGGCGTACGTTTTTGGGCGCTACTATCATTGCAGGGGTCGGCATCGCACGGCGGCTCGCTCTGCGGCAGGCCCTCAAAACGCCAACCGTCGAAACAGTCGAAACAGCGGCAGACGGGCGACAGCGAGCCCGCTGCTTGCTGCGGCTGCGGCTGCGGCTGCGGCTGCGGATACACCTGCGACTACGGCTCCTGCTTCTGCAGCCACCAAGATCCACGCCCGGTTTGCCAGCAACGTGCCCGGTCCGCTCGAGAGCCGTCGTCGTCTTGGCAAACGCCAGATGACCGAGCAGCTGCACCTCGGCAGCAGCATGTCTCCCACAAGCGCCTTCAACAACCCCAACCTCTTTCTCTTTGCAGCGGCCGGTGCTGGCCCGAGCGGCGCTGCGTCGCTCTGGCCGGGCATCGGCGTGGCGCCGCCGGATCTGCGCCAGTGGCAGTGGACTCCTCCCACGGCGAGGCAGGAGGCGGCAGCGTCGGCCGCGGCAGAAGCAGACACGGCACAGCTCGACTTTTTCAAGGACAGCAGAGAGCCAGGCGGCAAACAAGACGGCCAGCACAAGGGCCACGCAGCCGATGCCGCCGCAGTCTTTTCCTGGCCGGCTCTTGTGCTGCCCGCATCGCTACGCTTGCCGGCATGGCTTCAGGCGCCCAAGGACGAAGCTGCGGCGGAGTCGGCCAGCACGCCTAGAACGCGCAGCACCAGCACACCCAGCACGTCCAGCAAGGCTGACACAGACGTGCCCTACAGCGCGACGGCGCAGCCCTTTTTCGACTCTCTGTATGCGTGGCGACGGCACCTTCAGCAGCAACAAGAGCAGGCCGGGCCGGACGGAAATGCGAGCGCTGCGAGCGCTGGCGCAGACGCGGCCACTCGCCGGTTTGCGGCTGTCTGCGACGAGTTCCGGACGCAGCTGCGGCTGGCCGCGCTGACGGCAAACGAGGCCGTAGAAGCGCTCGACTACCTTTGGGAGGGCATGCAGCAGGAAGAGTTGCAGCAGCAGCAGAAGGAGCAGCAAGTGGCGGAGCCGCAACAGCTGCAACAGATGCAGCCAGCGGCCCCCCGTGTGGCCATGATGGTGACGGCGGTGCTGGAGGGCGTCGCGTCGTGCCGCCTGCTGGGCGCCCACGACTGGGGCGTTGCCTTTTGGCGGCGGCTGTTTGTGGCCATGGGCTCGACCGCCGCGGCAGACGACGATCTCAGCGCACCGGGCTTGGCCGACACGGCCATGCAGGCCCTGGCGGCTGTGCCTCGCCGGTTTGCCAGTCAGCTGGCGGACCTGCTGCCGCCTGTGCTGGAGACGGCGCTGCTGGTTCCTCGTGTCGGCAGGAGGAGCGACAACAGCCACGATGGCGGCGACGCCATTGCCGACCACGGCCGTCGCCTCGCCGACCTGCTGCAGCCGTGGTCGTGGGCTGCCGGCAAAAAACAAAAGCATGCGCTCGCCCCCCCCGCCATCGAGACCACCACGCAGCGGCTGCTGCAGCGCCACAGACGCCAGACGGACCAGACGGGCCAGACGGGCCAGACAGACATGCACGCTGCATGCCGCCGCTGGCTTTTTACGCTGGCCCACCTGCGCCATGTGCGACAAGACCAGCTGTTCACGGCGATGCGCCAGGTCGAGCAGCAGCTGGGCAGCGCCGCGGACTCGCCGGTACGGCTCGGCTCGGGCGAGCTCTGCGAGCTGCTGCTGGCCCAGTGGCTGAGCCGCGGCTACGCCACGCCGCAGGCAGCGGCCGCATACCGCCAGCTCAGTCTCGCCAGAAAAGACAGCTCTGAGAATGCGCTGGCGCTGGCCACGCTGGCCTTGGCAGTGTTTCGGCACAGGACCAGCCGCACGCCCTGCCTCGGCGTCTATGCGAGCCTGTGGAAGTGTCTGCGGCTGCTGGGCCGGCAGAACGAGCTGGCCGCGTCTGTGGATGCGTTGCTGCAGCAGGGGACGGCCGAGGACAGAGCCAGAGCCGGAGTCGGGGGACCCAGTGACCCGTTGCCGGAGACGACGACGACACAGACACCGCCGCTGCCGCCCGTTGCCTATTTTGAGTTGCTGGCCTGGGCGTCGGACGACTTGGAGACGGCCCTGCGGCTCCACGAACTGTATACGAATGCCATGCGGCAGCGACGGCGGCAGCCGCAAAGACCTGAGGGGCACCACCACCGCGGCCACCGCCAGCACCAGCACTACCAAAATGGCCAACACCGCAAACACCTCAGACCTCGCTTTCTTGACAGCCGCAACGACGCCTCGTGGCCCCTGTGGAGCCTCGGATTCTGGGACAAGTTTGCCGGCCGTCTGGCTGCAGAACTGGACAAGGGCGTCTTGACGCCCGGACAGGTTGGCTATGCACTGGATCTGGGCGAGAAAAGAAGCCGCCAGCGAAGACGGCAGAGACCGCAAGGACTCGCGGGGCCACAGGCGCTGGATCGAGAAGGACAGGGACAACTGGGGCTGGAGGGACTGGAGGGATTGGAGGGGGCAGAGGAACCACAAAGGGACCAGCAGGAGACAACGGTTTCCCTGGTAGAGAAGCTGGCCGTCCGATTTGCTTTGGCGCCCGAGCTGGCGCCTCGCCCGGCCCTGCGTGGAGTGGAGCGGTGCCGGGCATTTCTGCTGGTGCATGGCAGCAGCAGTCATGTCAAGGATGCCGATGGCCAGGGGCAGGGCCGGAACCACTGTTTTAGCCACTGTCCCAATCCCGGCAACAACCACAGCCACGGCCACAACCACAACCACAGCTACAACCACAGCCACAGCCACAACCACAACCACAACCACAGTTACAACCACAGCCACAACAGTACCAGAGCTTTCAAGTCTTGCACAACAGCCTCTGCGACCGCCTTGGCGACGTCCTCTGCGACAGTGTCTTCACCAACCGCCTCGTCGGCCGTGGCGCTCCGCGCGCTCTTCCACGTCATCACGCGCGACCTCGAGCACGGCCAGCCGGGACGCACGGCTCGGCTGCGCTGGTTTGTCGACATTGCGCGCCGCGAGTACGGCGAAGCCACGGCGCAGACGAGCGGGCGGGCGCTGGAGCGGTGGCGGGCGGCATCGCTGCGGTTGGCCGCGCTGGCACAGCTGGCAGACGCCAAAGATGCTGAAGAATAGGCGATCGGAGGAGAGGCGGCGCGCTGGCTGTGTCAGGCGAAGGAAGACGACGCTTGCTTTGCGTTTGCGCTGCTGTGCCAGGCGAGGGGAGACGACGAGTACTCTGCGTTTGCTTGCAATGACGTTCTGAAGAGCATGCTGGCCGTTCTGCGATTGCGCTTGCAATGACGTGCTGAAGAGCTCGCTGGTCTTTGAGTGGTGACGTTCCCAGGAGAATGACGAATAGAGCATACCTAATGGAGTTTCTGGCTTTTTTTCGCACTTGCATCATGTGCTCAGATACAGCTTGTTTTCCAGGCCACGAGACCGTGGCTGTACAATAGATTGGCATTGTCGTTGACGGCATCGCCAGGGCCCAGAGAGGCCAAGACTTTTTTGGATTTTTTTTTGTTTCTTTGCTCTTTTGCGTATCTGCGTGTCTGTGTGTGTGTGTGTGTCCGTGTTTCTGTGTCTCGTGTGTCCGTGTCTGTTTGTGCGTAGTTGGTTTCTTATCTCGGCGAGCGTGACGTCTTGATACCACTCTCGTGGAGTGCATTGCTCGTCCAAGCCTTCGTATCATGACGAGATATCCTCTTCAGTCGTCTTTTCCCACTCGTTTCGTCAGTTCATCAGAGCGATGTCTGATGTTCTCTTCGAAAGTGCTGGAAGCCGGCCACGACGCTGTCTCGTCATCGTTGTTGGCGCCTGCCTTTTGTCTTTCTGCATAGACTTACTCATGACGTGGCTGCCATTGACGTGTTTCGAGGTCCAAATCATTTTGTGAAGTTTGGACTGCGAAGCAATTGAATTTTTCCTTTTCTTTTTTTTGGTGCGTTCCCCAGCTATTTATGTCGTAGTTTGGCCTCCTCATCGTCATCGTGCCCCTCTTGCTCTCTTTATAGAGTCCGTTGCAAGTGACGTTGCGAATTGCATAGTCCATGACGTTGTCGCACTCGATGCGGAGAAAAGCACTCGATGCGGAGAAAATTGGAGGGAAAGACGTCACCTAGAACCAGAAGGAGGAGGCTCTTTATCTTTTTGGGTGAGAATTAATAGTGTTCGCCACCGTTGGCTTTGTTGTGTTGGGCTGCTAACCAAAACGGTAATGTTGTAAACACTCAAAAGAAATAAAAAAAGGGGGATGGCTACATCATCACAGAGACCAACACAATTCACCTGTAAAAAGACTGAAAGAAAAAAGAGGCTGCGCAAAGACAAACATGAACCCTTTTTTTTTTCAAAAAAGCGATTGTGCGCAACAAACGCACAATGTAGAAAGGCAGAATAATTCAATGAGAAATTTGTGGTGGACGCAGCGACACCATGTATTAACAAGTTGAAATCTGAACACCGCTGACAACCAATGTAATATAACAGCCTGAGGAGTGCATACGCCGTTTTGATGAAGCAGAGCCTGGACAAAAAAAAAGAATGTAGACATTGTCATTTCCGCATTAGAAAATACATCTGTCTCTATTCCATGCCCTTTCAGCACGAATATAGCTTCCCTCTGCACAAATGCTGTTGCCTTTAATAAAAGAAACGAGGCTTGCTGTTTCCTCATCAGAGCGCTGGACGTTGAAAGTGTCAAACTACGTAAAAGCAATGGATTGTTTTGATCTGGTCTCTCCTTCCATCTATGCTTGAACCCATACAACATAAAGAGGAAAGAGCTAAAAAAACAAAAGACAAAAACAAAAACAAAAGAAAACAATTGTTTCTTCTGGTGTTGCCTCTTTTTAAAATTTAAAACTGACGTCTTTGCTTCCACAACAAGAAACCATACACTGACGTCTTTGTTACCTCACCAAGAAACCCACAAACTGACGTCTTTGCTGCCTCTCCAAGAAACTCGTAGCAAACTTCTTTGCCTATCTAGACGTAAGGTCTGACTTTCCCAATACCTCACCAGTCGTCGCCTCAACTGTGAGAAATCAGCCTGTCGTCACCAAACACTTCTCACAGCCATGTTATGTCAATATTTTCTGATCATCTGGACAAGACCAACAAGATGTCTGCTTCCATGTGACCACAATCTTCCGAGTCAATGTTCAATGTTCATGTCGATGTGGTCTCAAGACCGTGGAAACTTTCATCAAGCAGACAGTTGGCCGTACAATTGTGGCTTGGACGTGCTGTTATGTTCTCGACGTCGTCGTGCTTTCTCCATTTGGCCAACCTGTTCGCCGTCTTCCAACCCAACACAGCACTTCATGACGGCATGGACCAGAGTCAAGCAGCGTCCTCGTGAGCAAAAGCACACAAAACCATGGAAACACACGGAAGGGGGCATACATCATGATGACGATGAAGTCTTTGTCGAGTTCTCAGGATGATGCGGCCTCATCCTCCTGCTCGTCTATAAAAGAGTGCCGACCCTCTCCCATCTGGCCAGACTCTTTTCTTTCTTTTGTCTTGTCTTCTCCATAGTC
Source organism: Raffaelea deltoideospora (assembly GCA_019925385.1). Classification (NCBI taxonomy): domain Eukaryota; kingdom Fungi; phylum Ascomycota; class Sordariomycetes; order Ophiostomatales; family Ophiostomataceae; genus Raffaelea; species Raffaelea deltoideospora. Next base: position 420,740 of record JADHKP010000002.1, read on the forward strand.
AGATATTATCTCGTCTTCATCTCCATATGCTTTACACAGTTCAAGACTTGAAGACTCTTAACACTTCAACACTTCCAACACTTCACGCCAATCACACACAGGCACCCACTTCTCTCTTCTCTCTCCTCTTTCCCTTTCTGTTTTTTTTCACTTTTTTCATTTTTTTCACTTTTTCATTTTTCATTTTTCATTTTTTTATTTTTTTTCACACTTTCTTTCATCTTTCCTTTGATCTTTCTTTCAGTTTGCCCTTCCGTTCACACACTGTCCCGTCCACCAACATGTCGTCAAGCAACAACATGACCAACCTCAACGAGGCATTGGACTCGTTCTTTGACGACCTCTGCACGGGTTCCGAGGTCCCCTCTAACACTGGGACCTCTGCCAACAGTGTGCCCTTCCCCGTCCCCGCCGCCGTCCCCGTCCTCGGTTCTGCTCCTGCCAACAATGCTTTTGGCAGTGATGCGCTTGTCAATGGTGGTCTCGACACCGCCATGCCTTCGAACCGGGATCCTTTGACTGGCGCTTTTCTCTCCGGTGTACCAGCTTCTGGTACTATTGTCAACGGCTTTACCAGCAGTCTCCCCAATGGGTTTTCAAATCGTCAGACTGCTGGTTTCTCGACCGCTTCCTCGGCTTCTTCCTCTGCTGGATTCTCGACTCGGTTCTCGGCTGGATTCCCGAACGGATTCCCGAACGGATTCTCGAACGGATTCTCGAACGGATTCTCGAACGGATTCTCGACCGGTCCCTCGACTCCTTCTTCGGCTGGCCTCTCAAGCGGCTTTTCGAACGGCCTGTCAAATGGGCTTTTCAATGGCTATGGCAATGGTGCCCGAGGCTTTGGCAATGGCTTTGGCACTGCCCATGGTCTCGGTGCCGCCAACGCCAGCGGGGCTGTCAATGGGTATACCAACATGTATACCAACGTGTTCAATGGCCCCGACAACTTTGGGGCCAACACCATCAGCCCTGCCAGTGGCATCATTGTGGCCAGCAACGGCACCCGGAACGGCATGGCCAGTTTCAGTCCCAGCCATGCCGTTGCCGGTCCAGCCATTGCCGGGCCAGCCATTGCCAGCTCTGCCGAAGCCAGCTTGAGCTCGACGACCTCGGCCAGCGCAAGCTCCGCCAACGCTTCTTCCGCACCCGCACCCGCACCCGCCGCCGCCTCTGCCACGGCAAGCGCTGCAGCCCAAGCCGGCCCGTCCAACGCCGCTTCCACAACAGCGGCGCGGGCCACCACAGGCCGCCGGGCTGCAGCCTCCGCGAACGGCGCTCCCAAAAAGGCGCATGCTCCAAGACCCAACCCCAACGAGGAGCGTGCTCGCCGCAAGCGCAAGATTCGGACTTGCCTGAGCTGCCGCAGCGGAAAGCTGTCGTGCGACCGCGGACGGCCGTGCTCCCAGTGCGTGAAAAACGGCTACGAGTGCCAGTACCTGGACCCTGACGCACAGGACAGGCAGGCGCCGTTTGTCAACGCCGTCAAGAAGCAGGCCGAAAAGGCGAGCAGGTGTTTGGAGAGGCTGGTGTCGTTGTCGTTGCCACCGTCGGGCGAACCGTTGCCGTCCGGGTCAGCCGGGTCAGCCGGGCCAGCCGGGCCAGCCGAGCCGGCCTCAGCAGCCACTGCGGCTTCAGCAGCAGCAGGGCCATTGTCTCTGGCAGACGTGGCCGCGCCGCTGCAGATCCCCACGCCCCAGTCAGCACTGCTGCTGGGAAGCTACATGGGCTTGGTGGGAGTCCAGCGGCAGCAACAGGCGCAGCTGCTGGACACGCAGTTTGACGAGAGGACGGCAGTGGTCCGGGAGCTCGGCGACGTCGACGATTTGTCGCGCGAGCAGATGGCGACAGTGCTCAGACGGCTGATGGCTGTGGACGAGCAGCAGAACAGCGCGAGAGTGGCTCAGTGGCAGCAGCACGAGCGGGCGCTCCGGCCCACAGAACTGCAGGTCCGCCAGGACTATGGCCTGGCAGATTCTCAGCAGCCGGAGGCGCTGCAGCAGCCACAGCCACAACAGCCACAGCCGCAGCCGCAGCCGTCTCAGCAGGGGCAGCCACAGCAGCAGTCACAGCTGACACAACAGGGGCAGGCACAACAAGCACAGGACCAGGCACGGAAGGAGCAGCCGCTACCGCCCACCAACACGGAAGGCGCGGAGCTGTCTCTGCGGCCAGCAATGGCCATCGACTTCCCGCTGCCACTGCCCCTGTTGCCTCAGCAGCTGGCCGAGCAGCAGCAACAGACGCCAGTGGACTTGCCAGCGGAAATGTCCCTGGACGAAGACCTGCGAATGCTGCAACCCCTGCTGCTGGAGACGCTGTCCCAGCCGTCAGAGCCGTCTGACGCAGAGTCGGAGCCGCCGTGAGGACCAGAGCTGCAACGGAGCTGCAACGGGAGCGAGAGCAATGGCAAGGAAGCGAAAGGTAGAGGGCCAAAGGAGAGAATACACATCTTGGACATGGGAAATATGGAAATTGGATAGAAAAGATTTAAACTTTGGAAATTTGAAATTTAAAAATTTGAAAAGTTAAAAGCACGTGTTTGAACTGTGACTACTAGAGAAGGTAAGGTGTAGATTGCAACCAAGCGTGTAAGAGAGCAAGGCTAGACGGGTAGAGACAACAACTGCAGATGGTACAATCATGTTCTTTCGGCTGAGCCAGCAAAACGTACTTCAGAGCTAGCTTTAATAGCTTAAATTGATGGCGAGCTGTTAAGACGTCCTTTGCCTGCTCATAAAAGCATTGTTAATAGTGAAGTTCCAGTGGATATTTATTGAATCACGTGTGTTGTTGAATTCAGACATATAGAGCACGATACTGACAATATCATGAGTTGTTCGATCGTATGTATAATAATACACCTCACATTCTGAACCCATTGAACAAGTACACCTATGATTCAAACACAAAATAAACACCTTCAAACCTCACCAGATGCACTCTCTTCTGCATGTTTGCAAATGCCTAGCATGGTTGTATTGCGAATGTCCCAATCTATCCTTCTTCTTGTCCAGAAAGGAATCCTTGCATGCCCATGCTTGTGTTTTCTGTCTCTTCATGACCCATGAATGAATAAAAAAAAAAAGAAAGAAAGAAGAAGCCAAGAAAAAGAGAAATATGGAAGCCGCTGACAAGGAAATCAAAAAACAACAACAACAAACCCCTTCAGATACGACAGGACATCTTTCCGCCCCTTTACACTCACAAAGCTCATATCACATGACCTCTTTGGCCCCAATGCCATTCCTCGTCGTCCAATCCCCCCCCCTTCCCTCACCTCGGCCCCCCCCCAAAACCCAACGCCAGTCCGTGTCCGTTTCCCTGTTTAAACACCGAGCCTTTTTCAAATGCCGTCGCACCAGCTGTGAAGTCTACCAGCTGTAAAAAGTAGTACACCAGTTGCAATAAGTAAGACCTTCTTAATGAGCCGCTTATGAGCCTCCACCGAGCCCGAAGGCCCACCCAACGACACCCAACCAACCCTACGAGTCCGCCAGCTTGGCAAAGTGCTTGGACCAGATCCAGCCCACGACGCCACGCACGTCGTCCTGGTTCTTGGCCAGCCAAAGTTCGCCTTTTTCCGCAATCACATCAAAGATCTGCCCTTTTTGTTAGCGCTGGCCGGAGAAAAAGAGAGCGAGGGAAAAGGCGGAAAAAAAAAGCCAAGACCGAAAACTCACCTCTCCGGCTTGGTACGTCAGATACGGGTACCCTGCCTCGTGCTTTGTCTCAATGTTGAACTCAAACAGCGACGCCGCCAGCCACAGCACGTTGTAGCTGCCGGCGGCCGCCGACGGCGTGCTGTTGCTGTTGCTGTTGCTGCTGTTGTTGTTGTTGGAGGAAGCGGTGGCGGCGGTGCTGCTGGCGCTGGAGGCCGTAGTGGCTGTCGACGACGACGGCGGAATGGTCACGAGCCCGGCCAGCGAGGACGACGGCGAGCCAAGCGGCATGCCGAGAGCCATAGCGCCGGCTCCGCGCTCGCGCGACGACGCTCGCGACGATCGGTGGTGCGGCTGTTGGTGCTGCTGCTGACCACCATGGTGGCCGTGGTGGCCGTGGTGGCTGTTGTTGTGGTAGCGCAGGCCGCCGTGGCTGTCGTCTTCCATCGAGCGGTCGTAGTCGTCGGGCGGCAGAGCCGAGTGGAACAGGCCGCTGGAGCCGCCGTCGCCACTGTTGCTGATGTTGCTGTTGCCTCCGCCGCCGAGCGAGTTGTACGTCGACGTCGACTCCATGCTGGGGCGTGCATATGCTCCTGCTGCTGGTCCTGCTGCCCCTGTTGCTGCCCCTGCTGCTGCTGCAGCCATCGCCGCCGCTGACGTTGCAGCCACGCCGGCATAGACGCTGTTGCCCGAGGAGTCCACGCTGCGCCGGCCCGTGCTGGGCCGGCCTGCCGACCGCAGCGAGTAATAGTCTGCTGCCTGAGTGCTGCTGATGGGCGACGTCACGGAGCCGTTTCGCGAGTGGCCGTGGTGGGAATACGGGTAGCCATATTGCTGCTGCTGCTGCTGCTGCTGCTGCTGTTGTTGCTGCTGTTGCTGCTGCTGTTGCTGAAGCAGCCCCGTGTAGTAGTCGCCGCGGTAGTAGTACTGGGCGGCCACGACGGCGCTGCTGGGCGTGGAGGCGGCGGCCACCGAGGCCGGAGACGTGGTTGCGGAGAACTGGCCGCTGTGGCGGGCCGGGCCCGAGCCAAACTCGGGCGTGGGCAGGCTGGGGGCAGCAGCAGAGTCGGCGCTGTTGTTGGTGGATCCGCCGCGGGCGCGTGGCGACGTCAGCAGATCCGAAGGGCGCGACCGCGTGCGCAACATGCCGATGCTGCCGCCGATGCTGCCGCCGATGCTGCCGCTCGTGGACGAGTAGTCGTCGGCACTGTTGCGGGCTGCAGCGGCAGCAGCACCGCCGCCGGGCGCCGGCGCGGTGCCGCCCTTGATGATGGACAGGCTGCGCTTGAGATGGTCCTCCATGTCGCGGAAGTCGCGCAGAAAATCGGAGACGATGTCGGCGATTTCGGGGATGGGGGGGCCGTTGCTGCTGCCGCTGCCGCTGCCGCCGCCGCCGGTTCCGCCGTTGCTGCTGTTGTTGTTTCCCCCACCGGCTGCGTCGTTTGGGTTGGAGGGCTGGCCCTGCTGCAGCGGCAGCAGCTGGGGGTTCACGAGCTGCTGCTGCAGCTGGTTGTCGTCGAGCAGGACGCGGACCTTGTCGCGCCACAGGGCAAACCAGCGCACCTGGATGCGGACAAAGTTGCCGAGGCAGATGTTGCCAATCGTCTCCGTGTGGGCGGACAGCAGCGGCAGCTCGCGCTTGAGGGCGTCGTTGAGGGCGTCGTACTGCTCGACCAGGTCGGCCAGCTGGCGGTCGATCTTCTTGCCGCTGCGGCGCAGCTGCACGGCGCGCTCAAAGTCGAGCCGGCGCTTGGCGCGCTTCTTCATCGCCAGGCTGGGGTTGCCGTAGCTCTTGATGACGCGCTCAAACGGCTCGATGACGTGCTTGCGCACCTGCGCCAGGTGCGTGTCCAGCGCCGTCTTCTGCATGTCGCGCATCGACACGTTGAAGCGCGCCCACTTGCTTTCCAGCTCCGGGTACGGCGACGGCTGCAGCCGCATCACCAGCTCCATCGCCGACAGCAGCTGCAGAAACTCGTGCACGTACTGCGTCACCTGCCGCGTGTAGAACTCCACGTCCCGCAGCACCACCTGCAGCCGCAGATAGTCGTCGCCAAACTTCTCGTGCAGCCTCGCAAACTGCGCGTCTTCGTGGCTGCTGCCCAGCGCCCCGTTGATGTCGTGGCCTGCGCCGCCGCCTCCTCCGCCTGCCGCGGCGTCGGCCGCCGACAGCCCGCTGTGGGCCATGCCGCCGCCGCCGTTGGCCAGGTGGCCATGGCCTGCCAGGCCGTTTGTGAGGCCGTTTGCTAGGCCGTTGGTCAGCGCCAGGGCTGACACAGCCGACGAAGCCGAGTCCGCCGCCGTTGAGCTTGAGCCGCCGCCACCGCCGCCGCTGCCGCCGCCGATGCCGCCGCTGCTGCTGCTTCCGCCTCCGCCCACTCGCTTGCCAAAGGCCCGGGCAAAGCCCGAGCCCCCCACGCGCCGGCCGTCCGACTCTTTGCGCTTGCGGCCGCCGACGATCTGGCCGACCAGCTCAAAGTTCTTCTTGGCGCGGTTGATGTCGAGGATGGCCGTCTCCAGCGCGGCGCGCGCCGCCGTCAGCGCCGGCCGGTCCGGGTGGTCGTCGGGCGTGTACTGCAGCAGCTGCGAAATCAGGTTGGGGTACTTGGTCAGCCGCTGCATCGGCTTGATCAGCAGCGAGTCCAGGTTCCACGCCGCCGTCAGGTCCGTCGCCACCTCGTTGCACTCGCTCAGCCACACCTTGACCGTGGGGTCTTCCTGGATCTGGATCAGCCGCTTGGCCGCGCTGTCGCTGCTGCGCAGGAATCCCTCGTGCGTCCGCTTCATCTGCTCAATGTTCTTGCTGAACACCGGCCCCAGCGCCGTCTGCCGGTCACGTGCAGCCGCCGCCGCCGTGTCGCCGTCGTCGGCGAGACACGCCGCCGCCGACGCCGCCGAGCCGCCCGCGGGCCCCAGCGCCGACGGCTCCTCACGGCCACCGCCGCCGCCGCCGCCAAGACCGCCCTTGGGCGCATACACCGGCGCCACCGCGTCCCTGAGCTGGATGAGAAAGGCCGTGTGGAAGGCAATGATCTCGTCGCTGTTGCGGAAGATGAGCTTGACCGTCTTGGCATCCAGCTTGGGACACGCCTCGGCCGTGCCCTTGTAGATCTCCTCCACAATGTTCATGTCGCGCACAAACACCGCCTCCGTGTCGATCAGCTCGCGGATCACCATCTGCCGCTGCGCCAGCCGCATCTGCTCCTTGGTCGGCTTCGCCGGCGTCGTTGCTTTGGCTGGCGGGCCAGTGGCTGCGCCGCCTGCCGTTCCTGTTGTGCCAGCAGCAGTTCCTGCCGCGCCCGCTGACACGTCGGCCGGGGGTGGCGGTGCCGGGATGGGTGGCCGGGCTGGAGGACTCGCCACAACAGCCGCAGCAGCCGCAGCAGCCGCAACAGAAGAAGCAGCGACGGCGGCGGCAGGCGCTGACGACGGCGGCGGCGGCGGCAGTTGTGGCGGTGGGAGGACAGACACAGACGCCGTCGTTATCGGAGCCGCTGCAGCTTCGGGCACGTCCGGCAGCGACTGGGCTAAGCTGTCGGGCCGCGACGAGGACGGGTGGTGCTCGTCATAGTACGAGGCTCGCGTGCCGGAACTCGCCAGGCTGGGTCGGCGGAAGGATGACGACGAGGGCGCCAGTTGAACGTCTGCTGCACTTGCAGTTGCGGGTGCCGCTGTTATCGCTGCTGGCATTGTCGCCGTCGGCGCTGTCGGAATGGGGGGTGGCTCGTGGCTGGGCGGAATCATCTGGCGCGGCGTCAACGTGGGCGGGTGTTGCTGGCCGTGCTGGCTGTCCTGGTCGTGCTGGCCGTGCTGGTCGTGCTGGTCGTGCTGGCCAGGGCCGGAGAGGTAGGGAATGTAAAAGTTGGAGCCCGTGTCCAGCTCGGGCAGCTGGTGCTGCGACTGTCTCTGCGACTGCGACATGCCCGATCCCGAAACACTGCTCGCCCGCCGCTCGTTGCTCTCGACCGAGTAGTCGGTCCAGCCCGACTGCTGGCTGAGCCGGCTGCCTGGCGCCAGCATCGACGTCGACGCCGCCAACGCCGCTTCCGGCTGCGGCACTGTCAGGCTGTGGTGGCTGTTGTTGCGGCTGCTGGTGGCGCCGAGGCCGAGGCTGTTGCTGATGCTGGACGCCCGTCGCGGGATGTGGGGGCCGCGTGGCATGCCAGTCACGGGTCCCGTCGTCGTCGTCGTCGTCGTCGTCGCCGCCGCCGGCGGCTCGTTATCGTCCGTGTCTGACGCTGCAAAGGCAGAGTCGCGCAGGGCCGCCGCCACGTTGTCGCGCATCAGCAGCCCAGGAGCGCGGCCCGCATAGAAGCCTTCGGGAAGGTCGTGTGCCGCCGCAGCGGTGGTGGCGGCGGCGTCCGACTGCGAATAGGAGCGCGAATGCGAATGCGAATGTGAATAAGAGCGCGATGGCGAGCGCGACGGCGAGTGGGACGGCGAGCGCGACATTGCGTAGGCGGGCGCGGTGGCGTACTCGGTCTCGCGGCTGAGAATGGTGACCACTGTTGTGGGCTGGTTGTCGTCGTTCTGGTAGTTCTGGTAGTACTGGACGGGGGGTTGTGAAAACGGCTCGTACTCGGACGACTCCTCGTAGTCCACGGCGGATGCCGACTCGGTGCCCGACTCCGCCGTGTATTCGCCGCCGGTGTAGTCGCCATCGGTGTCGCTCTCGAGGCCCACCAGAGCCGTGAACTGCTGCTGCGGAGTCACAGCAGCGGCGGCGGCAGCGGCGACAGCGGCAGCGTCGGACGACAGTGGCGGCGGCGTGCACGGCCGACTGGCATTGTCGTCGCCTTCGTCGCCGTCGACTTCGTGGTCGACATCGTCACCGTCACAGCTCTCGTCCTCTTGGTAAGACCCCGGGATGTAGCCGTCGAACGACGAGGCTTCTGCGGCCAGCCCGCCGGCCAAGGCGGATCCGACAATACCGTGGCCCGCACCGGCCTCGGCGGGGCCGTGGGCATCGTCTCCACCCGCATCGTCGTCGTCAAACGGATACTGGTAGACGGCTTTTTGCACCAGCGACGGCTCGGGCCCCGGCCCTGGCTCGTCGTCATGCTCGGGCCCGTGCTCGCCGTCACCGCCGCCAAACCCCCCCAAGGCCAACCTTGACCGTTGGTGAAACAACAGCACCTCCTCTTTCTCATCGGCCGCAATAGCAGCATCAGTGCTCGTCGCTGCCGGCTGCATCGCCATCCGGAACGGATCGCTGCGTGCGCTGGACGCCGACTCGGGCATGGGCGGCTCCGTCTGCGCCTCGTTGTCGAACTCGGTCACGGCCGAGATCGGCGACGTGGCTGCCGACAGCGACAGCGCAGGGTCGTCATCGTTGCCGTGCCGCGGCGGCGTGCCCAGAGCGGCGGGGAAGGTGCCCGGCAGACCCAGCGTGGGAGAGTCGTGGCCGGTTGCGACAACGGCGGGTGTCGATATTTTCAGCACAGGCGGCTGCGGCGGCGCTTGGGCGTGGGTGGAGGAAGTCGGTTCAGGGGCTGGCAGCAGCTGGGGCTCAGACGCTGTAGCAGTAGCAGTAGCAGTAGCAGTAGCAGCTGCAGCAGCCATCAAGCCGGATGCGGACGCAGGCGAGAGGTGCGCTGTAGCCGCCGCTGTGGTGGCTGTGGTGGCTGTGGAGGCTGTGGACGTTGTCTGAGCCGTCGCGGCTGCTAGAGTTGTTGTGGCCGTCATACCCATGCGGCCAGTGTTGGTGTTGCTTGCGCGGCTGCTGCTGCGGCTGGCAGCGGCACTGACACTGACACTGGCAGAGGCGCTGGCGTCCGACTGGGCCCGCACGGCCGCCTCGGCCAGGGCCTTGGCGCGCGCAGCCGCCTCCATCTCTTTTGTGCGGCGCTCGGCGGCGGCCTGGCGCGCCGCGCGCGCTTCCGTCTCGCGGATGGACTTGCTGTAGGCCAGGCGGATGGTTTCGCGGCGCTGGGCAAAGTCGATGGGCCCGACGTCGATCTTGCGCCGCGGCTGTTGCTGCTGCTGTTGCTGGTTCGACAGGCTGCGGCTCTCGCCGCTGTATTTGCTCTCCCTGGACTCCCTGGTGTCTCGGTTCTTAAGCCTGGATGCCGCCGTCGCTGCAGTGCCGCTGCTGCGGTGCGGCGTGGTTCCTCCAGCCACACTGGCTCCCCGCCCCTGGCTGCTGGTGCTCGCCGCCGACACGGGCTGGCGCGGCCGCGAGCTCCGCAGCGGCGGCGACAGTTTCGGCAGCGGCGGCGCGATGTAGGCATGCAGACGCCCGCTGCCGCTGCCGGTGCCGCCACTGGTGGCTGGGCCAGCCGTGCTCGAACTCGACGACGGAGTCTTGGCAGTCCGCGGCGTGGCAGCCGTGGCTGTCGTCGCCGTGGCTGTGCGTCGCGTCGGCGTCTTGACTTTGGCGGCGCTGCTGGCCGTCATCATCCGGCTGGTGCTAGTGCTGGTGCTGGTGCCCGCCGCGCTGCCCGGCCGCCTCGCCGTGTTGGGCGAGTTGGACCGCGTCGAGTTGGGGCTGGCATCGGCATACAGCTTGTTGACCGAGATGGGCAGTCGAGACGCCGACATGGTGGGCGATGCGGGCGACGTCGGCGCTGGGGGATGCTGAGAGGCAGACACTGCTGGCGGTGCTGGCGGTGCTGGCGGTGCTGGCGGTGCTGGCGGTGGTGGTGGCGGCGGCGGGGGATGTGGATGTGTCAGCTCGGAGAGAGGAAGCCGGGACGGGTAGGCGCCGCCGCGACCAGACACGGGCCCCGGAGCAGTCCGGTACAGGTCTCTCGGCGAGCCGGTTAAATCGCTGTGGGCTCGTCCGTGGCCCGGAATCATGCGTGTTGTTGCTGTGTGCTGCTGAGGCAGGTGATGGTAGTGAGGCTGCTGTAGCTGCTGCTGTAGCTGCTGCTGCCGTTGCTGCTGCGCCGCCTGGGCAATGGCAATGGCGGTGGGGCTTCGCGGAGTAGCCACGCCGCGATACCAGTCGGTGGGTGATGGCGGCTCAAAGTCGGCGTGGTCGGTGTCGGACCGGGAGCGCGTAAATGTGCGCATGCCCGGCGAAAGGAGCACCGACTCGGACGTCCGTCGAGGCCGAACTGCCGCGTTGATGCCGTATCCGACCACGAGGCCGCTGCTGCCGCTGTCCTCGGGCCGCACTTCGCCAAAGAGCAGTCCGCCATTGGACAGCGGCGCGGCTGGCTGTGTCTGGGACGTCTGCTGCATTTGTGGCATCTGTGGTATCTGTGGTATCGGCGGTTCCGGAGACGCACGCCGGGCTGTGGTGGGGAGATGGCTCATAGATCTGGACGCGTGATGGGTTGTGGCCGCGGCAGGTGTGGGTGTGGTGGTTGCGGCTGAGACAGTGGTTGAGGCAGTAGCTGCGAGAGTGGCCGTGGCCGTGACAGCAGGTGTGGGCGTGAGTGGCCGGGCGATGCGGCTGGCAAAGGAGCGAGGGCTGTTGAGCTGCGGTGGGGGCGGTGGCCGGACCGGCGACCGACTGCGGCCGATGGCCCAGGAGTTCGAGGAAGAAGATGTAGTCGTAGACGTGGACGTAGACGAGGACGGCAGCGTCGACGACGTCGACGCCTCGGCCTTGTCAAAGTGCTTACGGAGGTCTTTGACGCTGGTGCGGGCAGTCGGCACCCGTCGACCGCTGTAGTTGGTAGTGGTGGTGGTGGTGTTGCTGCCGTTGGCGGAGTGGGCGTTGCCGTTACCGTTGCCGTCGGCGTGGCCGTTGCTGCTCGTCGAGCCCGACAGGGGATTCGAGGCCGAACGGTGGCTGCGGAGGCCGCTGCGGGCGTTGTGGACGTTGTGGGCTGAGATGGGAGGTGGACGGTGCGTAGTCACAGTTCCTTTGACGCCATTCGATCGTGGCACAACAAGGGCTGGCGATGGCACCGGCGAAGGCGAGCGCAGTTTGCGAACCTGCAGAGCTGCCGCCGCCGTCGGAGGCGATGTCGAGGCGGCAGCCGGAAATGCTGGCAACGTCGACGTCGGAGTCGGATGAACTTGGACCTGGGGCACGCGATGGCTGCTGTCCGCTGGGCAGCCACGGTAGAAGTCGGCGGGGTCGCGGTCGTCGGAATCGGGGCCCGGGTCGAGATGATGGCGGCGAGAATCGCGATCGACGGGGGGCACGAGCGTGCTGCTGGGATGGCTGGCTGGCGGGAGCGATGGGAGATGTGTTTGCTGATCGGCCGACTCGAGCCCTGCGGCTGTGTTGGCTATTGCTGCTTTGCAGGCATCAGACGTGGCTGCAGATGGCAACGCCGACAAAAGAGGAATACGCCCGTCGGACGAAGGAGGAGGATCGACAACAATGCTGTTTGGCTGCGTCGGCGCTGATGGAGGCTGTTGTTGTGGCTGTTTTGGCTGTTTTGGCTGTTCTGGCCTTTCTGGCCCTGCTGGCTTTTCGGGCTGTGCAGGCTTTTCGGACTTTGGCCCTTCTGCCCAGTCTGGCCAGTCTGACCGTTTGGACTGTGCTGGCAGTGCTGACAGTGCTGGCAGTGCTGGCAATGCTGGCAATTCTGGCAATTCTGCGGCCGTTTCGGCTTCGGCTCGAGCTCTGCCGCTTTCCACGCTCGACAAGCCGTGCGTGGGATGCTCGTTGTGGCGGGCCTCGTGCTGCTGCTGCTGCTGCTGGGCGTCTTCGGGGTCGACAAAATCAATGTTCGCGCGATCGTCCTCGTCTGCTCGATGGCCGCCGTCCATGGCAGGCTGTCGGACATTTAGGCTCTCTCTTCACACGCACACAACAAACACACGGCCCCCCCCAAGGTAGAACGTTGCGTGGTTGGCCAGCGTTTGTCGGAGAGAATACTTGAAAAAATAATAAAAAAATAAAAAAATAAGAGAATGCTCGTATAATAACAATAATATTAAAAAGCCAAAGAAAAATAAACGGCGAGACAGCGTAAGAGGAAAAAAAAAGGTTGGGTAGAATGGGGGGAAGGAACGGGCAAGAAAGCACAGGCTATGGCTACTGCACGTTTTGCCAGAGTTTGGGAGGGGGGTGCCGGTTCAAAAGATGGGGGTGGGCAAAAAAAAAGGTTTAAAAAGTCACTTTGACTGATGATACTCGTACTCGTAAGCTTCTCACTCGTAAAAAAAAAAGGGAAGGAAAAGACGGGGGGGTGTTGATTTTGGGGCTGTTTGCGCCTTCTTGTTCGGTGGTTGTTAGTCTCTGTCTCGCTAGTGGCAGGTGCGCGCAGAGTCGTGCTGGCTTTGCTCGGCTTTGCTACGTATTTCTGGGGCCTGGTTCCTGGGGGATGGGGGGTTGGGACTTGTGATGGGCAGAATTTTGACAGTGGTGGGTTTTTTGGGGGATTTTTTTTCTATTGGCGGCCTACGAGCACAGAGGTATGGCGGGCGGTGCCCGACGAACAAGTCGTTTGGACTGCAAACCTGAATGCAAAACCGAAAAAGAAATTAAAGGCAAAAAAAAGTCACGAGTCTGCTCGGTCAACCCCTCCAATTGTACGGAGTAAATACGTCGTACGAGCATGTCAGAGCTGGTCCAGTGAACGGGCATTGGATGGAGGCGAGCTTCCACAGGCTGAACGGAGTATGGAGTACTCGTACTCGGACACCGCAATTGCCAGCTAAATAAAATACTTGGACACAGAGCGGCGGGGAGTACTCGTATCTGTTCTGGTGCCTACGGAGAGGACTCCGATGTAAGGGTTTCGGTTGGGCCGTCTCGTTGGCTCGCAGAAGAGGCAACAGCGAAAGAACGGTGTGACAGTGACCAGCACCCGGAGAGGACTGAATAAATACTCCGTGAGACAGGTAAACCTGGCCACCCAATATGCTTGAGACATGTACTCGTATCTGAAGCTCTGTATTGTTGTATTGTTATTAATACTCCGTATATGAGACGACTATTACAGGCAGTTTCTGTCAAGCCAAAAACTCGCCGTGCTGTTTCGTCCTCCATACCTGAACGTCGTAATATATGGTGCGTCGTACTCGTGCTCGTGCGTTCTACAGCTTATTACAGCTTTTGAAGCTCTCGTCCGGAGTTACTGCTCTGCTGCTTTTGCGATCGACTTTCTCGATCGGCGACGCATCGCCAGGGGCGTCTCTCGCACGGCCAGTCGCTGCCGCTGCGCTACGGACTAGGTACGAGACCTAGCTCGACGAGTACTAGGCCTGAAAGTACGTAGTCTTGTTACGGCGTATGGATATTACTCGTAATACGCCGTCCTCCGTTTTGCAGGGTACAATACACCGTGCACTCTAGGCATGTTCACGACGGTCACACTGTGGAGGCGCTGCTAGAAAGTACGAGTATCCATACTGAAGTAATAATATGGATACTGCGCTGCTAGAAAATAAAGAAACAGCCACAAACGACGCAGTTTCATTCTAACAAGCTGCAGCGTCGCACAATGCAAGAAGAACCTTACGGAAGTAATGTACTCCGTACTGTCGAAGGGGCTCGCCGTAATACGCCGTAATGAGGGAGTGCATGCTCGTCGTATCGATTGATTTTGTGTCTCGTCCACACTGTCGTTGCCCAATCTACGAGTATCCCATATCCATACAAAGTAATAACGAGTAATACGGCGTAAGGATAAGAAGAGCACTACGGAGTACTCGTACCACCAAGCCTGTACGACGTATCTCCCTTGTTACAACGCTGCCGTTGCAGGGGTGCTAGGGTCTCCCCGGAACAACGGACGCGCTAAATCACCAAAAAAAAAACGCAGATAGCCCGGCGCCAAAGAGACTGAAATGCGACAACTGATGTTTGTCCTGATGTCCAGTGTGCACACAAAACGATCCTTTGTGATGGCAATAATCCCATAGTATTATTACGTTGTCCGTCCTTTGTTCGTACTTGTGTTCACAGAAAGTCCCATGATAATGCGCTCTTAAAATGTAATTAGTGAATTACGATGCACGAAGCCCGAAGCGATACTCTATGACTTGGTCCTTTTACCATTGTAATAATACTCGTACGCCATGTTCGGTTCCACTGTACTCCGTATTACGGAGTATTAGTATTATTACCACACCGTACCTTCTCTACGACATAACAGTGCACTGTTCTTTGTCGCATACGACGTACTCGTATTTATTTGGAAGGAGCGCGACCCCAACCGCGCAGACGCGTCCAACGCGCTCCTTCGCAACTTCCTCCATAACGTTCACCAAGCCCGCGCGCAGCTTTTTGTGCACCTTCCACAAGGAAGACAAATCCCGTGCAGTTTGGTTTGTATCCATGTTACTGGCACTTTGTAATTACTGTCCTGCTCGTAGTCGTAGTCACGGGTTAGGCGTGGCCACTCACGAGCGAGAGTGGACACTTCTGGTCGTTGATTTGACTGCTTTAGCAATTTCGAGCTCCGACTCATGGCACAAAGCTTGGCCAAGCAAAATAGCCGTTTTATACAATGTAATACGGAGCACGGTTACATACGAATAGTCTCGCAAAAATACGGAATAATGTGCCTGGACCTCTATCATGGAACCAATCAAAGCTGACAGACTGCCATTTTGAGACAAATGCTCTTCTTTCTGGAGAAGCTTGATTCAAGACGGCAAAGAGACTCAAGGACAAAATTGAGGCCCGGAAGGAGGATGGAAACCACTGGCGCCGTGGCGAGGCAGTTTCGGCGAGCTTGACCACTATTCCTCCTCGACGATCGACTATGCCCAAGCGGAAGCGAGGAGCTGGAAACGGCCCAACCGTCGTCCATGCCGACGGGCCCGATGCCAACAAATTTGCCAGTGGTCGTCAGCAGAAGCGTATTAAACGGCAGCAGCCGAAGCCGCCTGACGGGACGAAGCAGCAGCAGCCGAAGCAGCCTGATGGGACGGAGCAGCACCAGCCAGAGCAGCCAGAGCAGCTTCAACAGGCAAAGCAGCATCAACAGCCGAGGCAACCAGGGCTGGCAAAGCGGCAACAGCAGCGAAAACGGTCGAAACAGCAACAGCAACGGCTCCCGCCCCAGCCAGGCTGCCAGCCGCCGCCCGACACCGCGCCAGCCATCTCGCAGACGCTCCTGTCCTATTTCTACCCCGGTGTCCTTTCCCTGCGCCGCTATCTGCTGACCCGCCTGCCAGCCTCGTCTCGCATCCGCCGCCGCAAGTTGGCGGCCGCGGGCCTGGACAGGTCCTGTGCCAGCGAGCTCGAGCTGGCTGTTGGCCGTCTGCTGGACACAGCGCTTGTGACCTGCTCGGGCGACGACGACGACTACGACGGCAGCGTTGGTGGCAACGCGGGAGCTCACTCAGATGCCGCAGTCACAGCCGCCCCAGCGGCAGCCGGAGCAGCAGCAGCAGCAGCAGCAGCAGCCGCAGGAGCCGCAGGAGCAAAGCGCCACTGCGCCACGGCTACTAGGAATGACGAATGCTCGGCATTGCGAACCGCCTTTACGGAGCTCCGCATGGCCGACGACTCGCATGTTACCGTGTCCGATGCCGCCGTAGGCCCTTGTTCGCCACAAAGCGAGGTGAGTTGTTTAAGTCGGTCGGTGCCTTTTCTCTTCCCCCCTTTTCTCACAGCCCTTGTTCGTCTCCTCTAACTGTCTACAAGATTGTCGACTTTGTCATCTTTGTGCTGTTTAAGCGAGCAAAGGAGGCGGCAGCCTTAACAAGCGACCGCAACAGCCGCCGAGGCGGCCAGCGGGTCTTTGATTTCCCGGATCATGTTCTGTGCCACGGCTATCGCAGGGGCTACGGCCCGAGACCATTTGAAGGCGCTGGTGGCCATGGCGATGGCGCCGGCGATGGTGCCGGGAATGGCGACCGCTCCAGTGCCGGCGACAGTGACGGTGACGGTGACGGGGACGGTGACGGCCATGATGGTCAGCCCGTCAAGCCCCCCGCCTTCCCGTGTGCCAGCTCCATCCCTGGCCTCTTGGCCACAAAGCCGAACCAGCACGCCCAGGTTCTCAAGGCGGCGCCGTGGCCCCAGCTCTTGGCTCTGCTGGGCGCCTCCGGTGAGGCCATTATGATCCATCTGCTGATGGACTGCTCTGTTTTCTTGCCTGTGGACGCCGGCCGAGACAACTATGTGCAGGTGACGGGTAGGTCGGCTAGTAGAAAGAGGACGCACGCACCGCAGGCCGACGTGCAGAAGAGCAGAAGCAAAGGCGACAGAGACGGACAAGGCCAGACACAGGAAGTGGAATCAAACCAAACCAAAACACACCCCACTGACTTTTATCCTAGGCAAGCCCTTGACCAACGTCGTTCCATTAAAGACCTCCAAGCCAGCAAAGACAGCCAACGGCGACCCGGTCAAAAGACCAGCCGAGACCGCTTTTATGAGAAGTCGCATGTTTTATGCCCGTCCGAGCATCACGTCGACGGGCCACGTGCAGTTTGGCCTGAAGCACATCCGTACGTTGCCCGCTGTCGGCTGCTCTCTCTTCCCTCCTCCTTTTCTTTTGCTCTCTGTGTGCCTAACGAACGCCGCCTAGACGTCCTCAACCGCCAGCCATACAAGAAAACACCGCCAGACAGCAAGCTGGCCTCGGTCCTCGAAAACAACCAGATCAACGACAAGCGCACTCTCCACACCATGATGTACATGTTCCCCCGCCAGTTCGGCCTGCACAATGTCTTCACTTCGGCTGTGGACAGGACCGTGACCACCCAGAAGCTGCAGGACTACACCATGCGGGAGGCCGAAATTGCTGCGCTGCTGGAGGCCAGGAAGGGCCAGCAGGCAAGAAAGCGGAGCCCTCGGCCCGCCGTCTCAACAGGCCATGCATCCGGCAGCGACGGCACTCCGTGCCTGTCCGCCGAGACGCCTCCTCCTCCTCCTCCTCCCACCATAGCGATCCCCAAACGGCTCCGGGGCCTGCCTTTTCGCCTGGTCGAGAGGCTGCGCATCCAGCACAGCCGGTGCGCCTACCACGAGTTGCTGCAGCACTACTGCCCTGCGCCCGCGCCCGCGCCCTTCGACCCTGCCGACCCTGCGACCGGCGACCAGGGCCTGTCTCTGGCAACGCGCCTGGCCACCCCCGTGTGGCAGGTCTCGGCCTTTTGCCAGGCCGTCTTCAAAACCGTCGTCCCTCGCGAGTTCTGGGGCGCCGACGGCACTGCTGCCCAGCTGCACAACCGAGACACCTTCCTCAAGAGCGTCGACACTTTTCTGCGTCTGCGGCGCTTTGAGCCGTTTACGCTACACGAACTGCTGCAGGGCTGGAAGATGAGGGGCGTTGCCTGGTTGGAGCCTCCACGACGGCCGCCGCCGTTACAAAAATCAACACCAGGGCCAGGGCCAGGGCCAGCATCGGCCAGCGCAGGACCGTCGGCGGCCAAGATGAGCCGCACCGATGCGGAAAAGCGCAGAGAGATGCTGGCCGAGTTTCTCTATTACCTGGTCGACTCGTTTCTGATCCCGCTGGTCCAGACCAACTTCTACGTGACCGAGACCAGCATGCACCGCAACCGCCTCTTCTACTTCCGCCAAGACGCCTGGCGGCGCATGGCCGAGCCCACCATGGCGGCGCTCAAGACGTCCATGTTCGAGGAGGTCGCGCCCGAGGACGCGTTCCGCATCCTGCGCACGCGCGAGCTCGGCTTTTCGCAGATGCGCTTGGTGCCCAAGCAGTCGTCCATGCGGCCGCTGGTCAACCTGCGGCGGCGCATGGCCAAGTCGGCGGTGGCGGCAGCGACGGCACTTGCTGGTGGTGGCCCGCGGAAGCGCCGCAGCAACGCCGACGATGCGCAGCTGAACAGCAGCATCAACTCGATTCTGGCGCCGGTTGCGTCCATGATGACTCTGGAGGTGGTGAGTCGTCTGTGTCCCTGTTTTCTTTGTTTTCCTCTTGCCCACTGGCCCTGCTGTCGTTCCCTGTGCCTGCCAACCTCCGCCCTGACCTCTGACCTCCCAGAAACAACACCCCGATCGGCTCGGAGCCTCTCTGTTCTCTGTGCCGGCAATGTATAAGCGCATCAAAGAGTTCAAGCAGCGCGTGCTTGCCGCGCAGCCGGCGGGCTCCCGGCCGGTCTTTTACTTTGCCAAAGCCGATGTCAAGTCGGCCTTTGACACCATTCCGCAGGCGGCCGTGGTGAACCTCTTGCGGCGCATTCCGTCGCACGCAAGCTACCATTTCGACCGCTGCACGAGCATTACCTCGCATGTTGGTGGCAGCGACGCCGGCAAGAGCGACTGGAGGCGCGGCTTCGCGCCCACCTACAGGCCGCGGCTAGTGGCCACGGCCGGCGACGACGCGACGGGCTTCCACGATGCCGTGGCCCAGCAGCATGCAGTGCAGCGCAAAGGCGCCGTCTTTGTGGACGGGGCATTCCGGAAGACGCACGACGCTGCCGAGCTGGTGGCGCTGGCCACGACGCACATTCGGCAGAACCTCGTCAGGATCGGGAGGCGGTTTTATCGGCAGAAAGAGGGCATTCCGCAGGGCTCGGTGCTGTCGGCGATGCTGTGCAGTCTCTTCTACGCCGACCTTGAGGCCAAAGAGCTGGGCTTTCTGCGAGATGACGAGGCCAGTGGCAGCAGCAGCAGCAGCAACAACAACAACAACGACAGCGATCGCGACAGCAACAACAGCAACCGCAGTCCCAACAGCGGCGCCTGCCTCCTCCTCCGCATGATCGACGACTTCCTTCTCATCACCACCGACAAAGCCAAGGCCGTCCGCTTTGTGCAGACCATGCACCGCGGCCTGCCAGACTACGGCGTAGCCGTCAACCCGGCCAAGACGCTGGTCAACTTTCCGCTGACCGTTGACAGCTTGCCCGTTTCTCGCATCTCGCCGCGGGCCACGCCTCTCTTTCCCTACTGCGGCACGCTCATCCACTGCGGGACGCTGGAAGTGGTCAAAGACTTGGGCGGCTTGAAGGACAACTGTGAGTACAGGAGGGGGGGTGGTGAGGGCGAGAGGGCGAGAGAGAAGGGCTGCAGGAGAGAAGCAGTCAAAAAAAAAAAAAAAAAAAAAAAAAAAAAAAAAATACAGACATTGGCTAATTTGTCTTTACGGTCTTTCAGCCGTTTTCAACATGCTCACAGTGGAGCATTCGCGACGACCAGGCCATCATTTCGAGAAGAAAGTGTTGGGTAAGTGGGAGCCATCTCGAATCCGGCCCCTTTAGAGAAAAAAAACGAGCGGAGCCCCAGGCGCGTGTCTTTCTAACCCCGTATCCGCAGCTTCTTTCCGCTGGCAAGCCCGCGACATGTTCTTTGACACGTCGCACAACTCGGTGCGCACCGTTCTTCGCAATCTGCACAGCGCCTGCGTCGAGACGGCGCTCAAGATGTGGGCGTATGCGCGGTGTCTGGCCCGGCGCCTGGCCCGGCGCTGCAGCCCAGAGAAGCCGGGCCACCGGCATCATCGGCACCAACAGCAACAGCAGCAGCAGCAGCAGCAGCCGCTGGGTCGGCTGGTCATCGGCGCCATCCGCGAACTGGTCGAGCTAGCATATGCCATGCTCAACCGCTCGGCCCGGCGCTGGAGACACGCCGACTACGAGTTTGCCGTGGCGCGGCCTCTGCTTGCATGGTGGGTTTTTTTGTCTTGTGTTTTGTGTTTTGTGTGAGGGTACGGGACGGGCGAGTTCTGACAGTGTAGGATTGTCTATCACGCCTTTTTGCACGTGTTGCACAAAAAGCAGGCCGGCTACGGCGATGTGCTGGAGTGGCTGCGTCGCGAAATGCATCAGCTGCAGAGCCAGCACGACCTGAGCGGCGTGCCCAAAGAGTTTTCTCTGTCTGGGCGGCAGCTGCAGATCCAGAAGCAGCCGTAGGCCCATGTCTGGAGCCTGCCTCGGAGCGGTGGCAATGTCTGGCGTCTGTTGTGGGCAGCCACAGTAAGAAACTGGAAATGTTTTGGAACCCGGGAATGCGTACGCGCAGTTGGGGAGATTTTTTGTAAAAGGTTGGATTTTGGACTTGCCTACAACCTTTTTTTAAAAAAAAAATGAATGAACTTGACGATCACTTTTTGGCCTTGTGGTGTTTGGCTCATGAATTGGTGCCTGCTAGTGTTTGACGACGGTAATGCTTGGTGTTTTGGCAAATGTTTGGGGCCTGGTGCTCTCTGATGTCCACCGAATTATGTCTATTGTCTCATGTCTTGTCTAATACATGTTGCCTACTGATGTTTTGTTGCTCGCATATTTTTTTTTGGCATTGCCTTTTCGCCGATTTACAGTCTGCCGGCTCAGACGGCCAGCCCGCTGTCCCACCAATGCTGGCCGGTGTGCCAGTGCATCAGGTCGTCGCCGTACCAGCGCCAGGCCGCCGTGCCGGCGCGGCTGCTGCCGGCCCCGACCACAGCGCCGTTCTCCCCGGGAAACAGGAGCCAGCGCACGACGGAGAAGGGCACCGGCTCAAACAGCCAGATGCCGCAGCGGCTCATGTCGTCGAGGAACAAATGGCCCGTGGCCAGGAGCCACAGCGCGACAAAGACAAGGTTGCCGACGCGGCGCCACGTGCGGCGGCCTCTCTTCTTCTCGTCTTTGCGGCTGCCGGCGCTGTCGGCCGCCGCCCGCGGCAGCGCCCGGGCCAGGCTGCGCTGCACGACCATGCCGACGCCGGCCAGAAGGAAAAACAGCGGCGGCTGCCACCACTGGCCGTGCGCGGGCAAGCTGGCCACGCTGCCGGCGACGTGCAGCAGGCCCGACTGCAGAAAAGCGACCAACAGGCGGACGGCCTGGGCGACGACGGGGGAGCGGCCGGCAGCTACGGGTGTCGTCGGCGGCGGCAAGGCTCTCGAAGCGGCACCGCGCGCCGTTTTTGTTTCTGCACTGGCCGCCGCACCGGCCGTATTATTCGACACTGCCAGCCAGCCTCTCTGCACCATCCAGGCCGTCGGCGCCACAAAGGCGGCCCGGAAGGTTTGGTGCCACCAGCTGCCCCAGAAGCCGGCTAGGCCGCGGTCGAGGACGCAGTCGAAGCTGCCAAAGATGGACGGGTACTGCCACAGCTCGTTGCGGGGACTGATGGCGGCGGTAGTGGTCCCCCTGATCGTGCTTGAGCGGCGCAACCGCCAATGTCCAAACAGCAACAGGCGCACAGCCTGTTCCAGAGACAGAACCATGGAGATGCCGGCCAGGATGCCGACAAAGCCAAGAGTGGCGCGGTAGACGACGAGGGCGGCAGGATGACGATGGAGCAGCTCTAGGTACGACGGCACGGCGAAGAGATGCAGAGGTGGCGGCGACATGGACAAAGACGACGATGGCGGCCCAGCGCGTGCCTGTGCTGGCGTCTCTGCCTGGGCGGCCAAGGCAGCTCCTCCGCTGTCCGACAGCCATGGGTAGGCGGCTGTCTGCTCGGACCACGGCCGGTAGCGATCGGGCGGCGGGCCCAGCACAAAGTAGGGGTCGAGGGTCATGAGCACAGCGCACACGTCGAGTGCCAGGTAGCCCAGCAGGATGGCGCGAGCCCTTGCCCAGAAAAATGCCGCATGTGTTGTTTCTCGGCGGACGCCGGAGACGGGCGCGATCTGTGGCAGCGTGTCCAGGCGAACAAGGGGCTGCGGCGGCGGTGGCGAAGACGACGACGACGAGGATGGTGGCGGCGATGGCCGTGCCTGCTTCGCATGCCCGTGGTCTGCCGCCTGCGCCGGCCACTCTGCCGGGGGCTGGAAACGGGGGATTTGCGCAATGGACCAGTTCCAACCTTGATTGTCAGAGCAGAAGAGAGAAGAGCAGGAGGTAGGAACAGAGAAAGAGCAAGAGGCAGACAGGCTGGAGCAAACGAAAGCAGCAAAGAGAATGCGAGTTCGAAAGAGGGGAAAACACGAAACAGACATACCACATCCTCGCCAAGCAAAGTACAGATCGACAGCCCAGTCCAGACGCGCCAGAAACGGCGCATCGACGGGAAATGCCTGCCAGTAGTACTCGAAGCCCTGCTGCAGGGCCGAGGTCACGTCGGCATCCACTGTAATGGCAGAGGAGGCGGCGCCGTCCGAGGCGCTTTTGCTTTTTGTCTCGGCCGGCTGTGCAGCCGCTTTGCGTCTCCGTGCGACGCGGGCGGCCTGGCGCTGCGGGTCGGTCCAGACCAGCAACACCCAAGCCCAGAGCGTGCCCCAGGCGGCCAGCAGCCCCGTGCCGTAGGCGGATGCCGGGTTGAGGCTTGCAGTTGGCACGCCGGCCATCGACTCTGATGTGCTCGGTGCTGCCGAGAACCCGAAAACCATGTCCAGGTTGAGCAGGGCCACCAGCACGGCCAGCGGCACGCGGGCAGCGCGCACGAGCGACGCCGTGGCCGTCGGTGTGTGGGCCGGCACGGTCAGATAGAGCACGGGCACGACAACCGACGGCACCAGACACCAGGGCAGCAGCAGAGGCCGGGCCCGGCCGGCGGCCACGGCAGCCCGGAAGCCGGCGCGCAGCATCCCGCGCCGGTAGTCGGCAAGCGAGGTGGCGTTCATTTCATCAGAAGGGCAGGACAGGGAAAGCTCAAGACGTTGGGGGCGGGCGACGAGACCGGGAGAGTTGCCCGAGGCAGACGGCGGCGACGACCATCCGCGGCAGCGAAGTTAAAAGTCAAAGAAAGAAGAATATCCAAGACCAAAACCCAAAACAAAGATCACGGTGACATGCAAAGAGATTGAGGATCGCCAAATGATGAAGAGAGCGGAAGAAACAGACCCCAAGCGCAAAATAAAAATAAAAAATAAAAAATAAAAAAATGTGCGTCACCACATCGCAGCAAACCACCGAGCACGAAAACGCCAAGATGCCAAAAGTCAGCAAATGAAGTTTCACGAATCGCGACACGCGGTCAGAAAAAGAAAATACGAGGCTCGCCTTTGGGCTTGTGGCTTTTTGGCTCCAACGAAAAAGCCACCAAAAGACAAGTCATGTCTGACGCAGTGTATCCACCCCAGCGACAAGACCACACCTGAAAAAAAAAGAGAAAAAAAAAACAAAAAATACGGCAGTGGAAGGCCAGCAAATTTGTAGGACAATGTCCGACTCTTCATGTTCCTTTTGTCATTTGCTAACTAATCGTAAGAGTATACAGGCCAAAGCACATTCTAATTACATTCAATGAACGAGTCTAACGAGTCTCTCCTTGCCCGCTTCGTGTTCCCAGCACATGACGTAATGCGGCGCCGAAACGCGCCTTCCTCTGTCAGAAGTCCTTCGCGCGGTCGCGGCTGCCTGTGACAGCAGCCAGCCATATATTATTATATGGCGATCCGATAAATACAAATTCATCCCGCCCGAGATCGTCACCGCCCGAGATCGTCAACCGACCTCGACTGGATCACCGACCATGATGGTGGGATACTGCCGAGCAGGCGTCATGGCCGTCGACGCCGCAGCAAACGTGCCCGCCGCTGTCGTTCTGTCGTCGTTGTCGTCGTTGCTGTCGTCGTCGCCGCCAACCTCGTGGCTCATGTGGGTGCCGAAAAAGACTTTGCCGTCGAAGCGGCGGGTTTTGGCCAGGGTGACAAACGGCTCGTCGCGCTTGGCGCCGGTTTCCTGGTTGATGCACACCATGTGGCAGCGGCGGCACGCGCCCAGCATGCGGAAGCGCTGCTGGCCAATGCGCAGACGCGACCAGTCGTCCTCGGCATATGGAGCCACGGCCTCGTGGGGGGAGTTATCGGCGTTGTCGGCGTCGGCGTCGGCGTCGGCGTCGGCGTCGGCGTCGGCGTCGCCGCTGCCGCCGCCGGGCCGGTCCAGGACGACGTTGGCCCGGAACACGGACGGCGGCACAGTTTCAGCGTCGGCTCCGTGGCGAGCGCGGATGGCGGCGTTGAGGGCGCGCACGCTGGCCATGTGGATGGCCAGCACGGGACTCTCGTTGGACAGCAGGATGGGCTGCTGGGCGAGGGAGATGGGTTTGTGGCCTGGGTGAGCGCCGCTGCTGCTGCTGCCGCTTGCGGCCGCGCTCTTCCCGGGGAGGAGAGTGTTCAGATCGCCGGACTCGGGCGGCGGCGCCCGCTTCTTCTCTTCGTCCGACTCGGGAGGCGACGGCGGCGGCTCGACGGCCGGGCCGCGGCTGTGTCTGCGACGGTCGGCGGCGGCGGCCAGGCGCTGGGCGGCCAGGGCCAGGGCCTGGGCCTGGTGCTTCTGCAGATGGGCCTTGGCGTGGCGCATGCTCTTGCCCTGGCCGCCGGGCGGAAAGCGGGCCAGCAGACAGGGCACGCCGAGGGCGTCGCTGAAGAAGCGGTTGACGGCCTCGGACGTGTACACCAGGGCGGCGACCTCCTCGCCGCAGACGCGTGGCGGCCGGGCCGGCAGCGGCTGCACGAGCGCCGGGTTGGCCGAGAGCGGGACGCTGACGGAAGACGGAGACGCCGGAGACGCCGCCGGGCGAGCGCCCGTGTAGGTCACGCGCAGCACGCCGCGCTCAAAGTCGAGCACGGGCCGCACCAGCACCATGTGCGGATACTGCTTCTGGCTCAGCGCCCGGCCCGTGGCCCGGTGCACCAGACACCACTCGCGGTCCCAGGCCAGGCCCTCGGGCCGCACCTCCCACGGCACGCCGGCCGGCACAGCAAACGCGCCGCAGCTCTTGATGGGATACACGTTGATGGCGGCGACGACCAACGGCGGCGGCGACGGAGGCGACGACAACGCCGTGCACAGCTGGCCGGCCGGCTGCTGGGCAGGCGGGCTCTCGGAGACGCGGTCGTCGCGGTAGAACTCGGCCACAAAGGCCAGGAAGCGGTCGACGTCGGCCACAGTGCTCATGGCGCCCAGGCTGGCGCGGATGATGCCTGTGGGCTTGCCAGCGACAATGTCGTCGGCGCTGCTGCTGCCGCCGCCGCCGCCGCCGCCGCACCGCAGGCCCGCCGCCGCGTTGCGCCGCATCTCCCACGGCGCCAGGCCCAGCGCGGCGGCCACGCCGCCCGGGTTGCACACGCCGCCCGTGCGTACATGCACCTGCTGCACAGCCGCCAGCTTGTCGAACTCGGCCAGGCTGGCCCAGGCGCCCAGGGCGTTGCGCACATTGAAGGCCACCACGGGGCCGCAGTCGGGGCCGGTTTCGGGGCCGGTTTCGGGGGCGTCGGGGCCGGGATAGAGCCGGCACACGGGCCGGCCGTTGGCGTGCTGCAGCCGGGCCAGCCCCGCTCGCAGGCGCGCTGCCAGCCCGGCCGTGTGGGCGGCCACGCGCGCCATGTCGCCAAACAGCGCCGCGTGCGTGTCCAGCGCCGCCGCCAGCGCCAGAATGCTGTGCACCGGCAGCGTGCCGTCCTCGACGCGGTCGTGCAGCATGCCGGAGCCGCCAGCAGCACGGCCAGCAGCCCCGGCCGGCGCCGCCGTCCACTTGGGCACGTGCCACTGCTCGCGCGCATCGGCCACCACGGCATCCACGGTGCCGCCGCCAAAGTAGCGCCGCTCGCCAAACAGCGCCTCGGCCGCCGTGCCCCGCCGCACCAGCAGCCCGCCCAGGTCGGGAAAGCCAAAGATCTTATAGAAGCTGACCACGGTCAGGTCCGCCGCCGCCGCCGCATCGCTGAGGTCCAGCGGCGACGTCGCCGCAAACGCCGCCGCGTCGAGCAGCGTCACGACGACAGTGCTGGCCCCCCCGCTGGCCTCTGCAGACGACCGCAGCCGGCCGGGCCACGACAGCGGATAGCGCTGGCCGTCCATGTTGGACTGCGCCGGGTACGCAAACAGCGTTATGGAGGGGGCTGGGGCAGAGGCTGAGGCTGAGGCTTGGGCTGGGGCTGGGGCCGCATCCAGGCCTGGCAGCGCTGTCGATTCCGCGTCGGACGCAGCCGTCGCTGCGGCTCTCTCGGCCCTTGCAAACGGGTCCTCGCCGCCGCCGATCCATGCCTCCACAGCCTCCGACGTCACACACACGCTGCGTCGCGCCTCTTCCCGCACGCCCACAAGGCTGGTGTGGCAGGCCTGGTGGTACACATACTCGAAGCCTCGGTTCCTGTCGTCCTCCTTGGCCGTGTCAACGAATGTGCATCCATCGCCATAACCACCACCACATCCACTGCCACAACCACCACAACCACCGCCACCACCACCACCGCCACCGCCACAACCACCATCACTTCCCCCACCACACACACAACCGGCTCGTGCCACCCGCAACGCCTCGGCCACCAGCTTGATGCCGGCCGTGGCGTTGGCCACAAACACGAGGTCGAACTCGGCCGGGTCCGCACAGAAGAACTGCAGCACGCGCAGCCGCACGCTGTCAATGACGTCCGACGCCGCCTGCGACGACGCCGACGCCGCGTGCGGGTTGCCCAGCAGGCGCGCCATCATCTGCTCCGAAAATCGCTCCACCAACGACCGGCTATACAGCGTCGTGCCGGCATGGTCCAAATAGACATCATCTGCTGGTCAGCGGGGGTACATGGCAGGAGAACAAGCACCAGAGTAAACATAGATTAACGCATGAAATCACAAAACAGAGGAGAAGGCAGAACAAACATGGATACGCAGAGGAGCAGAAAGAAAAGAACAGGACACATACAAACAGGAACACCACACAAAGCACTGAACACAACAGAAACCAGTCTCCCATAAATAGAACGGAAAACAAAACATAAAAACACAGCGCACAACAAAAACTCACTCTTCAACATGGGATACTCCTGCTCGCGAAAGACCTCCACCGAGGCATTGTAGCCAGGCGGTCTGGCCATGCCGGCCCAAAGAGAGCCTCAGCTCATAAAATCAGCTCCTCACTTTTCAACAGAGCGTCGTCCTCCAACCGAAAGAAGTTGCGCTGGATCGTCTGAACAGGACAAACTCGCTGCCTCTCTGAAAATCCTCAGCCGTGAATACGATTGCTTTCAACAATCGATGCATGCAAAAAGTCTCTCAGTCTCTGTCGACATCAAACAACGCAGAGCAGGTCAGGCGCTGCCCCATTTACATCATTGCCAGCTGCGGACGACCCGCGCCAACTAATCCGCTATCGGTTGCGCTTATTTCTGGCTTGCTGCGCTGCTTTGTTCTGACTCGCCGCCATGAGCTTGCAAGCTAGCAGCAGTTGTTCGCCTCCTCCCCATCCCCCCTATCGCTTTCTAAAACCAAAAGCAGCTAACGAATCTGTTCTTTAGCTCCGAGGCTTTTCGTGAGGAGGCCACCGGTGGTTCTTTTGAAGAAACGTACGAGCAGTCCCAGTCGCTTGCTTTATCGATAAAAAATCTCTAAAAAAACAAGTGGAGGTGGCCGAAATCCGCATGCGACGAGGGGGAACCAAAAGCCCAAAGCCTGCCCAACGCGACATGACACATTCTGCATTGGCGGTGAGGTGAAGCTGTACGACGTACAGTGATTCTCAGGTATGGACTGTGCTAAGCGGGGCAGTAAGAACTCGGAGCGATCGCGATCAAGGAGAAGGGCTCAAGAGCTCAAGAAGCCACAAAAAATGCAGGCAGTCATTTCACAGTCGCCGCAGAAACGACGAGAACAGGCATTTATTATGTTTCTTTTTTTTTGTTTTTTTTACTCTATTTTGGTTTTGGCTCCACAGCATATCATACAAAGTCAAAGTTATAAAACAGAGTACTCCGTACGACGTATGGCTACGGAGTATTATTACTCTGGTGCATACAGTCTAAAATACAGTGTTCGCACTGTATTTTACTGTGATATACTCGTTTGAGTACTTGGTACTCGTGCGTCGTATTACTCGTTGGCCCGCTCCACAGCTGCTCCACAGCAGTTCCAGAGCGTGCAACGCGTTCGCTGCTGAACGCGTGCTGGACGCTGTACATCGCGACTTGGCGCGTAAAGTGATTTTAGACGCCCATTCTTTGCACCTCCCTTGTCAAACCATACTCCAATCTCTTAATTTCTTCCTGCCTTTCTCATTCTTGCATGGGCTTTTTTTTTTTAACCTCTGTTCTGCTCTTTCCAGTTTTATGCCGTCTTTTTGTTTCCTTTTCTTTCTTGTTTTCTGCAATCCCAATCCATGCGTTGGACGTTCTTTCCCAGCGTTCGCACATGTTCACATTTGAGCGCCTTCTTAGACCACATAGACACATTCGCTCCTTCTCGCAATCATGGCCCAGACAGCGCTGGGAAAGCGGGCACGCAGCTCTGCGAGAGATGGTGAGATATTTCGACCTTGCTTTCTTTTCTTTTCTTCTTCCTCTTCACTCCTTGGCCCTCTCTTCAAAGCGGTACGTGACCAACGGTGCTGACCGGCAGATCTCGGCAATGTCAACGCAAAGCGACCGCGGACCTTGACACGCAGCTTTGTGCTCAGCAACGACGAAAATCGCGACCCCCAAAGCGCCACGCTGGAAGATGCCCTTGCCGGCGACCTTGTCAAAGCTGTCGCTGCAAAAGAACCGCAGACCCGCAAAAATGGAAACGGCGCCTTTCCCTCGCCCTCTGCCTCGACGCTTTCGTCCTCGTCGGCGACGCCGTCTCCCCCCAAGGCACCGGCCGAAGCGCCAGCGCCGCGAAAAGAGCCCGTCACGCCGTCGGCAGCCCGCTTTCGCAATGCCGCCGCGGCTGCTGCGGCGCCTTCTTCTGCCAGCAGAACGCCGACGAGGACGCTCACAGAGACGCCACCAGTCACGCCTTCGTCGGCCACGCCGCGTTTTCGCGTCATGTCCGTCGGCAAGCTCTCCCGGCGTGCGACGCCGCGCAGCGCCAGTCTTGTTCAGACGCCCTCGTCGCGCCACGGCGGCAGCGGCAGTCCTGGTGCCAGCACCCCGGCTTGCCACACCGTGTACCACCAAGCGCGACAGCTCTTCTCGCGCAGCAGCAGCAGCAGCAGCAGCAGCAACAGCAACAGCAACAGCAACAGTGCCAGCATGCTGGTGGGCCGCGACGCTGAGCGCGAGCGGCTGCAGTCTTTTGTGCGAGAGCGCTGCTGCTCGTCCAGCACGTCGGCCGGTGTCACATCCGGCTGTCTGTATGTCAGCGGGCCCCCGGGCACGGGCAAGAGCGCCATGGTGACCGAGGTGGCCGATCAGGTCAGTGCCGAGTTGCCCGGCCTGCGCAAAGCATACATCAACTGCATGAGCATCCGGTCGTCGAACGAGCTGTACAATACTCTGCTGCAACTGCTTCTACGTAGCGGCGAGCAAGGCGCAGCAAGCGATGGTTCAGAGAGCCCCGGAGGAGCGGCTCTCGATACAGACGCCGTCCTCGCCCTACAAGCGTTGTTTGTACCAAAGCAGCGCGGCAGCAGCAGCAGCAGCAGCGGTAGCAGCAGAACCAAGAAGAAGACGACTTCTTCCTCGTCTGGCGCCACGTTCAACAGCAGCCCAAACACCTGTCTTGTTGTGCTTGACGAGATTGACCACATTGTCACGCTGGATCTGGAGAGCCTGTACCGAGTCATCGAGTGGTCAATGCTCAAGGGCTCGCGTCTGGTGCTCGTGGGCATTGCCAACGCCCTCGACCTCACGGACCGCTTTCTGCCCCGGCTCAAGGCCCGCAACCTCAAGCCCGACTTACTGCCTTTTCTACCCTACACAGCCCCGCAGATAAAGGAAATCATCACCACACGTCTCAAAAGCGTGCTGCCAACACCAGACCCCGCCGCCGCAGCTTCTTCTACTCTAGCAGCACAAACATCAACATTGCCGTTCTTCCACCCTGCTGCTATCGAGCTGTGCGCGCGAAAGGTGGCCAGTCAAACGGGCGATTTGCGCAAGGCGTTTGATATTCTGCGACGCGCCTTGGATCTGGTCGAGGCCGAGGCCAAAGAAAAGTATCTGAAGGAGGCCCGCGAAGCCGCCGCCGCCGCCGCCGAAGAAGCTGATCCGCTCACCCTGACGCCGACCAAGAAGAAGCGACCGCTGGCTGAGAACGCGAATTTGGCTACCTCGTCGCCGACGGCGACTGTGCACAAACACACCACGCCATTGTCGTGGCCGGCCTGGGCAGCCCGGAATCTGACGGTTGAGAACGCGCCACGAGCCTCCATTGGCCACGTGAACAAAGTGACGACGGCTGCGTTTGGCAACGGAGCACTCCAGCGACTGCGCTGCCTGAACCTGCAGCAGAAGGCGGCCCTCTGTGCACTCGTGGCCTTTGAGAAGGCGGCCCGCGCAGCCCATGCACAGATGGTTGCAGCCCAGCAGCAGCAGGCGCGACGCCAACAACAGCATCAGTACTACGCGCTGCCTTCGCCGTCCAAGTCGTTGCGCGCCGGCGCCAGTGCAGCACCCACCATCAAAGAGCTGTATGGCACGTACACGCGCATGTGCAAGCACGATGCCGTCCTGCATCCGCTGTCGAGCTCCGAGTTTCGCGAGGTTGTGGGCAGCTTAGAGACGCTGTCGCTGGTCACGGCAGTGGACGGGCGCACCGGGTCGTTTGCGGCCTTGCAGGCCGCAGCGCCGGGCGGCGCCGGCGGCGGGAGCGGCAATGGCAGCGGTCGGAGGGGCCGTGCTGCCGGCCTCGGGCTTGGCGGAGGGGCCGGAGGCATGGGCGATGGCAAGCAGGTGGCGAGCTGCGTGGGCGAGACGGAGTTGCAGGCGGCCTTGGACGGCCCAGGCGCGGACATTCTACAGAGCATTCTCAGCGGCGAAGCACTGGATTGAGCGCAGCATTTTGGAATTCTTTGACTTTTTTGACTTTTCGACAAGAGGAGATGGAGCATTGGCGAGCATTTTAGCATATGGTTCGGAGCAGGCTGGTTTTGTTGTTCGTTTGTCGGCTTCTTGTTTTGTTCTTCTCTTGTTCTACTGTTTTAATATCGTTGTTTGCCAACAAGGCACCGCGGGCTTTCTGGGTTTGGTTTTTTCATACACCATTGCGATAGTCGGCCACAGGGCTGCATATTGATTTGCATTGTTTTGGTAGGACATGCCTCTGTCATAGTACTCGGTACATATTTTGTAGTCCTTTTTCGGCGCAAACGCATATTATATACGAGTTCAAATTGCTGTTTACAGCAGCCACTGGCCCATCTCAGTAGCCACAAGCCAAGACGCCGCTCAGTGGAGCGGGAAGAGGAAACGCTTGCGCAAGACGGCAGCTAGTCGTCTCTTCTTTGGCGATTCTGGAGATTCTGGAGATTCTGGAGATTCTGAACGCCTTGTGTGGAGCAATCCTGCGTGGCGGGGTGCAGATAGGCTTCAAATGGGCGATAGGGGGAAAAAGGAAGGGAAAGTCAATGGTGAGACGGGACATCAAACAAAACAGCAAAAATAGAGGTAAGATTGACGGGATGGCACGACAGGAGGGCAGAATGCCCTAAACGGCCTGCCTCTTGCCACTTTTCTTTTCTTTCTACGCTTTTTTTCTTCTCTGGCTTTCTGGAAGAATAGAAAGTCTGGAGGGGGGGGGTTAAAGTCGTTGAAATAGCTCTGCAGATGGATACTTTCAGTATTTCGTATTTCGGTAATTACTGAAAAGGGTGGCCCTTTGCCCTTTCCTCGAGTTCTCCGATAAAGAACAGGCGGGCTGACTGCGGCTGCTGTACGGCAGGGAGCAGGTCGACTTTTTTAGTCGACTGGATCAACTGCAAAATCGGCTATCAAAAGGGCGGCGTCGTTTCTATCGCAGGTCAGCTCACAGGACTTACAAGTAATGGTGCTTTAGCTTGGAGGCAGCCTGACGAGATGGAAGAAAAAGTAATACAGAGCAAAAAAAAAGGAGGACAAGATTTATAACGACTCCTGCTCGCTGAACCAGACCACGTCAGAGAACATACGGAGTACAATCCACAAACCCAAACAGTAGCAAGTGGTGTGTCTGTGTGGCAGCCGCCATGACGGCGTCATTGCAGCAAAGAGAAAAAAAAGAGTCTGAAAAGGGGCAAGGCATACTCGGGGTACTCGCTGTACGAGTATTACGGAGCACTACGAAGGATGTCGTAGGTCGTATTAGTCTTTGTGCAAAGGAACATGGAACAGGTAAAACAGGACACTATCAATTGTAACAGAAACGTGCACTTGGGCTGGTGGAATAAGGGGGAACAAGAATGGAAAGGAAAACAAAAAACAATCCCTAATAAGAAAGGCATTATTGGAAACAGCGATTAGAGAAGCAGAAGAGAAAGAACGATGGAACGAACGAGGGATGAACGGCGAGCGAGGCAAGAATACTCGTAAGCACTATTGACCACAGTAGCGGCGACCACACAGGTGTCGGTAGTCTGCTTGCTGGCGGTTGTGCCTTCCGTCTTCCCCACCTAAAAAGGGCGAAACAAAGGTCGGCTGTGACGCTAGCCCAGACTCCTACGGAGGCCATCGCTCCTTTCCCTGCTGCCAATTCCCCAACACCAGAAAGAACAACCGAGCCAGCCAGACAGAAAAACGAGTAAACACCAAAAAAAAAACAAGAAATAAAGGGTTCAACAGAACAGGAAAAGGATCTGCCTTTCTCAACGATTCAATCACACTTTGGACAACAGGAAGAGCAAAGACGGAAAAAAAAAACGAGACACACATGGGCAGACGCACGTAAAGACAACGGCGCGTGTTTTTTCGACAACGAGAATCAACATTGCAGCCGCAACCACCAGCTTTCCCCATGCGCGCCTCGGGCTCGCCGTCCTCGTCATCGCCGTTGCCGCAACCCGCCAATCCAGCCGCTCTGCCAACCTCCAGGGGTGCTTCCGAGGCCGCCGCGGCGGCAGCGACGACGACGACGGCGGCGGCGGCGGGGGCAGCAGGGGCAACAGCAGCAGCAGCAGCGGCGGCGGCGGCCAAGCCGGCCGTAGCAGAACCGACAGCAGCAACACCAAGAGGACACACGGCGGTGGCGGAAACAGCTGCGACGACAACATCAGGCAATAGAGAAGCAGGAGAGGCAGCACAAGAGAGCGCCCGTTTACCATCGGCAGCAGGAGCAGGAGCAGGAGCAGGAGCAGGAGCGTTGCCAAGAAATTCGCGGGCAGCAACAGACTCGCCGACAGCAAGAGACTCACCCGCAGCAAGAAACACGCCAGAAACTAGAAGCTTGTCAGCATCGGCAGCAGAAAACCTGCCGGCCTCGGATTCCGCCGCTTCCCCAGCGCGCCACCGCTCGCTCTTCTCGCGTCTGGGCTTTCCGCTCCGTCCGCATACTCGCACAGTTGCCGACTTCCACATCCGGCCGGCCGAGCCGCACCGCAAGTATGTGGCCGGCGATCATGTGCTGGGCGCCGTGGTGCTGGTGGTGCTGAAGCCGCTGCGCATCACCCACTTGACCGTGTCGCTGCGGGGTCTGGTGCGCGTCTTCAAAGACCCCGCCGCTGCCGCCGCCGCTGCCGCCGCCTCCATCACCGCAACGGCGCCCGTCTCCGGGCGAAGCGCCTCGTCCAGATCGTCACGGTCAAAGCACCTCCAGCCGCAGCCCTCGTCGGTGCCGGCTGCCGCCGTCGGAGGCGCCAACGCTCCTTCGTCCTCCTCGCTGTCCTCCTCCGGCGACATCGTCCAGGATGCTGGACTGTTGTCGTCCTCACCATCCTCCTCGCACGCCTATCTCGGCAACGGCCACGCGCTGCTTTTCTGCGACGAAGTTGTGCTTAGCGGCACAGGCCGCCTCGATCCCGGCAGATACGAGTTCGGCTTCGACCTCATCTTTCCCTCCGAGGGCTTGCCCAGCAGCATCGACGTGAGTCCAACTGCCCCCCACCCCCATGTGTTTTCTGTTCCTCTAGCTTACCAAAAAAAACACCTACCAATAGTTCGAACGCGGCTCCATCTCCTATGTCATCACCGCCACCCTCACCCGCCCAACCACCGTTGCTCCCGTCCAGTCGTGCGAGCGCAAGGTGTATCTCGTTGACCTCGTAGACGTCGGCACCGTCCCCAAGCCACGCCCGCGCACCATCTCGCTCGAGCCCATTTCGAAACGATCACGCAAACGCAAAATCGTCGTAACCCAGCGTCCGCCCACTATAGCGTCGACCACAGCCATAGCTGCCCCCGCCACAACAGCACCACCAGCAACACAGGCAGCACCGACAGCACCGGCAGCACCAGCACCACCAGCAGCGCCAGCAGCGCCAACAGTGCCAACAGTGCCGGCAGCATCAGCAGCCACCCCTCTTGCTTCCTCAGCAACTACCACAGCAGCTACAAGTGCAACCGCACCCACTTTATCATCCGCATCCGCATCCGCACCAACGCCAGCAACAAACATGCCTACAGCTTCCTTTACCCCCATACCCATGCAACTTTCACCGTCGGTGCCACCACCGGCACCTCCGCCGCTACAGCCAGCTCCGGTGAACCCTCCCGCACGCGCCCTATCCGCTCTCTCTTTTGCCTCGGCCGATCCACACGAACGGACAATGTCCAACCGCAGCTCAGCTATAGCCGATGGCTCTGTGGCCGCTGATGATGTGCAAGACGGCGTCTCTTCGGCAGCCGGTGCCGCTGGCAGCTCTCTAAATTCTCTGAACAATCGCTATTCTGCGCCGTCTGCGGTCGATGTCCGCAGTGACATCAGTGCCCTCAGCGTGGCTAGTGCAGACAGTGCCGCGAGCGAGCGTACCAGTTTCAGTGGACGTGGCGGCGGCGGCGGCGGTGGTACAGCGACTTGGCCAACCACTTTGCCGGGCACTTCGCCTGTCGTCCACTCTCCCGTCTCCGCCCACAATGGCAACAGCAGCAACAACAATCGTTCGCAGCTGACGACTTCGGGGTCGCCAGGAGGTGGTGGTGGGAGCAGCGGCAACAGCGGCAACAGTGGCAACGGCGGCGTCGACGAGCGTACCATCACGGCCACGATTGAGCTGCTTAAAGGTGGCTGTCTGCCGGGCGACACGGTTAGTGTCAAAATCTCCGTCCAACACGTGAAGCGGATTAGGAGTCTTCACGGCGTTATTGTCACGCTGTACCGCCAGGGCCGCATCGACTCGGCACCGCCGCTGGCGCTGTTTCGGCCAGTCGCACAGCCAGTCGCACAGCCAGCTAACGGCAGCAGTGCAGGCGGCCAAAGCTCGGATGCGTATGCGGCCGGATACAGCAATGGGAACAATGGCGGCGATGAGAATCGGAACGGCGATGGACGGCACCAGCAGGGGCAGCAGCAAAACGGCAACAACGAAACCGACGCAGACGGGCACTCCTCCCCGCCGCCGCCCGTGCAGCATCAAAAGTCTTCTTCATACAGACTCTGGCACAAGTCCAAAAGGCAGCAGTCAGCGGACGATGCGACGTCGTCGGCCCACAGCAACCACAAACAGCAACACCACAAGCCGGGCAAGGAAGGCAAGGACAGCGCGGCCACCGCCGCGGCCAATGCCGCCGCCGACAGCACCGAGAAGCGGACAAGCTACTACCCCAAGTCCAAGACGGGCCTGGGCGGCCTGTCGCTGACGTCGGCCGGCTCGTGCAGCGTGTTCCGCAAAGACCTGTCGCAGTCCTTCAGCCCGTTGATCATCGACCCGCTCACGCTGCAGTCCAGCGTGACGGCCTCCGTCCGCGTGCCGCAGGATGCCTTTGCCACCATCAAGGGCGTGCCGGGCGACATGATCAGCTTCAAGTACCAGCTCGAGGTGATTGTTGATCTCGGCGGCAAGCTCGCCAATCTGCTTCAGTCGGGCGGCAACTCGACCGGCGGCAGCGTCGGCGGCCTTGGCAGCGGCCTTGGCAGCAGCAGTGGCGGCGGAGGCGGCGATCTGTATTCGGCGCTATTTGGAGGCTTTGGCGGCATCGACGGCGGTGGCGGCGGCGGCGGCGGCGGCGGCGGCGGCGTCGGCGTCGGTGGCGGCATGTCGTCCAGTACCACGCCAGCCTCGCTCTGGAGTGGCAGCAGCAACAACATGGTGGACACCGACCACCTGCGTCGGCAAAAGGGCGTCATCTACGTAGCCTTTGAGGTGATTGTCGGCACGTCCGACAGCAGCCGCCAGCGCGGGCGTGGCCTTACCCGGACAATAACGGTGGCGTCGTCAGCGCCTGACACGATGCCAGCACAGCCGCAGCACCAGCCGCAGCACCAGCAACAGCAACAGCAGCAGCAGCAGCAGCAGCAGCAGCAACAGCACTATCAGCAACAACACCAGCAGTACGCCAACCAGCCACCCACATGGTACCCCGAAGACCGCAAAGACAGCCAGAACCAACACTGGCCTGTTGACGGCATGAACGGCGACGGTGCAGGTCCAGTCGATGGCCACCACCAGCAGCGCTACGACTACCGCTCCCAGCCGTTCGACTACAGCAGCAGCTACAACGATGGCAACCCCCACCAGCACCGCCGCCCCAACTATCCCCACCAGAACAGCCACTACTATACCGATTACAGCAACCATCACCAGGACGTGGGCTTTCCATCATCCCCACCACCTCCGCCGCCGCCGCCGGCTCCTCTTCCGCCCTCTATCGGCGCCCCGGTGTATGTTCCTACGCCGTCCATGATGGCTGACGAAAGCAGCCTTCCCGAGAAAGAACGCATCCGGCGTGCAGAAGAGCGACTGCTGCCTAGCCAGCCGACTGGCCCGGCCAGTGCTCAACCGCAATTTGGAGAAGCCTCCGGCAGCGCCAGCACCAGTAGTGGCGGCCACGCCGCCGACCAGCAGCCGTCGGCGCCAACGCTCGACGACCTCGATCGGCCACTGGTGTCTTCTGCGCCGTCTGCGCCGTCTGCGCCATCGGCTCCATCGGCACTGCCCGCTGACGACAAGCAAGAGCTGGAGCGTCGGCGACTGCTGGCCGAGGCCAGTGCACCGCCCGACTTTCCCGACGACTACTACGAGGGCAGTGGGGCCGACGGCAGCGGCAGCGGCAACCATGTTGGCGGACATGGGCAATACGGACCGAACGGACCGGCCTCTTTTGCGTCTGGGTCATCATCAGCAGCAGCAGCGGCAGCAGCAGCAGCCTATTTACCGTCAGCGCCCGTTATCGAGGAAGAAGAGCCCTATACGCCGTCGACAGATGCCGCTTTGGCTACTACGGGGACACCAGCGGCGGTGCCGACTTTGTCGACGATGGCGACAATGCCTTCCGTGGACACTGGAGGCTCTGACGAAGACCGTTACGGCCAGCATTATACATATGGACCGTCGGGCCTGCTGGGAGAGCCGGCGGTGCCGTCGGCAGCGCCGGCAGGACATGCACCGGCAGAGCCGCTGCCACGCTATGAGCGATAGGGCTGTGGAGCCAAGAGGCAAACGGAGGCAAAGAGCAAAAGGGATGGAGCAGTAAAGCAGAAAAGAGGCAAGGGACAGGGTTAGGGTTAGGAGTTGGGTTAGGGTCAAAGGTCAGGTTCGATTTGTACAAAGGAGATACCCTGGCACATATTCTTTCCATTTATGTTTGCTGTATATATAGTAAGAAGGGCTCGGTTGTCCGTCATGTGTTGGAGAGGAGCAATCTTGAACACGAGCGAATCTAGGGGCGGCGGCGGCATCTAGCAGATTGGGTAACTGGGTGAGCAGCGCTCGTACATTGTTGCATTGTTGTGCTTAACGGAGAGACGCAGTGTCTGATCCAAAAAAAAGTATATACTTTCGCTAAGCAAGATAGAGGTATATAATAAGTGACGACGGATAAAACACACACAAGAATCAAGGACAGGGGGCCCTCCCTCGGCTGCGGCCGAAAGGCGCAAAAACAAAGACGCAGACAATCCTTTTGTACAGAGGCTTGCAGCCTAAAGGACAAAGGCAAAAAAAAAGGTATAAACAGCCCAAATCAAGATAACTCCTAGCAATGCACTCTCTTGGCTTCCACCACAGGCGTTTTTTTTTTGCTATTTTTAACCGACTTTTTTTTTGTCTTTTTATGTGTAAAGTGCAGAAGGTGTTGTATGTATGCGGGAGGCAGGGGGGAGGACGGAAAGGAAAGAGAAAGGAGAGAATGGAGGAGAGAATGAAGGAAGAGAAGTATAAGGGAGAAGGAGAACGGAGAAAGGTAAGGGGACGGATCAGGGCGATGCAGATAAAGACAGGAAACAAGAGGCAGCCCTGGCCTCTGTCTTTCTTGGTTACCGCTCCTTGCTCGGAGGGGTGTTTCCCAAGGCGGTGCCCAGCGACGAGCCGAGAGCGGACGAGGCCGATGCCGTGGTGGCTGTCAGGGCCGAGGCTGCGGACGCGTGGCGCGAGCGCTGGCTCGAGTGCCGGCTGGTGCTGCTGCCGACAATGGTGGGCGTGTCGCCGTCGACCTCGGGGTTGTAGATGGGGCTGGCGGTGGCCTCGGCGACGGAGACGGAGACGCGGTTTTTGTGAAGCTTGGATGCCGCGGCGGCGGTCCTGGCCGAGGACCGATGGCGGTTGACTCTCGGGCCGTGGACAGCGCCGAGTATGCTATTGGGGCCATCGGCACCATAGCCCGGGCCGATGTGACTGTGGCCACCGTGGCTGTCGTCGCTGCCATCGATGCCATCGCTGTCGTCGCTGTCGTCGCTCTCGCAGTTGTTGCCGCCGCCGCCGCCGCCGCTGTCATCGTCGTCGTCGTCATTGTCGTCGGCGCTGTCGCTCAGGCGGTCGTAAATGACTGTGGACGAGGAGGCACGGGTTCTGGCGGTGCCAGGCCCGGCGGCGGCAGCGGCGTCGGCGTCGTCAAAGGCGCCGGCCAGGGCGCCGGTGGCGGGCGGGCGCTTCTTGATGAAGCTGTCGATGATGTAGTACTGCAGGGCGTTCATGATGAGGGGGAAGAGCATCATGACAAAGACAATCTGCAGCTGCTCGTTGCCCTCGGTCCAGCGCAGGGCCCAGTCGCCGATGCGGGAAATCCACGGCAGCAGGACAAAGATGGCGAGGACGCAGATCTTCATGCCGAAGAGGCCGCAGAAGTAGATGACGCTCTGCTTGAACCACCACCAGGCATTGGGCGGGTCGCCGTAGTAGCCCGACTCGATGGACGCCGGCGGCTGGCCCAGCGGCGTCAGCGCCACCACGGCCGTTGTCAGCCGCAGCAGCACGATGAGGATCGGGATGCCGAGCGTGGTCTGGCCGTTAGTGTGTGATAGAGGGGGGGAAGGAAGAGAGAGGGGAGCGAGAGCGCGAGAGCGCGAGAGAGTGAGAGAGAGAGAGAGTGAGAGAGAAAGAAAGGGAGAGAGAAGAGGGTACCACTTACATCAATGCCCAGATTCAACAGGTAGAACGAGCAGGGATTCGAGTCGTCGCTGCCGCTGCCGGCTGCCGGCGGCACCAGCTTCATGTTGAAGCGGCCCGACGTCAGCAGCGACATGAACACGTTGGCCACATGCACCAGCACCGACCCAAACACCTGCTTGGACACGTCGAAGAACCAGATCTTGACCGGCCGCTGCGGCCGCTCGCGCCACCGCTTGAACACGAGCGACAGCAGCGCCAGCGCCCCCAGGCCCAGTTGCACAAAAATCGCAAACGGGCCCATCAGCCGACACTCGCCCGACGGCGGCGGCGCCGGCAGCTTCGGCAGCTTGGGCCGCTTGGGCTTGGGCTTGGGCCGGCCGTCGTCCGCCGCCGCCGCCGTAGCCTCGGGCTCGTTTATGGTTGCCGTCATCGTCACCACAACGACGATGCCGTTGCCGTCCACAGCCATGGGCAGCGGCGGCAGGTCTCCAGCCGGGGGCAGCGGCGGCGGCGGTTGCGGCGGTTGCGGCGGTTGCGGTGGTTGCGGCGGTTGTGCGCCGCCAGCATCTCCGTTGGCCACGGCCGTCTCGATCGAAAACGAGGCATCGTTGGCGGCTGCAGCCCCCACAGCCCCGGCAGCAGGCCCAGGCACAGGCGGCGGCCGTGGCGGAAGCGGCGGCAGGGCTGGCGTGGCGGGCAGTACGGTGGTCGTCGGCAGCGCCGCTGTGGTCGTCGTGAATCCGGGCGGCGGCATCAGATCTTTGGCAAACCGGGCCCTCGTCGGTGGCTGCTGGAAGACGCCGCCCAAGACGGCAGCAGCAACACCAGCAGCAGCAGCCATGGGTGACGACAGGGAGGGTGCGAGAGAGACAGAGCAAGGCCGAGAAAGGAAAGGGCTGCGGGAAGGAGAGACGAAAACAAAAGAGATGGGAGATGCAGAGAGTAGAGAAAAAACTATCCAATGTGAGGACGACCAGCAACCTCGCCGAAACGAAAGAAAAGGAGAGAGGAGAAAGAAAAATATGAAAAGAAGAAAAGACAAAATAAGACAATAACAGGCCGGCAGACACAAACACACAGAACTAAGCCGGATCGCAAGAAAAAGGATGATGCCTAATAGATAAGCAGACACCTAACAAATCGACAACATCATGTTAATTGTGCAGATGTCACAAAGACAGAGCGTGACAGAAACACAAAAAAAAGAGAATGTGGGAGAAGGGAAGACAGGCGGTAAGAATGGAGGACCTTGTGTGGGAGAAAGGAAGACAGGCGGTAAGAATGGAGGACCTTGGAAAAAGAGAGGAAGAACAGGGTCGACAACGAGGATGTTGGGGACAGCCGACAGAGGGTAGGAGAGTCACGAGGCGAGGTCTGGAGATTGATTGGGTGGCACAGGCAGAGATGAGCCTTAGCGTCTCCTTAATTGGTGCAGCCTAATTTCAGGAGGTGCTCTTTGATGAGTCAGAGAAGTCACGTGGAAGTACTGGAAGCATGCATTAATCACATTATGATATGGATATGGCTCATGCACTGTATTGCTCCGTATTCATATTGCCACTCGAAATACTTTCCCATCTATACGCGCTGATAACTGTTGGCTCACTTAGACGTTGATGGCTGTGCAAACACAAGGCATTTCCAATCCTAACCGTTTACAATCTACGGTAGACAATAGCACATAAAAGGGCATATCAGGTACAACTTCAAGAGAGGCGAAAAAACAGCCCCCCAAAAGATCTCAATTTGGGCTGACACAACGGACCAGTAAAAAGTAAACGACGCAGAAAAACACGAAAAGAACAGAGTAGAATGGCATACAGCGTTTCCCCCCACTTTCCCCAGGTCTCCCTCGCTTTTTGCTTTCCCTTGTTTTCGGCGTAGAATAACAGAGGCAGCAGAAGGAAAAAGAAAACAACGGGGAACCAAATCATTAAAGCCCCAATCCAAGAAACATGAAGAAAAAATTACACCCTTCTCCAAAACAAACTACTTCGCAGACTCGCCCTTGAAAACTCAACCACACAGCCGGCAACAAAGCCAAAACTCCACAATACGTGCCTTCACAACGATGACACGAGTCCGCCCCCTTTTTCCCATTTTGCCTTCCCCCTTCCACCCCGTCCAGACGGTGGATCACAAGTCCATTCAGCCAGACGCCTATATGTCATTGAACAAGAAGACACTGTCCGAGAACGCATAATCGTCGACCTGCCTTATCTGGCGGGAAGAAAGGAAGAAGGATGTGAGAGAGGGGTGCGACTACGCACACTCGGCCACTGTGGGGAGGAAGCGCCGCATAAACGGCGGCATAGCGCTGCGGGCATCGTGAGAATGGGCCGAAAGTCGCAACTTGGCTCGTTTTAAACTGCTTTGCGCAGCACGCTTGGTGATGGTGGTCGTCGTGGACAAAGCATTCGCGGCGGTGGCGACGTTAACAGTCCTGTGCATCTTCGGAGGATTGGACACAGACGCAGCATTGACGGAAGCGGTCGGCACGGGTAGAGGCAGCGCTGTCGTGGTCTTTGTTGCACGGCTCTGGCGCCGCGGATGAGGCGCCTCGCCTGGCACACGGCGGCGCCGCTCGGACGACGGCAACGGCGCCGGAGAAGAGGATGTTGGTGACGCAGCCGTCGCCGCCGTCGCCAAAAATGTTGGTGGCGACGGCGGCGACGACGGCGGCGCAGCGGTGGTGGATGGAGACAACGGGCCTGCAAGGCGGCGGCGTGACAGCGGAGGAGTGGCAGTAGCAGTAGTTGGGGTCGCGGTTCCAGTGCTTGAAGTATTCGTTCTCGCACTTCTCGTACTCCCAGAACTTCGAGCAGGAGGGGCAGGTTTCGAGGCTGCCGTCGTGTTCGTGTTCGCGTTTGCGTTCGTGTTTGCGTCGGTGTTTGTGGCCGTAGCCGGCCTGGGTGTCAGCGGCTTCTTCAAGCTGCTGCCGCCGCGACAAACACGATCAGTTGGCAAACGCAAAGTCCTGCTACTGGACTGCTCCGCTGTCGCTTGCAAGCTGTCCACAGGCCCGTCTAATCGTCAATCGATGCCATGCTGTTTCTTGAGCTGCGCTAAATTTTCCTTGCGCGCCTCCAGCTCCTCTCTTGACTTGATCATCTTCTCGGGCTGATGATATAATACTTTATTGTGTTAGGAGAAAGCTGCGCCAAAGATTGCGAAGAGCGAAAAAAAGAGAGAGAAAAACAAAGCGAAAGAGAAAGAGAGAAAGAGAGAAGAACAGAAAGAAAGAGAAAGAGAGAAAGAGAGGGAAGAAGAAAAAGAAAGAGATTTGGAAGGACAACATACCGACGAGGTAACGCTCCTGGAAATTGAAGCCGTTCAACTTGTCGCAAGCATGCTTTGCATCCATGACGTCCTCATAGACCACAAAAGCCGTGCCCTTGGTGTTGTTGGCAATGCCCTGTCGCACTTGGCTGCAGGGCGTCAGTATGGCAAGACAAACAAACGACACCA
Source organism: Raffaelea deltoideospora (assembly GCA_019925385.1). NCBI lineage: Eukaryota > Fungi > Ascomycota > Sordariomycetes > Ophiostomatales > Ophiostomataceae > Raffaelea > Raffaelea deltoideospora. The sequence goes on from JADHKP010000002.1 coordinate 463,658, forward strand.
GAAGCACAAAAAACACAGAACTAGACATACCGAATGGGGCCAAAGCGGCCAAAGAGCTCAAACAGCTGTTCGGGCGTGACGTTGTAGCTGCTCGGCATTAGCAACATGTAATGAAAACATCCCTAGATGAATTTTGGGGTCCATTTTGACGAATAAGGAGAAAAACTCACTCAAGATTCTTTACGAACAAAGCTCTGTGGATTGGCGAATGGGCAAAACGTCAGTACTCATCCAACACACGCAATCGTGCAGCGATTCGATGCCTTGATTGGCGCAACACCGACGCGACAAACAGCGAAACAAAACAACAACTTACCGATTGACCTCGGGGGCAATCTTGTTGGCGCGACTCATATTTTTATGGCAGTGTTAATCGTGTTCACAAGCGCAGATGAGGCAAGAAGACGTTGTCAAAAGTTACGACAATGGGCAGCGGAAGAACGGGTGGTGACTACGAGTGTTCTCCAGCAAGCCGCTCAATGAGTTGACAAAATGCCGAAAACCGAGAATCACGATTCGATATGTGGTCGCTAAAAGAAAAGGGAAAAAGGCGAAAAAAAAATCAGGACGTCGCTCGACACTCTCGACCGAACCGACGGAAGTCGTCGACAAAAATAAAATTCTCAATTTATTTTTGTCGCAACAGCCAAGCTATCGATATCTCGATGGACGTGGGTGCGGCGGGAGGGTTGGATGGGGATGGCGAGGAGGTGCTTGTTTGGTTTGTTGAGAGAGAAGGAGAAAATGTGGTTTTCTGCGGCGAAATTGGAAATGGGGGGAACGATGAAGCCGACTGTCAAAAATGCGGGCGGCACCCCCATTATTGAGAAAGACGTGACCTCACCCACAGTGTACCGCTGCCGCATAACTGGCCCATATTTCACAGTGTAGAATGCACAAAGACACCGTCTCGTGCAGCGGGGAGGAGCCAATAAGAAGCCTGCATGTGGAGACCTTTATGACTCGTGATTAGGCTCTCCTTGCTCTATCCATAATCGTCCTCCGACCCCACTTTTCTCGGTCGTCTAACACCTCCCTCCTAAAGAGGGTTCTGACTGGCCTAATGCACATACTGGCCTAATGCACATTTTCTCTTCGTCTTCACCAATAACTTCAACTGCAAATATCTCAACAACGAGAAGTCTTGTGCAAATAAAAGCTATACTGGCTGATTCTGCTGATTTCGCTGTCTCTGGCGCTTTTTTTGCTTTTTCTGTAGCCTTTGTTTTGGCTGTGTTACCTTCTGTCTTTTTATATCTAAGGCGACAGCCTTTTATCGACACCAAATAACTTCAACTGTAAATATCTTAACAACGAAAAGTCCTGTGTAAATAAAAGCTATATTGGCTGATTCTGCTGATTTCGCTCTCTTTAATGACGTTTTCAGTTTTTTTATAACTGCTTTTTTCGTTACGTTGCTTTATTTTTATTTTTTAACTAATACATCAGTCTTTTTATCATTATTTACTAACTTCAACTGCAAATATCTCAACAACAAAAAGTCCTACGCAAACAAAAGCTATACTAGTCAATTCTACTGTTTTCACTCTTTTTAATGGTCTTTTTAGTTTTTTTATATTTGTTTTTTTCATTGTGTTGGTTTCTCTTAAAAAGGTAAACGTATTAGTATAAATAGATAAAATGCAACATGACGAAAAAAGCAGTTATAAAAAACCTGAAAAGACCATTAAAAAGAGTGAAAACAGTAGAATTGGCTAATATAGCTTTTGTTTGCGTAGGACTTTTTGTTGTTGAGATATTTGTAGTTGAAGTTATTTGGTGTCGATAAAAGGCTGTCGTATTAACTGTAATAAAACAAGTTGTAGCACAACGAAAAAAAGTGCTACAGAAAAAACAAAAACAGTATTAGAGAGAGCGAAATCAGCAGAATCAGCCAGTATAGCTTTTGTTTGTATAGAACTTTTCGTTGTAGAGATATTTGCAGTTGAAGTTATTTGGTGACGACGAAGAGAAAATGTGCATTAGGCCAGTATGTGCATTAGGCCAGTCAGAACCCTCTTTAGAGGGAGACGCTAGACGACCGAGAAAAGTGGGGTCGGAGGACGATTATATGGATTAGAGCCGCTGGGGTCCAAGAACCTTCGAGGCTGTCCTGAAACGGCTGCGATGGACGCCGCACGACGCAAGAAAGAACGAGTGCAGAGCAAACGGGACGTTACAAGCGATAATAGAGCAGAACGAAGCAGCGCGGAAAAGAGAGCGCTTTGCAATGAATCTCTGCTTGTTATAGCTGTAGCCTGTGGGCGAGGCTCGAGACAGCTTTAATGCTTTGTTTTGCTTCTCGCAATCATCTCACCGTCAATTTTCCACAGAACATGATTTCAGGTCTTAAAGGTCAAGAGTCCACGATATATATACCTTTTTTTTTTTTTTTATTAAAAAAATACTGGACGTACCGTTCGCAAGCCATTTGTTCATAAAAGTGTCATTCGAGTTTGCGTTCTAAATTGAAGTAGTGTCAAAGTGCCAACCAAATCGGCTGACAGCTTGAAAGGACCAACAGGACTTGGTAGTAATGGACCGCCTGTATAAACACTACCAGGCACACAAAGACACCCTAGAAAAACACAGCACACAAATAAAACAGTAACCAGATAGCGTACAACAACACGAAGTACAAATAGTTGGCCCTTCATCGTACGAGATCAGCCGTCCGATGCAGACGCTCCCACAATGGTAATATGTGCCCGTAGAGTTAGATCTGCGGTAGCAGGAAAAACCGGCCCCCATAGCGTACGTGCATCAATGAGAACACATTTCGTATTTCATATGGTATGTTGCCAGCCGCCTGTGGCACCTAAACACAAGACACTGGAGTATTTACGAAAGAAACGATGCGGTACGAAGGCCATATTCCAAACTAAGACCAAGCTGGTCACTTTAATGCATCAGTGAATTACGTGCTGCAATTTCTTATAAATGCTTTTTGCTCTTTCACATTTCCTTATTTTCCAATGGCAGAATACGAGCAATGCAACGATCAAATGGGTCGAACTCCAGTATCGTGTGTTCAGTCGTCGGTCCTCGAAGTTGGTCGCCGATCACATCACGTGATATCTGCTACAAAACGGAGCACGACTATGAGCACGACAACGAAGAGAGCCAATATTGATTGTGAAAGTTGAAGAACATTACCAAAGTGTTAGAGAGAGAAGCCACAAAAAAGTCTTTTCTGCCATTTGTGTGAAGGGGGAAAGCCGTCCTCTCAGGATTGATACAGAGCGTCATTGTTTAGGCCTTTGACCCCTGAACAAACGAGCCCTGACCTAGCCACAGCGCTCATTGGACGGCGCCGCCACACCCCAACCACCCGCTAAATCCCCACAGTAAACAGCAGACTTTGGCTGCGTGGTGCTTCTGTAATGTTGTACGAGTATCCATAATACTACGAACTTTAGCTTTTTGCTCCTCGCTGCTCCCTTTTTTGCTCTCCCTCCTCTCATGGCAGCAAACCAGCACAGGCAATATTTTCTTTTCTCGCATTTGAGCTTGCATTGACCTTCCTCCACGACCAGACACGATTCTCCCATCTCTCTTTTCCTGCTCTCAGCTGCCGCCATGCCGTCGGTGGCCCACGAAGCCGAAGCAAACGGCTGGCCCAACAGCAGCTGGCCCGGCGACAACAACCAGGCCAGCCTCGGCGGCCTCGGTAGCCACGACGACGGCTGCCAGGGGGTGGGCATTGTTTGTGCGGCGTCCAAGAAGAGAAGACGCGACGAGGTGGGGGTGCTGAGCGGCGTCTTCCCCAGCATGCACAGCATTGACAGCATTGCCAGCAGAGCCGGCGTGAACCACATGGATGGCAGCAGCGGCGGCGGCGGCGGCAACGGCGGCAGTCTGTATGCTTACCACCACGACATTCTGGGCGACGCCTCGGGCAATGTCGCGGCCGGGGTTGGTGCTGCGTTCGATGTTGCTGGCCCGGGCCGCAAGATCTTGCCGATGCCGCTGGCCAAGCGGATGAGGCTGCTGGACGAGGAGCGGAAACTGCAAGCACAGCCGCCGAAGCACGAGCAGCAAGAACAGGCACAGCAAAACGAGCGGCGGCCAGCAGCCGCACAGCTCGACCGGCCGTCGCCGGCCGCGTTATCCGCCATGGCCCTGCCGTGCCACGTCTGCTACCGGCGGCCCCGGCGAAAGTGCGATCTGGGGTCGATGGCCGACTGCGAGGGCTGCGGCCAGCGGACGTGTGCCGTGTGTTTGCGGGCGTGTCCTGGTTGGTGGTGGCCACAACAGCAGCAACAACAGCAGCAGCAACGGCAGCCGACGCCGACGGGCTTGGGCACGGAGGGGACCGAGAAACACGGAGGCCAAGGACGAGACGGGCTGGTGCGTGGTGGCCGGCCAGATGAGGGCCGTTCCGGAAAGGACACGCGTGGCCGCGGTGGCAGCGGCGGCGGCGAGGACGAAAACGGCGAGAGGAGCGGCTCTGGCGATGTCGACGGCGGCGGAGACGCGCTAATCAGCGACGAGAACGATGGCGACGATGACAGGCATCGGCACGGACACGGGCACGACGATCTTGGCCAACACGACCGACACGGCTATGACTATGATGGGCAGCACAAGGGGGGAGACAGCGATGCGGCCGGGTCCCACATGTGCCTCCTACAACAGCAACAGCCAGACCTACAACGAGAAGAAGCACGGCAAGACCTACGTCAAGACCTACTGCAACATGCCCAGTGTCCGCAAAAGGCGGCGTGGCCACGGCCGGACGGGGTTGCCGGCAGCACCAGCGGCCACCGCCACATTATCTGCAGCCGCTGCTGCGTGGAGCGCGGCGCCGACGGCGACGTGGTGTGTCTTGGGTGTCTGGCTCTGCTTGAGGGCTGATAGGAGTTTGGGGATTGGCAGTGGATGGTCTGTGGCCGACATGGCATGCAGACGGGCTTTGTGTTGGCTTTGTGGGTGACTGACATGGCATAATCTTTTTTTTTGTTTTTGTTTTTTCGTCTTTTATATTCTATAGCAACCTGGCCTGGCATGGCCGTGCATGCGGGTGTTTTTTTGGAAGCAAGTAGGCAGCAAAGCATATAGTCCGGGTCCATAGTAGCACAAGAACGAGGGAAATCAAGTATATGATTCAGACCCAGGAACGTGAAGCGGGAAAGCAAGTACATGATTCAGACCCAGGAACGTGAAGCGAAATCAAGTATATGATTCAGACCCAGGAACATGAAGCGGGAAGATAATTATACGATTCAGACCCAAGAACGACCGAAGAACATGGGACAGAAAGCACGCAAATAGAATACTGGCCAACTAGTCAATGCTATTACTCGTACATGCGCCGCGCCCCCCCGGCCTTTTGCCCTTTACCCTTTGCTTGCCCCCAGCCCCCAGCCCCGGCCGAACTGCTGCGCGCAGCCTAGTTGTACTGCATGTAAGAGGCGGTGGAGTTGAACTTGAGGTTGGCCTTGATGACCTTGTCGACGGCGCTGAGAAAGTCCTTTTCGGAGGCGACCTTGCGGCGGGCGCGGATGGCAAACATGCCGGCCTCGGTGCAGACGGAGCGCAGCTCGGCGCCGGTGGCGTTGGGGCAGAGGCGGGAGATGAGCTCCCAGCGGATGTCGCGCTCGACGGACATGCTCTTGGCGTGGATGCGCAGGATGTTTGCGCGGCCCTCGAGGTCGGGCAGGGCGAACTCGATCTTGCGGTCGATGCGGCCGGGCCGCATGAGGGCGGGATCGAGGGTGGAGGGGCGGTTGGTGGCGAACATGACCTTGATGTTGCCGCGGGCGTCGAAGCCGTCGAGCTGGGTGATGAGCTCGAGCATGGTGCGCTGGACCTCGTTGTCGCCGCCGGCGCCGTCGTCGAAGCGGGCGCCGCCGATGGCGTCGATCTCGTCGAAGAAGATGATGCAGGCCTTCTTAGTGCGCGCCATCTCAAACAGCTCGCGCACCATGCGGGCGCCCTCGCCCACGTACTTTTGCACCAGCTCGCTGCCGATGACGCGGATAAAGGTCGCGTCCGTGCGGTTGGCCACCGCTCGCGCACACAGCGTCTTGCCCGTGCCCGGCGGCCCGTACAGCAGCACGCCCTTGGGCGGGTCGATGCCCAGGTCGACAAAGCGCTCCGGCGACAGCAGCGGCATCTCCACCACCTCGCGCAGCTTCTCCACCTGCTCCTTGCACCCGCCCACGTCGCCGTACGTCACGTCCGGCTTCTCCTCCACCGTCATCATCGTCACGCTCGCGTCGATCTTGGGCGGCAGCGGCAGCAGGATCTGGTACTTGTTGCGGTCCACCCCCACCCGCATGCCCTCCTCAATGTCCGTCGGCGCCACCCGATCGCCCAGCTGCACCACAAACTTGGCAATCTGCTTCACGTTGATCACGTACTTGGCCTTGCTGTCGTCGCTCTCGTCCGCAATGATCTTTGTGCATCGCGCCACCTGCAGCGGCTGCTCCTCCTGCATCCGCTGCCGGTCGGCCGCCACGTCCCACAGGTGCGGCGGCGCCAGGCCCGTGTCCGACTCCTGCTGCCGTCAGTCCTCTCTCTCTCTCTCTTTCTCTGTCTCTCTCTTTCTCCCTCTCTCCATCTCTCCCTCTCTCTCCCACCCCTCTCGCTTGACTCACCTTGACGCCAATCTTCTCGTCCACGCTCTGCTGCTTCTCCTTTATTTGCTGCTCCAGCTTCTTGATTGCCGCGCCATACGGAGCTGCGCCGTACGTCTTGAGTACCTGGATATCTCTAAACGAAGAGGGTTAGCTTGCCTCTGTCCGCCTCCCATCTCTTCCGACGCCATCTCTCCGTCTCTCGTTTCATCACTTACTCGTCCGTCAACGGTGTAATTTTCTTCTCCTCGATCTCGTCGTCTGCAAACTTCTTTTGGTATTTCTCCCAATCCTTGCCCGTTGCCGAAGGCTACCGAAACACACAAGAAAAAAAAAAGTCAGTCATCAGTCGTCGGCGCCACGCTCCAAGATCCGGCTCTTCACCACGAAGACTCACCATCTTGATGGCCGTGCCTCTGGGCAGCTGTGTTCGCAGGCGGAGAATTTGAATATAAAAAAAAAGGCACAACAAAAGAGGAGTTTTGAACCAGACGTTGCACTAGATAAAAGCTTTGAACTTTGTCGTAGTCCTGGTCGTCGTTGGTAATGCAGAGCCGAAAGTGTGATGCCAAGTTTGGTTCAATTTGCAGGTACGGAGTACAGAAGGTGTACGAATCCGTGTTGCCTTGTTGGATGGGAAGCTGGCATTCGCGACAACCCGTCTAACCGTTGTAGGTCTAGCTTGCCACAGCAGCCTGACTGGATTCACGTGACCGTTGTTTTTCAAGTGTATGGGGGATATCTTTTTTTTCTGATAAAGTCGCCCCACCAGCATTTCGCAACTTCCAAGCTTGAGGCAGCAAAAGTTCAGACATCGCAGAATAGGCACCGAAAGACTCGGCAATTTTGGTTTTTGTCGACACCCCTGGCCTCGCGACTACTGAAGATCATCTTTTGCACTTGCCGGACAGTCTACATAGACCGTCTCTCGTACCATTCCAGCAACCATGGCAGCTGTAGCTCCAGCGGCCGGCAGCCAGTCAAATGCAGCTTTTCGGGTGCGTCTCTTGCTTTCCCACCCCCCTTTTCTTGGATTTTCTCGCGGGAAATGTGCGGCTGCTAACGTGTGCAGGACAAGGAAAAACCGGTTGCCGTGCGGTCGGCCAATATTGTTGCAGCACGAGGTGTGTGAGGGCGATTCCATGGCGGGAATATTTAGATTTTTTTACTTCTTCTTTTTTTTTTTTTTTTTTTTTTTTTTTTTTTTTTTTTTTTTTTTTTTTCTTTGATTGTCTTTCATCTGGCTGTTCTCATCCTCTGCTAACCCCTTCAGCGGTTGCAGATGCCATCCGGACGTCGCTGGGCCCGCGCGGCATGGACAAGATGATCCGCAGCGGCAAGGGCGAGACGATCATCACCAACGACGGCAGCACGATGCTCAAGAGCATGGCGGTGCTGCATCCGACGGCCAAGATGCTGGTCAACCTGTCGCACGCGCAGGACGTGGAGGCGGGCGACGGCACGACGTCGGTGGTGGTGCTGTGCGGCAGCCTGCTGGGGGCGGCGGACCGGCTGCTGGCCAAGGGCATCCACCCGTCGACCATCAGCGAGGCCTTCCAGCGGGCGGCCAAGGCGGCGGTGGCGGTGCTGCACGACATGGCGCAGCCGGTGGCGCTGACGGACACGGCGGCGCTGCTGCAGGCGGCCAACACGTCGCTGTCGTCCAAGATTGTGTCGCAGTACGCCAACCTGCTGGGCCCCATGGCCGTGCACGCGGTCACCAAGACGATCGACCTGCGCACGGCCGACAACGTCGACCTGAAGAACATTCGCGTCGTCAAGAAGGTCGGCGGCACCATCGAGGACAGCGAGCTCGTCGACGGGCTGGTGCTGACGCAGCCCGTGCTGAAAAACGCCGGCGGGCCCATCCGCATGGAGAAGGCCAAGATTGCGCTGATCCAGTTCCAGCTGAGTCCGCCAAAGCCAGATGTGAGTGGAGAGGGAGAGGGAGAGGGAGAGGAGAGGGAGAGGGCGAGAAAGAGGGAGAGGAAGAGGGAGAGGGAGAGGGAGAGGAGAGGGAGAGGAGAGGGAGAGGGAGAGGAGAGGGAGAGGGCGAGAAAGAGGGAGAGGAAGAGGAAGAGGGAGAGGGAGAGGAGAGGGAGAGGAGAGGGAGAGGGCGAGGAAGAGGAGGAGGAAGAGGAAAAGGAAGAGGGAGAGGAGAGACACCCCGCTGACACCCCCCACAGATGGAAAACACGATTGCCGTCAACGACTACCGGCAGATGGACCGGATCGTCAAGGAGGAGCGGCTGTACCTGCTCAACATGGTCAAGAAGATCAAGAAGACAAAGTGCAACGTGCTGCTGATCCAAAAGTCGATTCTGCGCGACGCCGTCAACGACCTGTCGCTGCACTTTCTGGCCAAGCTCAACATCCTGGCCATCAAGGACATTGAGCGCGACGAGGTCGAGTTTATCTGCAAGTCCATCGGCTGCAAGCCCATCGCCGACATCGACTCCTTTGCCGAGGACAAGCTGGGCAGCGCCGACCTGGTCGAGGAGATCACGTCCGCCGGCTCGCGCCTCGTCAAGATCCTCGGCATCGTCGGCAGCGGCGGCGGCTCCGCAGCCACCACTGCGGCACCCCCGCCGCCGCCGCCGCCCGCCGCCGCCGCCTCGGGCGGCGGCTCCGCCGGCCTGTCGTCGTCGTCGGCCGATGGCGCGGCCGGGTCGGCCGCCGCGACATCGGCCGCGGCTTCGCTGACGGCGACGGCCTCGACCGGCCCCACGTCGGCGGCCGCCTCCAGCTCCGGCCGCACCGTCTCCGTCGTCGTGCGCGGCGCCAACTCGCTGATCCTCGACGAGGCCGAGCGCTCGCTGCACGACGCCCTCTGCGTGGTGCGCTGTCTGGTCAAGAAAAAAGCGCTGATCGCCGGCGGCGGCGCCCCCGAGATCGAAATGGCCACCCAGCTGGCCCGCCAGGCCCGCGCCATGGCCAGCGGCGCCGAGTCGCTGTGCTGGCGCGCCTTCGCCGACGCCCTCGAGGTCATCCCCACCACGCTGGCCGAAAACGCGGGCCTCAATCCCATCAAGGTCGTCACCGACCTGCGCCACCGCCACCAGGACCGCGGCGAGCGCAACGCCGGCGTCAGCATCAAGTCCGGCGGCGTCAACCCCAACATTGCCTCCGAAAACGTCCTGCAGCCCCTGCTCGTCAGCACCAGCGCCGTCGAGCTCGCCGCCGAGACGGTCAAGATGATTCTGCGCATCGACGACATTGCCCTGAGCCGGTAGTGCTGGTCACGTGAGGAGAAATGCCCCCCAAAAGACAAAGTAAGGCAAACCAAGGCAAAGCAAGGCAAACCAAGGCAAACCAAGGCAAACCAAGGCAAAGGAAGGCTCTGTATGAAAGTATACCATGTAGACTCAAAAAAAAGACGACTGTGCAAGGCAGTCAACGTGTCAAATATGTGAATTCCCAATTTGCGAGTATGCATGGCCTTTCGATGGCAACGGACTAGATGGGGATAAGGTCGGATGAAGACAGGCATAAAAGTACGACGTAGAAACGACGTAGAAACGACGTAAAAACACCATAGAAACAACAAAAGGGCAGCTCGGAAAGCGCACATTGGCCATGCCGCATCTTATTTTGTTGATTAATGCCATTTGTCCTGCCAGTAAACGTACATGTGATAACAGTCTGCTTCGTATTTTTTACAGCTCCCATGCGCCTGTCAGTTAATCGGACACAATCCGCCCAGCATAAAATGGCAAAAAAACAAATTACTTGTGAACACTCTCCCCCCTTGCCTCAACAACACGGAAATCTGCAGCGCCGCCCCCCGTTCCTTATGCCAAAGAGCCTCGCAAACCGCCGATCTTTTCGGCTTTTCACCCTTTCGCCTTTCCACCTTTCCAGCCTCAGCTGGCCGACACGTCAAACATCAGCACGTCTTCAACTGCCAGAGTCTTTGCCTCGCTGTTGTCGTCCCGATGCTGCTGGGGTTGCTGCTCATTCTTGTCGCCGTTGTCGTCCATATTCCTCTCTCTCTCCCGCCCCCGTCCCCCCTTTCTCGCCCTGTCTCTCCCCTTCTCGGCCATGGCCATGTTGTCGCTCTGCTCTGTGAGGACCTCCATCTGCCGACGACCGCGCTCGCCCCAGCCTGGTGGGGACTCCTTTTCCTAGTAGTTCAGCTCACCTCCACCGCCGCCCGACACCTGGTCTAAATCTTCGTAGCTCTTGATGGTGCGGCCCTGGATGGCCTCGCGGGGTCCCACGGCGGCGTCACCGCCTGCGCCGTCGCCCCACCGCCCACCACCCAGTCCGCCGCCGCCCACGCCGCCCAAGACGCCGCCGAAGCCGTTGCCCGGCGGGAAAATGCCAGCGCCGCCCCCTCGCGGTCCTCCGCCACCGCCAACACGGCCTCCAAAGCTGCCAGGCGAGCCGAATCCGTGCAGTCCGCCACCGCCCAAACCGCCATCCTGCGTCCACCGCATAGGTCGCCGATCATAAGGCCCCGCGCGGTTGTTATTGTGCCGGAACCCGCCCGGCCCGCCGCGGCGAATTGGTCCGGGGCCCCCGCTGCCGCCCCGGTCATCGCCGCCGCCGAGGCCGCCAACACCGCCGCCCAAGCCCAACACGCCCGCTCCCGTCGTCGGTGACCCCTGCCAGCCCGTCGCTGCCACCGCTGCTGCCTGCATGGCGCCCGGGTGGAATAGACCAAAGGGCGAGCTGGGCATGGGGAAGCCCGGCATGGGCAGGCCGGCGTTGAGCTGCGAGTAGTTCTGCAGATTGAACCCGCGCGGCGTCCCCGTTGGCGTGTGGCCGTTGGGCACATTGAAGTGGCCGTTGGAGCCGGCGTCTGTCCGTGACGGCACAATGTGCGAGGGGTCCGAAACGTATGCGTTGATGAGTTCAAACTGTCATGTTAGAAGGCAAAAAAACACAGATCAGACCATAGTTGCTCAGTTGCTCCTCACCCCCACCGACAACGTACCTCGGTTTTCAATCCTTCGAACCATTCCGTGTGGCGCTTCTCCACGTGCTTTCGCCAGAAATGCTCCTCCTTGAACAGCTTTGTGCAGTCGTCCACCTTGCAGCGCCATTTGTGTTCGTCCTCTTGCTTCACATGCTTGGCCAGCTCCTCGCTGAGCGCGTCCTCCACCGGCTTGCCGCCATACTTGCGCAGGTCCACCGACTCCGGCTCGAGGATCTGGTTGATTTTCTCCTCAAATGTCCGCACCCAGTTGTACGCCCGCAGCAGCTGCTGGTCCGACTTGGCCAGCAGGCTGGCCGACCCGCGCAGCCTGCCGAGGCTGCCGTTGTGAGCACCGCCACGGTCGACGCTGCCGCCGCCACCTCCGCCGCTGCGCCCTTCCTGAAGCTCGCCCTCTTCTGCATCCAATGCGCCGAAAGCCCCCGCTTCGCCGCTGCCGCCACCCGTTGACAGAGTCCGCTGCTTGCTCGGGAACGGCTCGCCGTTGGCGCTCGCCCGCGCCACCGCCTTGGCTGCCGATGTCAGCGTGCTGCGCGGCCGCCGCAGATGCCCGCCGGGACACTTGCGCGTCAGCTCGTGCACCGACTCGCTCTCAAACACGCAGAAAAAGCAAAAGTGAAACACCCGCCGCAGGTACTCGATCAGAAGGTCCAGCTGCTTCTTCTTCGCCAGCAACTCTTCGTCGTCCACCTCGTCTGCCTCGTCGTCCTCGTCTCTGGCCTCCCCGTCCTCCTCGACCTCTCCCTCTCTTTCCTCGCCGTCCTCCATGTCCTCGTTGTCGTTGTCGTTGTGGTCGCCATCGCTGATGTCGTCCATGCCATCATCCTCGTCAAAGTCGTCCAATGCCACGTCCATAGCGAGCATTCGCAGCTTTTCCGACTTCTTCTTTTGCTTGGCTTTTCTGGCCGCCGCCGCCCGCGCTGCTGCCGCCGCTGCCGACGACGCCTTTCCAGCGCCAGCGCTGCTGCTACCGACGCCTGCTCGCGCCGCCGCCGCAGAGCCCGCCGCCGGCTGCAGTCGCCCGCTGCGACGTAGCTCCTCAACACGCTCCTCGACCCGCCGCACGCCATTGAACTCGGACCCCACGTCGGCCTCAAACTTGGCCACCAAGCGCTGCACCAGACTCAGGTCCTTGTCGATGCGCTCCGGCGCTGAAAACAGGTCCCACAACGCCTTGCGCCGCGGATTCGTCGGCGGGTTGTGCACGCCCACATGGCACACAAAGTCGCCCCGCACCTCGTCCTTGACCGTCTTGCTGTTGATGGCCTGCAGCGCCTTTTCTACCACGGGCACACTGTCGCTGCCGCTGTTGCCATCCCTGTTGTCCATCGCCGTGTCCTCGTCCTGGGTTGCGCCGGCATCCGAACTGTCCACTCCGCCACTGCCGTTCTTCGCCCCGTTGCCGTCGCCGCCGCCGCCGCTGCCGCCACCCGATCCCTCGGGACCGGGGTTCAGCATAATCCAGCCAATGCGGTGGAACCGCTTGCTGGGGTTGGGGTCGCTCAGTGACAGCCAGCGGAAGCCGCCAGGCCCTTCGCCCAGGTTCTCGCGGCAAAATGTCTCCAGGTTTTGGCGGCTGACGCTCGGCGCAATTGTCTTGATCAGCAGCGTCGGTTGAAACAGGCTCTCGTCGCGCAGGTCGGCCGCCGGGTTCGCCGGCACCAGGTCGCCCACGCCCAGCACTTCGTTGGCTGCCGTGGTCTCGCCCTCCTCCCTCTCGGCCACGCCGCCTGCCCCGTTGCCCTCGCTCTTGGGTATGCCCTCCAGCGTGAACTCGTCAAAGAGGCCCGTCTGCAGGTCGCGCTCCCACTGGCTGTATGTGCTGTGCCGGAACTCGCCTAGCTGCCGCCGGATGGGGTCGCGCACGCTCGGCACGTAGCGCTCGCGGAACCACTGCTCGTCCTTGTGCGCCTTGACGAAATGCTGCGCCATCTTGGCCTGCAGCTCTTCCTTGTAGCGGTCATATGCCGCCTGGATCTTGGCCTTCTCCTTCTCACGCTCCTCCTGCAGCTCTTTTTGCCCGCGAGGCCGCTCCACCTCGCGCCGCCGTCCCGTGCGCAGCCGCTCCTTCTCGTCCTTGATCTTCTCGTTGGCCCGCCACCACTCGCCAAAGTACGAGAAGCCGACCTGGTACGGGAGCGAGAGCGGCTCTGGAATCGGGTTCGTCAGCGACACCGGCGCCGGCGCCGGCGAGCCGTGCGCTTGTGACCCGGCCAATGACGGCACTCCGCCGTGGTGGCGGTGGTGATCGGGAGTCGTTGCCGCCAGTGTGTGATGCTGGTGTTGGTGCTGCGAAGACTGGCCCGGCACATAGCGATCGATGTTGGCCGGCGGCGACCCGATGCGCCGCCGATCGTCGCGGTCTCGGTCTCGGTCTCGGTCCCGGTCACGCCCACTGCCGCTGCCACCACCGCCTCCACCACTGCCTCCGTAGTCGCGAGAACGCGGTTCGTATCGGTCAACGGCAACCGGCGACCGCGAGCGTCCGCCTCGACGACCGCGATCAGGAACTGGAATAAAAAAAGACACGTCAACCAAAAAGACACCTCCGTCTCGGGAAAGGCGCGAGCGGTCGACGCAAATGGTGATTATTCGATGCTTTTATTTTTTTTTATTTTTCTCCTTACCTGGCGATCTTCCACGATAAAAGCTGTCACGGTCGTCTTTGTCGCGGCTGTCGTAGCGGTCCACCGGGGAGCGTGCCGAGTCTCGAAAGTACGAATCCATCGTCGCTCAAAAAGACCAAAGAAAGGGAGAGAGAGAGAGGGACAGCCACTGCTTTAAGAATGAAAATCTCGACCGTCTTCTCCCTCGAGATCAATGCGGCTTTTGCTGTCGTGTTAATTGTCCCGGGCGGGGCCCGTGTAGCACCAGCTGCAGCGTGGATGTTGGGTTCCTACTTCTTTGCAACATTGTGGCAGTTAGACGAAGAAAATTTGAGGCAAATATCAAAGATATCAAATATAAAAAAATCGACAAAAAGAAAAAAAAGAATAATAAGAAATAAGCAAGATAATGGACGGAGGGGCAGTAGAAAGGAACAACCAAGGATCAGATGAAATGTATTAGAAAGGAAAAAATGAGATGAATCGAGGTACTAGAAAGGAGACGTAAAAGGAGCGTGTGCAAAGGGGGGCAACCGTGACTTGATTTAGGAAATAGAAATGCCCTTGATGGAGAGGCCGGTAGAAGAAAGAGTTGAGCAAGGTGAATGAACGAGAGAGGCAGAGTCGTAGCGGAGGCGAACCGGTGGGACGGGCGAGAGATACAAAGAAAGAGAGAGAAAAGAGAAAGATAGCGCGAAAAAGACTTGAAGCAAAAGGGGGAGGCAGGAAGTTAAAAAAAAGGAAAGCAAAATGAAAAAAAGACCAAATAATGCACTAGAGAAGAGGAAAATAAAAGAACGAACAATTTGAATCTTTCCTGGCTTCAAAAATGAAGAAAAAAAGTGATTTGGAAAAAAAAATTAAAAACTTAAGTGTCGGCGTCTCTTCAAAGTCTCCAATGGCTTGAAAAACAACAGGAAAGAAAGCAATGACGAAATCAACAGCAGTCCGTGGAGCTCTCGTGATAGCCGATGCTGAAGACCTATGGGGTTTGGATGGACTGGATGCGACTGTCGCCGGAGGAGCGAGCAGAAAAAACAAAAAGTTGATGTTAAGGTTCGTGAGCGAAGGCAAAAAAGAGGAGAAAGCTGAGATCCGCCCTGCAGCGCGCGCGAAAAGGATGTGGAGGAAGCTGTGACTCTCTGACTAGACCTAAACCGGCTAGATTTGGGGTGGTCCTGCAGGGCAACCACGAGTATGGAACGACGTACGGAGTAATACTACCGTACTCCGTACTCCGCTACCAAAAATAAAAGTCACGTGCACATTTCAGCTCCTAAGCCGCACATCGCCTTGCGCAGCTCATTTTGAAATCAACTTATCCAGACTTCCTGTGGGAGCCATATGTCTATGAACATCGTGGATATCACTTTTTGACTTGCTTATTTTTCTTTGATTCTTCTAATTGGCCGATTGTTGCAAATTTGAACACGAGTAATTGGAACAGAGGCAACGCCAGAACTCATTGCTCTTGGTCAAATGAGAAACGTAGGAGAAGTCACACAAAGGAATAAAAATATATGCGACAAATCAGACACCTAGGCTCTTTCAGGCATCATAGTGTGTTCTCTTAACAGTTATTTGGCTCTAGTTTCCAGCGGTCCCATCATCTAGCAACGGCGCATGCCTAGAATCTTTACCTTTATATTAGCCGTTTACTCGTGTTTCTATGTAAAAACTCGCTTGTCGTGCCATGCGGACAAGAGCATCTCCAATCAAGGAAAATGTCATTTTTTTCTACCCTGCTGCGGCCCCGTGCTTCTCCCTTTTCTCAGCGCTAATGTACTGAGGCCCGTTCATGGTCTTATATGATGTCCTGAACTCAGGGAAGACGACTGGAAAAAATTTCTCTCTCAAGATAGCTCTCTTCTTCTCTGAGTGTAAGTTCCATCTTATTTTCCCGTATATATTTGCTGTATTTACAGAACCAGCAGCTTACCCATGACGCCCAGAATGAATACCCTACCCTACCGCGAGGTTTCTTGCATAGGAGACATGGGTATCTACAAACGTATTTTTTTTGTTTGGTATTCTTTCGATGCATACGATCCCTGCAAAAGGCACATCTGTTGGGGGAAGACAAAGTGCCGTTCAAATTGGTGTTCCTGGCTCAGAATGAACCAGAAAGAGCGCAGGCAATGCTGGCAGACCGGTGATGAAAAAAGTCAAGAAAAATTCAAAAGCTCTCCACAATTCGACTGGCAAGGGTAGCCGGCAGCAGTCCGAGTGAAGTGGCACATCTTAAAAGCCGCCACTTTTCAAGTGGGAGTTGAATCAATACGCTCTCCATATCTACAGATATTTGACAGTGGCCGGCATAAATAACGTTGCATGCGTTAAGTGTGCCTCGAATTGGGACATATCTTTTGTAGAGCGCATTCAAGCTGTTGAAACTATAGTGTGACTAGATGACACGCACGCACGCTAAAATAACAATAACAACAACAGAAAGAGTGCAGAGTTACTCTAGATTATCAGATTGACAGAAGTAGCCAATTATGGGACTGGTTGACCTCGAGGGAATATGCATCTGTTCACTGCCCGTCCTATAGGCGAAGGCGTAATCCAAGCCAGAAACGGGCCTTTCAGAAGCATGCACACGCCAAGAGCACGCTTGTGGATAAAGCGAGACAGAAATGGAGTCCCAGCTACCGATCAAAAGCACGGGCTTCAACAAGGCAGTGGACGGGTCAAACACTGGCCATTTAGTCCCAGAGTACAGTCTACGTATTGCAGCGGTCCGGCTGACAACGAGCTCGGCGGGCGGGCAAGTCTAGCCATTGAAAAGGCCATTTTATACAAAGCGATATATAGACGCAAACAATTCCGCATAAAGTATTACTAGAGAGGGATATGCAGCCAGCATTCATTTCCGGGTGAAGTCAGAGCTCGGATGAAAGGTGCAAGTTTTTTTTTTTTTTTTCCTGAACAACGACGACTTTTATGATTGGACAACAAGGCAACAGGGGCAAACAATATGTCAAAAAGTGCGGAGGAGAGACCCTTTACAGCCAATATTTCTCAGATTTTAAATTTTTTTTCCGGCTTGCCTTTTTTTCCCGAACCTCCCTTGGCACAGAGGCGAGAACGATAGAGAACTCCATGGAAAAGCAAAGGAATATCATGTAACTTTGAATTACGGTCATGTTCAAGCTGCAATCTCTGCCAGCAAAAGCGCATCGAAGATGAATATGGCCTTTTTTTGATATGCTTAGGCGAGAATAAATTGAAAGGAAACTTGAGGGTTCTTTTGACTTTTACTCATACGTGCGTCGTCGGTATCTTCTCAATGAAACGCATCACATGATGTCTACCACTGTATTGAGAGGCCAATGAGAGAGTCAAGGTCTAATGATATAGCATGGAAAAGTCGCAGTCTGATCTCTTGAACCTCTTCACAAAATGCAAGAAGTGAACGGTGACTGAAGCCAACCGTACTGACGAGAGTGTGCACAGCCGGCCATGGCAAAGGTTATAGACAATGCGTTCATTGGATTTGCGATTTTATGACGAAGTGGATTGAAATGCACAATGTGGAGGAATTTCGATGGTGAGTTCTATGCACAGCTCTGATGCAGAGCTATGCAGAGTCTTCAATGAGCTTGCTGCAACATTGCTGAGCCGGCGGATTCTGGCGGCCCAGGCCCTCCACCTCTCCTCTTCTCCAGATTTCACCCCGTCCAAGTGATTGCCGACGTGCATGCTTGTTACTGTCCGTAGCATAATCGATACGGTGACCAATTTGCAGGCTTTTTTGTTGGCACTTGTATATCTTGCATATATTTTCGCAGAGAGGAAATCTGGCAGGCTATTTTTAGGCACGTGGGACTGTCTAAAGAGCAAGCAGGAGAGGAGATGTTTGCTAAGAAGAGCAATCAAGGAAGGACATTTGCCGAGAGCGTGCGACGAGAGGACACCAAGCAGCAAAACAGACAGTGCCCCGGACGAGGTGGATAGTGTAATATATGGAAAATTTGGCCGTTGTCTGGGGCAAAAATGAGCGCGAATAGCGGTTTTTGTTATTATTGTTATTACTGTTTTTTATTGTGTTGTTGTTTTTGCTGCTGCTGTCAAACAGGTCCATTTCCCCACAGCATATCAGCCAGCCTCGCCTATAGCCATTTTACATTAAGTGACTATATCACCGGGTAATGGCTGTGGCAATGGAATGGCCATGGCAAGGGCCATGGCAGGGGGACGCTCGGCAGTCGGGGAGCAGCAGGCGAAGCCAGACGCACACACGAGGGGAACAGAGAAGAGGAGGGAAGCGACGGCCAGCCAGAAAAAAACAAGGGGAGAAGTGGCAAACACGCAGAGATATAAGACTCGCTGGGCACCGGACAGACCCCTTTTTCTGCCGCCGTCCCCCTTTTCTTTTCCCCTTTTTTTCTTTTCCTCGCCCTTCGACCATTGTCTCGATTGCTTTTTTCCCCTGCTTTGCCATCAAAAGACAGGCTCCTCTCCTTTGCTTCCTTTGTGCCGTCGCTCAAGAGAAAGAGAAAAGTCAAGGCCTTTTTTGCTCAGCAGCCAGTCGACAGTCCACCACTCTCCCCCGAAAGCAGACAGAATGAAGTCGCTCGCCGCCGTTCTCGCGCTCGTGGCGTCGGTGCAGGCCGGGCTGCGGTTCCCGTGCTCGACGCTGACGTACCAGCGGCTGGATCCTGCGGGCCAGCCGGGCGTGTTTCCGTCTGCGCACGTGCACCACATTGTGGGCGGAAACGCCTTCAATGTGACGATGAACGGCGACGTGGCCGAGCGGGCGACGTGCACGACGTGCCAGATGGCGGAGGACTTCTCCAACTACTGGACGGCGGTGCTGTACTTTAAGGACCCCACGAACGGCACGTACCACCGCGTGCCTAACGCGCCGGTGCAGCCGCTGCTGGGCGGCTCGCAGGGCGCCAAGGGCGGCCTGACGGTGTACTACACGCAGTTCGACCTGAACAAGGACAACCTGGCTTCTCAGCCGGTCAAGTCTTTCCCTCCGGTGAGTTTAGGAGCTTAAGGGGGAAAATTGGGGGAGGGGGTGAAAGAAGAAGAATTGCAGAAAAGGGAAGAAGAAAAGACGGGCGGGTAGATTATCGGACACCGTCGAACAAAAAAGCTATAGGCCAGCGTGCTGACACTCTTTTCCAGGGCTTCCGCATGACGGTGGGCACTCCCGGCGCCAAGTCGCGCGACCACATCGGGCTCAGCTACCAGTGCATGTCGGGCAGCAGCCGCGGCGCCATTACGTCGGATATGCCCAACCAGGTGTGCTCGGGCGGCATCTTTACGACGCACCACTTCCCTGCGTAAGTCGAGAGAGAGAGAGCTGTATGGCGATGTGGTTGTGCGGTTGCTAACAGTCGGCTGCAGATGCTGGGACGGCAAGAATCTGGACAGCCCCGACCACAAGTCGCACATGTACAACACGGTCAACTCGGACGGCTTCATCAATGCGGGTCCGTGCCCGTCGTCGCACCCGGTGCGGGTGCCGCAGGTGACGTTTGAGACGGTGTGGGACACGACGCCGTTCAACCACCTGTGGAAGTCGGGGCAGCCGAATCCGTTCCACTGGAGCTTTGCCGGCACCGGCTTTGGCTCGCACGCCGACTACATGTTTGGCTGGAAGGGCGATGCGCTGCAGCGGGCCATGAACAAGTCCGAGTGCTTCTACGACGGCTGCGGCTCCATCAAGAAGCAGGCCATGTCCGTGGCCAACCAGTGCACCGTCAAGAACATGGTTGGCGAGGACACTCTGGGATGTAAGTGTTTGCTGCTCTCCTTCCGGCGCTTTGCTTTCTTTTTCTTCTTTCTTTCTTCTTTCGCTGCGCCCCCCCCCACAAACCAAACGGCTGCTAACGTCGTGCAGGGCTCACCGAGCTTCCCGGCCAGTCCGCCATCGCAATGAAGGAGTAGAAGACCAAGGGCGGCCTAATGCGGGCGAGATGTGCTCGCCGCTTCTTTTGTTGTATTTAGCTCACCGGCTCTTTCAAACCCTTTCAGACGTGTTTTATTTGGCCCTGCGTGATTTTGGTGTATCTCAAATACCAAGAGACATCGGCGTGGTTGTATCTATTATTTATTTTCTACATGATCGATGTTTCAGAGAATCGGGCGCATGCTTGTGTGATGCTGCACTGTATTGCCGACTGGCTGCTGGTCCTGGAACCTTGCAGCCAGAGCGCCTGTAGCTTGTAGCTCTCCTGGCTTCGCCGTCAAAGGACAACTAAGGTACGGCATATCGGGAAACCCGCCTACGCCTCATGCTCAAAGTCAACCTGAGGCATATCAAACGGCCAGGAGAAAAATCGAACCCGAAGGAGTTTGCGTTTCTCCAAGATGGCCTGCTAATCTACGATCCTCTGATTCTAGTCATGGTTCTTGCGTTAGCTGATGATCCATTTTCCAATAATATTAGATATGCCCAGAATATGTATACAAGCTCTGTTTTCGCTATCTAGAACCAACAAAGAAAGACGACGAGAAATATTTTGGAACCTGTCTCCCTGAGCGCACACGAAATGGTGAAGCAACAAACTGTGCGCCTGATTTAGGGGAGAGCAATATCAAATGCGAAAGAAGCCGCCTCCTTAAGCCAGCACAAAAGCAAAAACAATGGCGCCGGACACGGCAAAGACGGTTTCTAGCATGCCAGAGCCCACGTCGGCCAGACGGCCGGCCCGACTGCTCGTGGCCGAGGGAACTGGCGACGCCGCGGAAGAGGAGCCGAAGACGGTGGTGCCGTTGGCCTCTTTGGTGTAGTTGCCCAGGAGCGTGGCGTTGGCGACGGCGGGCACGAGGGTGGGATCATAGGCCGAGCAGGTGTCGTTCGCAGCGAGGGGGCAGTCGGCGGCAACGCAGATGGCCTGGAGCTGCGGTCCGGCCGATGCGGGGACGACGGGTGCGGCGGGAGCGCAGCGGAAGTTGAAAACGGCGTTGAGGGTGGCGTTGACGAACTGGGCATCGGTGTTGGTGAAGCCGATGGACACGAGGCCGCGGACGGCCTGGTCGACAAAGAAGCTCATCTCGGCCCAGTTCAGATCCATAAACTTGTGGACCTCGTACATGGAAGCCCGGCCGGCATAGGAGGGAAGCGCAGTGGAGTTGATGTTGGAGCAGCCCAGGAAGGTGCCAAAGTAGGAGTAAACATGCGTGAAGAAGATGCTGCGATGTCTGGTTAGCCTAGGTCTCTGAAGTGTATTTTCTGGCATATAACTGAGCTAGCTGAGCCGCTGCTCCACGTACTGCTGTGCGGACGAAGTGTTCCCGTTGCTGGGCTTCAGATTGCGAGCGGCCTCCAGACCGCCGTCGCCGAAGAAGTTGACGGCCGCGCCGACCTTGCCGCCCGTGTTTGCCGACGCATAGGCGCCGTTAAAATAGGGGTTGAGGTCAACAGCCTCTCCCAAAAAGGTGGTGCGCGTGAGGGCTCCGACGAAGTCGGGGACCGGAACGGTGTTGTACTTGGAGAAGGGGCCGAGCAGAGCCGAGTGCAGAACGAGGGCCATCAGCAGGCGGTTGTTCTCGGGAGTGACCTCGCCCACGGCCTTGGCCGTGTAGTAGTCGCAGATCGTTGAGTTTTCCGGCCGTTCCTCCGCTGCCGCCAAGCCAAAGCGGGCAGACAGCACGACGGCCGCGGATAGGAGCCCTTTGACAGAGACCATGATGAGAGCAATAGAAACTAAAATGTTGTGATATGTGCGTTCGGCAGGTCAAGAAATGCCGTCAATGAGATGGGTAATAGAGACGAGAAAGCCGTCACTTGGGCTTCGTGTCGGCCGTGCTCTTTATACCCATCCCTATACGAGTGCGTTCCCTTGTCCTTTTGCACATGCTAGCTCTCCCCTGATTGTATCTCCTTTCCCAGTCTGCGTGGAGCATGATTCCAAAGCTTTTAGGCCGTCCCCGTGTTTGTTATTGAATACGGGCTGGCCCCGAGAGAAATTGATTACATCTACAGCAAGCTAATTGGCTGGCCGGGCTGGCTAGCCGAGCTCAGAGCTTGGATTCTTCAAGGATGGGTGAAGCCTGAGCAGGGAAGGTGTTTTGCTAAACTCTGACGGTCCAGGTTCGCGCTGGCGTTCGGCGGAGATTCGTCGGGAGCGTTTACGGACCGCCATAGGCCACCATACGCAGGAACGAGCACTCGTACCTGCCCAGTAGGGCGGTTGCACAACAAGGCCGTGCGATCTCTTTTTGCGAGAAGGTGGACCCGACTATTCGGCCCTGTAGGGGACGTTTCTAGTTTCATGCTTATTTTGGTTTTTTTCCGTGGACTTTTTTTGGTACCTAAATCTTATACGAGAACGTCGTATTTGCTCTTATCTGCGTTTTTAAGGCGCTGTGTCGTATCAGGATCAGGCCAAGCTGCCTTGCCGGTGAGCTGCAACACGGGTGATGGCCGCCGGCCAAATTGCAGGAAACTCGTACATGGGCTACTCAGAAGGCACTGGCGCTGGACACGAAGAAGTTGAAGTGGCCGCAGCTCGCTGCCAAGCCGTTGTTGTCTGTAGTGAGGTTGCACGGCAGGAGAGAAAGGCAGGGCTAGTCCAATGGGAGCGAGCGAGATCAGCTGACGGGAGTGGGTTCCCGTAAAAGATAGCGGGCTGCTGTCAGAGTGGGTCCCGGGGAGGCTTAGTCCCAAAGCTGTACGGAGTTTTACGACGTAGGGCTAGGCCAAAGGGGAAAGTGGAGCACGGCGGAGGAGCGGCGGAGTTGTGGACGGGGAAAGGGAAAAGGTCAAAAGCTACTCGTATTCAAAGGACTTTAAGCACCGGCGGCGACAGAGAGAGCTGATATGCCTTGATCCGGCCCTGAGACATTTGGACGTGCACGAACAGAGGCAGCAATAAAAATCCGACGTTTGCATAGTGATTGCACTGAGCGCTGGACGAGATCTGCAGTCTGTATCTACTTTTGCTGCACGAGAGATTGAGAGATTGCAGCCAACCCCGTGAGTTGGGTGCGCAGCCCGACCACCATTAACCGTTTCTGGCGGTGCGCTCTTCTATCTGCGACAGCGGAAGCCATGGATCTGAGCCAGATCTCCGTTGATTCCGCCGCTTCTCCGGTGCCTCGTCGGGCACTGCGCAAGGGCACCCACAGCTGTGCTGAATGTGAGACATCACTTTTGAGGAGAGCGGAGGTGCTGGTGTGCTGGTGTGCTGGTGTGCTGGAGAACTATGGACTGTGGCGGCTCCTGTGGCGGCTGCTGTGGCGGCTGCTGTGTGATGAAGCTGGTGTGCTGGCGTGCCGGAGAAGCTGTTGATTGTGGTGGCTCCTGTGGCTAGGGCTGGCTTGCGGGAGGGTTGCCATTCTTTCCGGTCTTGTCGTGTCAGCTAGCCACTGGTTTGTGGCGTTATTGGGGCAACGGAGCGCAGGCACGCCCAACACGCTTCGTTCCATGCTTCTTTCTTCTTCTCCGTACTGATCTGCTGTGCTTTAGGCAAACGACGCAAGACACGATGTTTTTTCGAGACGCCTGGGGCGGCCAAGTGCATGGGCTGTAAGCGGAGGGGTTCGGCCTGCATCAGCCAGGAGTATGTGGATGTGCCGTCGACGGCGGGCGGCGGGGAGGCGAGTCTGGCGGAGAGCCTTGAGCGGATGCAGCAGATGCTGGCGCAGATCATGAAGAAGACGGCGCCGGACGAGGGCGGCGGCGGCAGCGGCGGCGGCAGCACGACGGACAGCGTCGTTGGCAGCTATGCCGACAGCAGCGAGGCGACGACGCTGGCGCAGGTGCGTCAGATGCAGCAGGAGCTGGCGCTGGCGGAGCAGCGGGAGCGAGAGCGAGAGCGAGAGCGGACGGCCGGCAACAGCGACGACAGCCAGGGCGAACAGAGCCAGGGCCAACAGAGCCAGAGCCATCAGAGCCAAAGCCAACAGAGCCGGACTGCGGCAGATGGAAGAAGCACTGCGGCGGCGACGGTGGTGCCGGTGTGGCCGTCGTCGGTGAGGGCGGCGGCTGGGGACGCAGACACGTGCAGGATGCTGCACGGGGCGTTTCCGTCGCAGGCAGACGTGGACGTGCTCTTCCAGGCCGGGCGGATTGGCATCTACGCACAGGCGCTGTGCAACTCGTACGGCAGTCTTTTTGGCGGCGTCGACGGCGACGGCGACGGCAAGGCGCGGTCGCTGGCGGCGATGTCGGTGCTGCCGGAGGCGACGGCGCATCCGGCGGTGCTGGCGCGCAAGCTGCTGCACGTGGCGCTGTGCATCCAGCAGCTGGACCCGTCGTCGTTTGACGGCGACAGGCTGCCGCAGCGGCTGGGCGGCCGGACGCTGCGCGAGACGCGGGAGGGCTGCTTCGCGCTGGCCACGGGGCTGGTCACGTGCCACGACGAGCTGCTGGACTCGGCCGAGGGCCTCGAGTGCCTCGTGTGCGAAGGCGTGTACCTGGTCAACAACGGCCACCTGCGGCGGGCGCTGCCGGTGCTGCGGCGCGCGCTGACCCTGGCCCAGCTCATGGGCGTGCAGCGGCGCCGGCTGTGGCGCCAGCACGACCCGCACACCCAGCTCTCGGCCGAGGCCACCTGGATCCATCTGACCTACCTCGAGCGCTTCATTGCGCTGCACCTGGGCATCCCCACGGCCGTGACGGGCACGCGCTTTGGCTCGCCAGAGAAGCGGCCGTCGGAGACGGCGGCCGAGTGGATCGAGCGCCTGCAGCTGGACATTTGCGAGTTCATCCTGCAGCGCAACAGCGGTGGTGGCAGCTCCTCATCCTCCTCCGGGTATTACGACGGCGACAGCGACGACGCCGCGCTGGCCAGCGCCGACTACGCGGCGACGCGCCGCATCGACCAGGAGCTCAGCCGGGTCGTCGACAGCATGCCGGCGGCCTGGTGGTCGCCGTTCGACTTCCACGAGGGCATCACGACCAACGAGATCATGGAGCGCATCATCAACGCGCAGATCCAGATTGTGCACTTCAGCCTCGTGGCGCTGCTGCATCTGCCCTACCTGCTGCGGCGCGGCGCCGCCGACGCCGCCGACGCCGCCTACACCTACAGCAAGGCCGCCTGCACGTTTGCCGCCCGCGAGATCCTGCGCCGCTTCGTCGCCTTCCGCGCCGTCGTCCGCGTCGTCTTCTGCTGCCGCCCCATCGACTTCTGCGCCCTGTCCGCCTCGCTCGTCCTGCTCATTGCCCACCTCAGCGGCCAGCGCCGCTCCGACTCCGGCTGGCTGCTGCCCCACCACCGCCTCGGCGACCGCGCCCTCATCGAGAAGACCATCGACACCATGGACGAGCTCACCCTCCTCAACAACGACGAGCTCTCGCGCGAGTCCGCCCGGCTCGCCCGCCGCCTGCTCGACCTCGAGGCCGGCTCCGTCCACCGCCACGCCCCCGCCTACCACTCCAGCGTGCCTTCGCCCGAGGCGGCCGAGGCTGCTGCCGAGGCTGCTGCTGCCGGGCCCCGCGAGCACGATGGCCTCGACGCTGCCGCTGCCTCGGCCTCCGACGGCGAGCAGTCCTTGCTGCTCAGCATTCCATACTTTGGCGCCGTCAAGCTGACGCGCCAGCCCGACCTGCCGCCCGACCTGCCCGACCTGTCCGACATCGACTGGCAGACGTACACCAGCGGCGGTATAGCGTCGTCTGTGACCTCTGGCTTTTCTGGCCTCTCCGCGCCGTCCGGCTTCTCCGATCTCTCCAGCCACTCAGCCGTCGCCGGCCCTGCCGCCTCGTCGTCGCACTCTGTCGACACTTTCGCCTACCTGACGCCTGCCGTGGCCGTGCCCGGCGGCTCTGCGCCCTCGTCTGCCTCCAACGGCTCCCCGGCCGCATATGGTTCTGCGCCACACCCGCCGCCGCCGCCGCCGCCAATGCCCTTGGCTAACCAGCTGCTCCAGGTGCCGACGCCGGCCGACTACGCCGCCTCGTCGTTCTCTCCGCTCTACGCCGCCCCGTCGGATGCACACCCATTCCTCTACTTCAATCCCGTGTCGTTTCCCACGGACATGGACCAGGGCCTGGGCCTGGGCCAGGACGACTGCGACGTGCAGATGCCCGACATCATGGCCGGCATCGACGAATGGACCTTCCAGGGCGTGGACGCCACCTTTTTCGACAGCATCATTCGCGGCGCCAATTTTTCTTTTCCGGTGCAATAGCTTGCTTTGGGTTAGAGTTGGACATTGTTGTCTTTTCATGTATCTCTTCGTATCTCGTCTTTCTTCTTCTTTGTCTGTCTTGGCTCTTTTTTTTTTCTTTTTCTCTGCTCCGTTTAAAAATCGAAGCTCCTGGCTGTGCCAAGAGCTGCTGGGGTCGTCTACAGATAGATTAGACGAGGAATGAATCATGCGCTCAAACCAACTGCAGCTGTAAACCAAACTGCAACTGTAGACCAAACTACAGCTGTAGACCAAAGCGAACCAAACTACAGCTGTAAACCAAAGCGAACCAACTGCAGCTGTAAACCAAAGCAAATCAAACTGAAGGTCAAACTATAAGCTGTAAGGACGCGAAAAACGGTGCCGGCCGTGTTTGCATACCAGGAGCTCAAGCCTTGCCAGATCTGACGTCAGATAGCCAAGCCGCCGCGGCCTTTCTTGGAGCTCACCTATATAGAGCTTACCTATAGGCTTTTCCCACCAAAGTCCGTAAGGCGGCGGCGGAGACTCCGCCGCTGACAACTGACACTGCGCTAGACCCTGGCTTGGGCTGCGCTGTGATTGGCCCAAACTAGCCATGCCAAGCGTCATGCCTACCAACTGCCGTTTCTGGGCTGTCGAAGGTCTGCCAGGAGACCGAGATGATCTGGGCTCTGTTTGGCCCCTGTACGACGTATTACGAGCATGCAGACTGACACCCACTGCGCATGGCTGCCCAAGCCCAGGTCCCGTCAGCTAAGCTCTGTCTCCGCCATGGCCAAGCTCCGCCGATCTATCTCACACCCACCCGCCGCAGCTCCTCCTTGAGTATATAAAACGGTTGGATTGCGTCTCTGGCCGGTCGTTGATCTCAGCAGCCAACTCCTGACAGCAGACCACAGACAGACAGAAACCACAGACACAACACACATCACCCTCAACATGGCAGACAGCGAGATATCAGAGGTCGCGGTGCATCCCACCGGCTGGGAGAGCGCGGCCGAGTCCGAGCGGCTGGCTCTGTCCAACATGGCCCACATCATGCCCAAGATCTACGTCCTGGTGGCCGAGGTCTTTGAGCTGGGAGAAGATGCGGACTGGGATGCGATCGTCACGCACATGGTGGCCGGGCTCGAGTTCACCCTGTCCCAGTATCCCATCCTGACGGGCAGCCTTGAAATGGACGCCTCGACGGGTCGGATGTGGGTGATGCGGAAGCGCGAGTCCACGGCCAGCCTGCATCTCAAGTACATGCCCTCCGACGACTTTCCCAGCTTTGGCGAGCTCAAGGAAAAGGATGTGAGTTGATTGGCAGCTGCAGTTCACCGCCTGCGCCTCTCCACTTCTCTGCTGCCTCACAACGCCTCGCAAGCCTCACAATGCTTTGCAATGCCTCGTAATGCCTCTGCTGACAGCCTGAACAGTTCCCCGCCAACGTGATCGCCGGGCCGGTGCTGCTGCCGGCCTCGGTGACGGCCAAGCAGCTGCACTCGCCGCTGGGCGACAACAACGAGGACGGCATCCCCGTCGCGACGTTCCAGCTCAACTTCATCCGCGGCGGCCTGATTTTGGGCGTGGCCGTCCACCACGTCGTCTCGGACGGGCCCGGCTGCGACGGCTTCCTGACGACGTGGGCCCAGAGCAGCATGGCAGCCAAGATGGGCCAGCCGTTTGTGCCGGTGGCGCCGTACTCGCTGCAGGGGTCGCCGCTGAACGTGGCGGACCCGTCGCCCGAGCGCGCAGCCGCCCTGAAGACCCAGTTCGCCCACGTGCTCAAGGACGCCGGCGGGCCCATGCCGCCGCCGCCGCCCGGCTTCCAGATGCCCGCCATGAAGCAGCAGATGTGGCACTTCCCGCGCAGCAAGGCCGACGCCCTCAAAGCCGCCGCGTCGCCTCGACGCGCTGCCGAAAACACGGACCAGCAGGCCGGCAGTACTGCTGACTGGATCTCCACCTACGACGCCATCATGGCCCTGCTCTGGGCCAGCATCGCCCGCGCCCGCATCCCCATCTTCCAGCCCGACCTCGACAGCCCCTCCGTCGTCGTGCACGCCGTCAACACGCGCCGCGTCTTCGACCCGCCGCTGCCGGAGCGCTTCCTCAACGTCGCCTCCGCGCCCGCCCGCACCGACGCGCTGTCTCTGCGCGACATTGTCGACCCGCAGCAGCTGCCGCGCCTGGCCGCCGCTCTGCGCTCGTCCATCCGCGCCGTCACGCCGCAGTATGTCACCGGCATGCTCGAGTGGGTGTCCGGCCACGCCGACCGCCGCTATCTCGAGGTCAGCGTCAACTCCTTCCTCGGCACCGACCTCGGCGCCTCCAGCTGGCAGGGCATGTCCTCCTACACCCAACACGACTTTGGCTTTGGCCTGCCCAGCGCCCTGCGCTGGCCGAGCCCCAACTTTGACGGCTTCGTCTTCCTCTACCCCAGCCGCGCCGCCGCCAAGGGCCCCGACGCCGACGAGGGCATCGAGCTGTGCGTCTGTCTCGAGGCCAACTGCCAGGACAATCTTCTCAAGGACGAGACTCTGCTCAAGTATGCCCACCCCCGCGGCTAGATGGAGATGGAAACACGACCGTGGTGGCTCTGATGGTGGATGATGACGGATCAGACCTATCGAAACTTGGACAAAAACACGAGATGGACTTTGAATTACCTGAAATTGTATAGCTGCATGGTGTGAAGCGTGTTCAGTTTGATGCCTTTGTTATTGTTTATTAGTTATTGCAGACAGTCTCTGCGAAATAGATTTAATGTCAGTGAATGCAGCCGGATCGATCATGTTGGTGACAAGTCTGCTCCACGTGCAACGACGGGGAATATTTTGGCTGATGACACATCGCCGACAGACCCCGGCGGGACTACGACACCACGTACGAAATCTCGAGACTTTTTCTACACCGGAGGCACACAACAGACGGCAACAAAACGAGAATGCTACTGTATTTATCAACAGACGAGCGGGTAAACAGGAACTATCTGGGAATGGTATTGTGCTGCAACGTCAATAAAAAGAGGAAATAAAGACAACCTGCGTTCTTCGTGTAAACTGTGAGGGAGGAAGAGGGGCTGATGAGGAAACAAAGACAGATCGCCCGCTGGGCTGACAGATGGGGCGAGTGGTGGGTGTGAACGAGTGCGTGATCGGGTGGGCAGTCGCCGTTCGTGATCCATTAGAGAGTAGAAAAACATTGGAGCATTGAGGATCCATTAGAGAGTAGAAAAGCATTGGAGCATTGAGAGGGTCGTCGGCTGCTCTCCATCAGAGAGTAAAAAACCATTTAGAGCAATGAGAGAGTGGCCGAGTGCTCTCTTATGCGGCCGTCTCCTCGGCCTTGTCCTCCTTGTCCTCCTTCTCGACTGTCGCTGCCTCCGTCTCCTTTGTCTTGGCCGCCTCTGCCGCCTTGGATTCCGCCTCCGCCGCCTTAGCTTCTGCCGCCGACGCCTTGGCTTCTGCCTCCGTCACTTTGGCCTCCGCCGCCGCCGCCTTGGATTCTGCCTCCGTCACTTTGGCTTCCGCCGCCGCCACCTTGGCTTCCGCTTCCGCTGCCTTGGCCTCTGCCGCCGTCGCCTTGGCTTCTGCCGCCGCCGTCGCCGCCGTGGCAGCCTCCAGCGCCTCCGTCTTGTCGGCCAGCGCCTTCTTGGTCTCGGCATGGGCCGCCGTCTCGGTCTCGGCCGCCTTGGCCGCCTCAGCCTGGGCCGCCGTCGCCGTCGCCAGCGCCGTCTTGCTTTCTGCGTGGGCGGCCGTCTCGGCTTCCAGCGCCGCCTTGCTCTCGGCGAGCGCGGCCTTCCCGGCCTCCACGGCCTCGCCCGCCGCCGCCAGCGCCGCCGTCTTGTCGGCCAGCTCCTTCTTCGTAGCCGCGTGCGCCGTCTTCTCGTCCTCGGCCGCCTTCTCTGCCGCTGCCGCTGCCGCCTTGGCCTCGGCGAGGGCTGTCTTTCCGGCCTCGACGGCCTCGTTCGCGGTCGCCAACGCGGCCGTCTTGTCGGCCAGCTCGGCCTTGGTGCCGGCATGCGCCGTCGTCTCCTTGTCGAGCGCCGCCTCCGCCGTCGCGCGCGCCGTCTTCTCCGCCTCCAGCGCCGTCGCCAGGCTGGCCGCCTCGCTCGTCTTGGCCGCCAGCGCCGCCTGCTCCGCCTCCAGCGCCGCCTGCGTCTTGGCCGTCGCCGCCTCCGCCTCGCCCAGCTTGGCCTCGCCCGCCGCCACGCTGGCCTCGGCCGTGCTCAGCTTGGCCTCCGCCGCCTGCACTGCCGCCTCCAGCTCCGCAATCTTGGCCGCTGCCGTCGCCCGGTCCGCTGCGCTCGCCGTCGCCAGCGCCTCCGCGTCCGCCTTGGCCTTGGCCGCCGCCGCCGCCGCGTCTGCCTGCACCGACTGCACCTGCGTCTGCAGTGCCGCAATGCTGCCCTCGGCCTCCTTCAGCGCCGCCGCCGCCGCCGCTGCCGCCGTCTCCGCCTCGGCTTTCACGCGTGCCGTCTCCGCCGTCGCTGCTTCCAGCGCCCCCTTGGCCGACGCCAGCTCCGCCGTCAGCTGCGCCACCTTGGCGTCCAGCTCCGTCTTGGCCGCCGTCGTCGCCGCCAGCGCCGCGCTGGCCGTCTCGGCCTCTTTCGCCGCGGCCTCGTGCTTGGCCGTCACCTCGGCCACGCTCGTCTTCAGCTGCTCGATCTGGCCGCCGAGCTCCGTCTTGGCCGCTTCGTGCGCGCTGGTCGCAGCATCGTGCTCCGTTTTTAGCGAGTCCTGCAACGACAGAGTTAGTATCCTAGAGAATCAAAAAGAAAATCAAGACAAAGTCGAAAAAAATATGAGCAAATAACAAATGCTCCTGGTCACGCACAAGCTGGCTCTGGGCAGTTCTCAGCTCTTTCTGCACTCCCTCGAGCTTCTCTTCCAGCTCCGTCTTCTCTTTGCCGAGCGCCTCATGCTTCGCCGTCAGCTCCTCGGCACTCTCCTTCAGCGTCTTGACCTGCTCCTCGTGGCTGGTCGCCTGCTCTGTCACATTGTCGAGCTCCTTCTCCAGAGCGGTGATCTTGACTTTCAGCTCCTCCAGCTCGCTGACGTCGCGCGAAAGAAAGGCACCCATGATCAGCTTTGCTTAATCTTGCAAATGTCTTCTGCCTTTTTTTTTATCTCCTCTTCTCAAATATCAAAAATACACACGAAAACCAACGTCGTGGCTCTGTGCTATCGTCAGTTGAATGACAGACAAATCGACGGGAAAACAAAAAATAGAAAAAAACGAAAACACCGTTTTGGGGCAGCTCCGGTTTGTGAGGACAACGACGGGCAGAAAAAAAACAAAGAGGAAGCGAAAGAGAAGGAAAACGAGAAAAAAACTGCTGTTCTGAAAAAAAAATTGGGAGGCTATGCCGCTATGCCTGAACAAGCAGCCCCTGCCATTTTCTTAAATTGATAAGCTGATAAAAGCTCCACAACCGCCGTTTACACGGCTACCGGGTTGTACCGCCAATCTTAGAGCAAGCTCCACTATTTACGTCGTACTACTGGCTTGTGTGATGGGGGAAAACAGCAGAAAACGCCTGAGATCATTCGTTCACTCAGTTGGCCAGCTTATCTTTGCTGTCTTCACAACGCCCGCGCTGCAACCCAGCACTGCATCTGTGGTCAGAGGTCGAAACGAGCAACAGCACACCGGCGGCAAGAAAGGGCTCTTCGCTGCATTGAGCCAGAACGACGCTGTCAAAATTCAGCTTTGAATTGCCGGCGGCTAATGTTTACTTTGAGGGGGCATAAGCCTACGAGTACTTTTCTGTGGCTGTAGCCTGGGAGACCAGGCGACCAGGCAGATCGTCTTTTCCAGAGCCGATTCTGCTGATCTGAACAAATATGACTTGCATATTCAATATGCATGAGCACGAGGTGCGAAGCAATAGCAATGGTACTATTACGTAGGACTGAGGGCTTTTTCACCGCTTTTGCACAACGTTTTCCTTTAGTGAATTACAGGGGAGAAACTTGAGCTTTATCTTATCAATAGGCACTGTCTCAGCAGTGCGGAGCATCTATGGTCGTTTGCATTCTGACAAAAAGAATTGAGTGGTCACGAATCAATGTCGCTACTCCTTATGCATTTCACATGCAACTTATCGTGCAGTGCATACAGACCCAAACACTTTCTGCAACTTTGCCGACTCACTATGGGGCAAAGAGCTTTCGTTTTCTCTCCAGGTGTTGATCCAGGCAGCTATTGCCCCGTAACCGCCACAAATCACGCCATCTTACGCTATTTTTACAGCAATACCAGCCACAACCCCGAACCCCTGCCAAACGCCTTACCGCGGCAATTCGTTCAGATTGAGGTCGTGGTCAGCAAGGGGGTCAAAGTGGATTTAAAATGGGTCGCTCCAACGTGCGAAAACGTTAGCGCCATAGACAGTATACGCATGTGAACAAACTAAAAAATTACGTAGCATATGCAGCGCATATGTCAACAACGTGCATTTTATATGCCATAACAATTGGATGAAGTTGGTAACTAACATATTATACGGCATATGTATTACATATGCCGTGCATATGTTAAAGCGTTATAAAACTAATTCATTAAGTGTAATTACAGCTTACTTTAATATATACGTTATATATGTTAAACTTATAAATGTTAAAGCGTTATAAGATTAATCTGTTCGGTGTAATTATAACTTACCTTAACATATGCGTTACATATGTTAAACTTATAAATGTTAAAGCGTTATAAAACTAATTCACTAAGTGTAATTACAGCCCACCTTAACATATGCGTCGCATATGTCTAACATATGCGTCGCATATGTCAAACGTGTAAACGTTAAAGAGCTATAAGCTACGCTTCAGCGCATAAAGCGCTACGCTTCAGCGCATAAAGCGCTACGCTTCAGCGCATACTTTTTTGGCCGTGAAAATCGCACCTGTATCTCGGCGGTAGAGTACAGTGTGATCCACTTTTGTCTCCACAAAAGATTGTTCCACTTTGACCCCCTTGCTGACCAAGACCCTGTTCAGATTGCGGTCTGTCGTTCCCACACCTGATGGCGAAACCATGTCCAGGTCCACAACAGGAGTCAGTATCGTGAGAACCTGTCGAAGGCTGTAAGGGCTGCTAGAAGTTTGGAACGGAAGATTCATCTAAACATTTTTGAATAGGATGAACATGATAAAAAAAAAATAAAAGGAGAAAGATAAAGAGGGGGCAAAGGTAATGTTTGATTTTGGACAACCAAAAAAAGATATTTTACGACCACTTCGTCGTCAACGGCGAGGTCTACCTTTCTGTGATCGACAAAGGTCCTATGAAGTATACAAAACTAGACGACAGACAGTTGCATTTATGAGCGCCACGTGCCAGACAGCGGACTGATGCAGGCGCCCAGCCTGCTCTACAACGACTCGGTGCACGTCAAATTCGCCATTTCTTTCGATGCGCGACCCGACCCTCGGATGGTTCCCAGAGTGAACAAGCGCCTCGAGCTTGAGATGCAGGCCATGGAGTGCCTAGCCAGGCACCCGCACCCGCATATTGTTCGCTATTTTGGCTGCTACGTCGTCGACGGCTGGATCAAGGGTTTGGCGTTTGAGAAGCTGGACCACTGCCGGCAGGACTACGACGCCGACGCGGATCCGTTCAAATACATGGACACAGAGCGCTTCCTGTCCCGGCTCGAGTCCACGGTGGCCTTTTTGCACTCGCTGGGCCTGGCGCACAACGACGTGCACCCGGGCAACATCATGGTTCGCAATGGCCTGCCGGTCCTCATCGACCTGGAGGGGTGCTGTCCAATTGGAGACTTTACCGCATGTGGGGGGCGTGCCGGGCTTTGGGTATGATAGCACTGACGAGTATGTGATTTTGTCCAAGGAGAAGGACCTCGCTGCCCTGCGGCTCGTGGGGGAGTGGTTCGAAAACAAGAGGCGTCAGGTGGGCTAGGAGATCTGTTATTGCCGCCGGGCTCTGCAGTGTATTGTGCATCCCATTCTCTGATGTTCTTCGGCTGAACAAGGACAAAGAAGCAAAGCGGCGCCCGCCAGAAAGCTTTGCTTCTGCGAGCAACAGGCTATGGATACATTACTCCATGCTGCTACGGCAAAACTGGCCCAAGCACTGAAGCTCAGTGGACTAAGCCAGTGCCAGGCAATTGAAGGGGATTCATCTGGGAATCGACGCAGTATTATCCCAGGCCCTGGACCTCCCTACTCTCACGATGCCGGGCAGCCAGGCGCTGGCGCTCGCCGTGCAGGAGAACTGACCTATGGTGGATCACGTGCGGCCGGCAAGGGATCACGTTGGGGTCTGATTTAGTTGGATTCACCAGGCGCTAGGCGGGGATTCCCGGGCCGCTGAAAAGCGACTGGAGCTGAATGAGGGGTTTTCACTAGATACCTGAGGAGGCCAAGATTTAGGTTTGTGATCTCCCTGTCTTGACCTATGCAACGGTGAATCAAATAGTTTTTTGAGTATTAACTCAAGCTTTTTTATAATGAAACGACTGTTTTCGACAGTTTTTTATCGTCACCATACTCCATTACGACTTTTAACGTTACGAGGCAAAGGATAAAAAAGCTTATGATTTTCTATCAAGTCTATCTCCTTTTTCGGTTACACCTATGAGATGGGTTACTAGGACATTTTAAGGATATTCTCGTGCTATTTTCAGTCATTCACTTTCACGCCCTTAGCCTATGGGGCAATAGTGTTGTGGCACGGATCATCTTTGCTCTGTATTTATTTCAGTCTAGGCCGTTCGTTTGCTGTTTTCTTCGTCTTACAATTCAACGATCTCCTCCATCAATTTTCCTCTTCGGACCCTCCGTCTCTTCTCGCCTCTCCGCCACCTCCCATTGCCCAACATGGCCCGCTCATCCTGGCTCAACATCCCTGTCGACTCTGACTTCACGCTGGCCAACCTGCCCTTTGGCATTGTCTCCACGGCTGCAGCGCGCACACCGCGCCCGGCCGTGGCCATCGGCGACCACGTTCTGCTGCTGGCCGAATTTTCCGCGATGGGCGGCTTTGCCGCCTGGGCCGAGACCAGGCAGTCCAGCAGCCCTATCACGCTGCGCCAGCTCCGAGCTGCGATTGACAATCAAACCTCGCTCAACGCCTTTGCCGCGCTTGGCCGCCGCGTCCACGCCGACGTCCGCGCCTATCTGCAGGATGTGCTGGCCGACGACTGCGAGCCGAACCTGGCCGCCATGCTCGGCGACAACGCGGCTCGCCGCGAGGCCTGTCTGGTCCGGCAAGCCGACGTCACCGTGCATCTGCCCCTGTGCATCGGCAACTACACCGACTTCTACGCCGGCAAGAACCACGCCTACAACGTCGGCGTGCTCTTCCGCGGCCCCTCCAACGCCCTCCAGCCCAACTACGAACACCTGCCGGTCGGCTACCACGGCCGGGCCTCGTCCGTTGTCGTCTCCGGCACGCCCGTGCGCCGCCCCTGGGGCCAGTTTCTGCTGGGCGGGCAGAGCGACCCCGACCCGCCCATCTACGCGCCCTCGCGCCGCGTCGACTTCGAGCTCGAGCTTGCTGCCTTTGTCTGCACCCCCAACCCGCTGGGCCACCCCGTGCCCCTGGCCGCGGCCGAGCAGCACATCTTTGGCTATGTGCTGCTCAACGACTGGTCGGCCCGCGACATCCAGGCCTGGGAGTACGTGCCGCTGGGGCCCTTCAATGGCAAGAACTTTGCCTCCACCATCAGTCCCTGGGTCGTGCTGGCCGACGCCCTCGAGCCCTTCCGCTGCACGGGCATTCCCCACGACAACGCCCTGCTGCCGTATCTGCAGCCGGAAAAGCCCGAGGGCGTTTTCGACATGTGCCTGGAAGTTGACCTCAAGACAGAGAGTATGCTTTTTTTTTTTTTTCTTTTTTGTTTTTTTTTTGCTCGGCGCTTGACCTCGCGTGTGATCCGCCTGCCCGTCGTAGATCTGGCGCCTAACCTATTTTCTTGTACTGCATCGCAGATTGTCACACCACAACCATCACTCGGACCAACGGCCGCCACCTCTTCTGGTCCTTTGCCCAGATGCTGGCCCACCACACCGTTGGCGGCTGCCCCTTGCAGACCGGCGACCTGCTCGGCTCCGGCACCATCAGCGGGACTGAGCCCGGCAGCCAGGGCAGTCTTCTGGAAATAACCGAGGGCGGCAAAAAAGATTACCAGCTGCCCGACGGCGCGGTCCGCCGCTGGCTGGAGGACGGCGACACCGTCAGCATCCGCGGCTGGTGCGGGTCCGGCGCTGGCCGCGTCGGCTTTGGCTCGTGCGACGGCCAGATCGTCGCGGCCTGGGCCAAAGGCTATGCTGATGCATAGAAGCGGATGGAAGAGGTGGCGTTTGTTCGAGGTACTACGTAAATACAGACTGGAAAGGCTTTATTCTGCTGAACAGTTGACTACCCTCTACGATGCTACTTTTGGTAGCTCGTTCTACGGTATATCCTACATCAGTCCAATCATTAAGCAAGCATACCGGACGAAGTCAAAGAACATATTCAGTAAAAAAGTGTTATCATTCACCGTTACTCGTTTGCGGTTCCACAGGCTCCCCTACGGTTGTGGCTTAACACTGGCAATGCGAGCAGAGCAGGCAAGTATAGGAGAGCTCCAGTAGCGCACTCTTGTGCTTGCCCGGGGGTCTCTTATGATCGGGTGCTCAGCGCCAGTGCTTGTCCTCAAAAACAGCAGGGAACTAACAGAGAAACACAATGAGAGCATTTGAAAGTAAACCTAGAATTCGCCGTGGAGAAATAATCAAAGCTGATATTTGGCTCATAGAGATGTTATGCAAAAGAATATCCAATAGCGCCAGTGTTTTGCCATGCACCCTTGAGCACGCAGATAGAACGTAGAAAAGGTAGGAAAAAACAGCAAAAAGTTACAAACATTTAGTCTCCAAAGTCCCCTGCTTCCACCAATCTTTAGCTCTCCTCTGCACGCCCACGACGATGAAAAGACACAGCCTTCTGATGAACTGACACCACATAGCCTCAGCTTTCCTTTGCTTTTCTCCTTTAAAGCAGTAAAGTTATTAATTCTTTAGACAGTAAGAATTCATTTGCCTCACATATTCGAAGTAAATTTCTGTAAGAGTTTTGTACTTCGGCGACGTGTTCACGTAAATCCACTGGCATTTGAACTTGACCCTTTTTAAGATATGCATCTGTTAATAGACGCTGCGATAAAAGCTGGCCAGGGTGATCTTCCTCAGTCTCTTCTGTTTCTTTAGTGAAGAGTTCCAGTAAATTATATCTCGAGAGTTCTTTAAGGTAATGGTGAGGTCCTCCCACTACTCGTATTATTTGTTTCATTGCATGCAAGTCGCGTTTGTGCTCAAAGGAGCTTCTTTCTGAATCATTCATGAATTCTGAGTGAGTTGTCGTCACACCGTTTTTAGGACACGCAGTTAATAACAACCCAAGCGATATGAACTGGAGAAATTCACATTTCGAGAGCCTTTCTGTTTCTTTAACAACGTGTTTCAGCAAACCCACTGCCTCTTGAATTTGACCGTTATTAAAATACGCTTTTGCCAACAGATGTTGTGATGCTAACCGGAGAAAGTCGTCTTCTGGAAGCTTTTCCGTAACTTTGACGACATGTTTTGATAAATTCAATGCTGTTTGGATTTGGCAATTATCAATATATAGACTTGCTGACTTGAGCTGAAATAAGAGCCAGCCAGGGTCATCTTCTGCGAGGTTTTCTGTTGCTTTAGTGATGGATTCAGAAAGCTCAACTGCAATTTGAAGCTCGCGGTTTTTAAGATTTGCCAACATATCCTTTGATGGGGAGGGCTTGGTGGGCTGTGCGTCATAGAGGCATTCCATTAAACCCAGAAGCATTCGAAATTCACGTTGCTGGATATAGGTATCTATAAAAAAAAACTGCGATAGGAGTCGGTCGCGGTGATTAGCTGGTAGAAAATCCGTCCATTTAACACAAACTTGGAAGAAATATAGAGCGATATTTCGCCAAAGAAAAGACATAGCCCCGCAACCAGCTAAAAAGCACAGTTTCCACCTGTTTCGCGATATCGTGCCTTCTTTGACAAGCATATCAATTGTATGTCGAAAATAGACATCCCCATCTTGGGGGTAATGTCCAAGGGCTCCGAGAAAGAAATCACCCATATGCTGCAGCGCCGCGTTCGTCACCGTGTCAGAGCGACCGCTTTTGTCGACCCAGCTCCAAGCCGCTGTATGGACTAGCCTGTGCATATCAAGCGTGCCGTTCTGCTCGGAAACAAATTTGTACTGCTGGAGGTCGTATAGAGCGTTTGAAGTCGCCCCGTCAGACTGCAGCTTGGGCAGAATCTCTAATGGGATGGCCTTTGGGTCCTTTATCTGTGTCAGAAACTCCAGTATGAGAATGGCATCCGGGTTGGCCTTCTGCAAATGGTCAAAAGACACCAGCCATGTGGTGGCAACAGCATGATGCGACTCCGCGTAGCGGGTCCTGTCCGGTATCTCTTTGCCGAGGAGGTCTACCCGACTGGCGTCAGTTCCCCACAACAGGCTTAGGTATTGTTTGACTGGCTTGTTGGTTACGTTCATGTACGCCATTGCTTGTGTGATGGCCAGAGGAAGGCATTCGAGCTCTTCAAGCAATTCATCTATATCATGGTTGTCGTCGCTGCCGCGTAGTAGCGTCCACTTTGCGCCCAGCAGTCGCTCGGCCAGATGCCTTGCTAGTGGAAGCCCGAATGTGTTTAGCTGGACGGTTTTATCAGCCAGACCTTGCGCAACCGCCTCGGTGCGCGTTGTGACTAGTATCCGCATGTTGTCGCTTCGGGGGAGATAGCGGTGCAAGCTGTCCTTCTGGGCCTGGCGCCCGCAGATGAGGTCAGGATCATCCGCATTGTCAACCACGAGGAGCCACGGGCCGGTGGTATCGTCGCTCAGATAATTGCACACAGGTTCCAAGGCGCTTTGGTCGTCTGCTTTCGGGATGCCAAGCTTCTCCGCAATAGCCGCATAGGCCTCTTCAAAAGTCTCCTTGCTCAAAGCCGGGACCCAGAGAACAGTGTATTCTGGCCTAGTTTCTTTGGTCTTGTGAGCAAGGGCATTGGCCACTTGTGTTTTTCCGACGCCGCCAAGACCGCACAGAGCGACAACCGAATATTCATCTTTAAATATGAGCTTTTCCAGCTCCTGAAGTACATCCTCTCGCCCGACAAAGTCTCTGTTCTTGTTGAAATAGATGTGATGGCGGCGTCGAACGGGCGGGGGGGAGGACTGGAGAGCAGGAACTGTCGTGGGGGTGGCAGAATGAGGAGCAGTGCCGACATCGTGTGAGCTGGCTTCGGCGGGCAACTCATCTTGCTGTCGCCCGGGGGCACCGGCTTGCACGGAGAGGAGATGTTTCGCTCGTTCAGAGCCCAGAAAGCCGTGAACAACATCACAGAATTTTTCAAAAGCGGGATCTTGTTGAAAGCGAAATCTGACCATGTCTCGATGATCTGCATCGATTTTGAGTGATGGCATGTGGGTGTACACGGCCGATCTCTCAGGGACGACGACCTGGTTGACAAAGCGCAGCGGCCTGCTCTCGAAGAAGCAGAAGACTGAAATGTCCCTGCTCGTCTTCTGAACTGCTTCCCAGAACTCCTTGTCAATGTCCGACGCCGTCTGGTTGTCTCGTTTCAGAGCTGTCAAAAGCTTGCCGGTGGACTTGATCTTGCCGACGAAGGACACGAGCGGGCTGAAGAGGTTTGCAAGATCCGCGCCCCTGTGCGGTGTTCCCATGAAGACAATACCGAGAAGCGATTTGGCTAGGCTGTTGAGTTCACCCTCTGGGCTCTGAACTGACCGAGAAATAGTCTTTTTGCACACGATTCCACCCAGGCTGTGCCCAACAAAGATAATCGGGCGACGCATCGCCTTTTCTCCTACTCGACTGATTTTGAGGGATCGGAGAAGGTCGTCTGCTATGGCTGACACTGTGCCTGTGCTGGCCGCACGCGCCGGAAGGACGTCGGCATCGTATCCATACGTGAGAAGGCGTGCATGGCCAAACTCTGCCGGTAAAAAAGCCTGTGGCCAGGGCTTAGATTCGTCACGAGCTGTCCAGGTTTTTTCTCGATCTCCGTTGAGGCCGTGGACAAAGCAGATATCGACGTTCGGATCGTTTGGCGAATGCCATTCCTTCAAGCCAAAACGGAAGAGCGGCTGACTCTGGGATGCTTTAGACGGCTGGCCCTGGGATGCTTCAGACATCTTCTGACCGGTCCGTACCCTGATTTATCTTGTTGTCAAAAGTAGATGGAGGAATGTGTGTGTGTGTGTGTGTGTATGGGTGTATCAAGGCTTCCAGGCTTCCAGGCTTCTGCACTGAACGGCTTTCTTGTGGTTTAAACTCTGACTGGCAAAAAGTAGAGCCGGAAGAGATGTCCATCACAAAGAGGGGGATGGGAAAAAGATGAGCAGTTTATCTGGACGAGAGCCCAACAGAAAAGGCCGGGTGGCTGTGCCACAAAGCCCAACGAGAGCAGCCATCCCGCTTGCGCAGACGCCCTGCTTTGCGGGCAGAACATCAGCAGGACATCTGATTCGTGGATGCGTGGACAAGAACAGCGGGGCGCAGCAAAGCTGGCCTGTGAAAGAGCCTCTTCGCTGGTGTCAAAACTGCCATTTGATAGCATGGTAGTATTATTCCAACAAAAAAAAAAAAAAAAAAAAAAAAAGAAAAAGAAAAAGAAACGGAACGAAACGGGACAACCTAAATTCTCGTCAGCAGACAGAAGCTCGTTGGAAGTGTTGTTGGGTTGTTTACGACAGTATGGACAGATTTATGACAGTAGACCGCTTGATTAGAGAAGAAATGAAAAGGGAGGCCAGCGTAAAAGGTTCTCTCCTGTCGGTCTACGAATACTTTAAAAGGGGAATAATACGCCCGGTGTTTTTTAACTTACATGTACGATGTTCTCGCACTTAGTTTCGGGACTTTCCACTTGATCAGTTCCTCAAGATCACATGGTCGGTAAGCCACAACCAGCCACAGCCATCTTTGCACCTGCCTCGCCAGATATGGCATGCGTTGCCTCAACAGTTGGCAGCTTGAAATACTTATTTAAACCTGTGCGAATCTCTTTAGGCAGGCTTTTTATTAACGATTCACCAAAAAAGCAAAAACCCACACAGCACCTGGCGCGGCAGTTGTTGGGTCTGGTTGAAATAAGCATTAAGAACTCTGTCAGCTCCCTTCGTTAAGTTATCGAGGCCACGCGTACGTTTGACCACAGGAATACTCGAAAACGCTGCAGAGTCAGCATGGTTGATGGCATAATTGCGCTTTGGAGCGTGGGCACCGACATTTAAGGCCTCGAGCCTGATAAACAAAAGCAGGCATAGCCAGTAGCTGAGTGGTCTCACCATGAAACGAGACGTATCGCAAGATCCAAAGCGCATCAAGACAAACCGAACGGGTGGAGTAGTGCCTAGTCTATCAGCGCATCAAGACAAACCAAACAGGTGAAGTAGTGCCTAGTCTATCAAAGAGTGTCCAGTAATAATCCCAGATTCGCGTGATCTGATTTGAAGCAAGTCGAGGATAGCCGAGCTCGAGGGAGAGGCAAGACACGCCCAAGAAAACACGATTCATCTCAAGGAGAGCGACATAAGATTGCACTGCGAAGGGGAGAGATATATAGAAACAGCATGGCCTCTGTGAAGCACGGCATTTCGTGAGCTGCCACGTAAGAAATGAAGGCTATGCCACCAGTCGTGGTCATCGCCTCTGAAGAGAGAGACAAAGGTGAGCATTTTGCCTTGTCGTCAAATACCCCGGATTTTGTCAAACGGCGCTATGACACTACGGCGGGTTAGCAGTGGGGAGACGCGCTAATCTCATTAGATTATCCGACCGTCCACTTTATTTCCTGACAGCACAATGAAAAAAAAAAAAAATTCAGATTGAATTGACGAAACGCCAGCTGACATGGGATCGCCGTCATACAGCAGCAGTTGTGTGCATTGGTTGCATTGGTTTCACCGGCTGCGTTTGCTGCATTAACATTGGTTACGACGGGTTGTCGGCTCCGTCAAAAATCAGTGCATTACATTGCAACTCGTGGACGGCTGCTTGTGTTTCTGCTTGCCTCTCGAGTTAGACTTTGCCAGTTCTAGCTCGTCGTCGATTGTTTCATACCTGTCTCTCTTGTCTCTCCTGTCACACTGTCTTTATTCTCTTTCTTTTTTTTACGTGCCTTTAAACGTCTCTCCTTGCATTGCTATTCCGCCCATGAAGCATTCTGTTTGCTCTCTTCGGGCTGCCGGCCGAGTTGCTTGCCAACATCGGCCGGCTGGCGGCGTATTACCGCCGTCATTTCTTCATGGTGTCCAGCGGAATCACATGCACTCGACACCTGCGCGGCGTTTGATCTCGACGCCAGCAGACAGCTCCGCCAGGCCAGGATCGACGCAGCATGCTCGCACAGCCAACATGACATCGCTTGCCTACGGACTGGGCGGTGTCGTCGCCGGTGTCGTTGCCACAGTTCTGGCCACAGCTGCTTGGTCTTCTGGTAGAAACAGCACGGATGGCGATAAAACCTCCACAGAACGTCCAGCAAGTCCGAATGCGGCGCCAGAACTGGCAGCGGAGTCACCAGTGGGTCGCTATGCCGACAAAGCCACGATGCTTCTTGTAGGTCGATATGTTGCATTGATCTTTCCCTTTCTGTCTTTTCTTGTCCGCCCGCATTTCAACAATTTATTATACTTTTTCTGCTTGTTTTCTGTCTCTCTGTTCTCCCCCCCATCTAACAGCACAGGCTGCTCGGGAAATCCGGGCGGCGCTTGGCGACGATAGCGTCAGCATGGATGCGGACGATCTGGAGACGCACGGCTACTCGGAGTGGTCGACGTCGAACTCGGAGGCGCGGCCGGTGGCGGTGGTGCGGCCGACGAGCACGGAGGAGGTGTCGACGGTGGCGCGGATCTGCACGCGGCACCGGGTGCCGATGATTCCGTTTGGCGCGGGCTCGAGCGTGGAGGGCAATGTGAGCGCGCCGCACTCGGGCATCTGCATTGATCTGTCGGGCATGGACCGCGTGCTGGCCGTGCACGAGGACGACATGGACGCGGTGGTGCAGGCGGGGGTCAACTGGGTGGCGCTCAACGAGCAGCTGGCGCCGGCGGGCCTGTTTCTGCCGCTGGACCCGAGCCCCACGGCCCTGGTGGGCGGCATGGTGGCCACCAACTGCAGCGGCACCAACGCCATGCGCTACGGCACCATGAAGGACTGGGTGCTGGGGCTGACGGTCGTGCTGGCCGACGGCTCCGTCATCCGCACGCGCCGCCGGCCCCGCAAGACGTCGGCCGGCTACAATCTGACGGCGCTGTTCACCGGCTCCGAGGGCACCCTCGGCATCGTTACCGAGGTCGCGCTCAAACTGGCCATTGTGCCCTCCCACGTCGGCGTCGCCACCACCACGTTCCCGTCGGTCCGCCACGCCTCGCAGGCCGCCACGGCCATGCTGCGCCGCGGCATTCCGCTGGCCGCCGTCGAGCTCATGGACGATGTGCAGATGCGCGTCATCAACCAGACCGGCGGGGCTCCGGCGGCCACGGCCGCGGCCGGTGCCGGTGCCGGTGCCAGTGCAGGTGCCGGTGCCGGTGCCGGTGCCAGTGCAGGTGCCGGTGCCGGTGCCGGTGCAGGCGCAGGCGCCCCGTCGCCGCTGCCAGAGAAGCCCACGCTCTTCCTCAAGTTTGCCGGCGACTCGGCGGCCGGCGTGCGCGAAAACATGGACGCCGCCCGCGCCGTGGCCGAGCAGCACTCGGGCGGCGACTTCTGCGTCGCCAGCACGGAGCAGGCCATGCGCGAGCTGTGGGCTGCCCGCAAACAGGCGCTGTGGGCCATGCTGGCGGTGCGGCCGCCGGGCACGCAGATCTGGTCGACCGACGTGGCCGTGCCGCTGTCGCGGCTGGCCGACATTGTGGCCGAGTCGCAGCAGCGCGCCGCCGGCCTCGGCCTGTTTGCCTCGGTGCTGGGCCACGTCGGCGACGGCAACTTCCACCAGTCCGTCATGTACGACCCGTCGCAGCCGCAGCAGGTCGCCGCCGTGCGCCGCTGCGTCGACGACATGGTCCGCAGCGCCATCGCCATGGACGGCACCGTCTCCGGCGAGCACGGCATCGGCCTCGGCAAGAAACACTGCCTCGAGCTCGAGCTCGGCCCCGCCACCATTGCCGTCATGCAGGCCCTCAAGCGCACGCTCGACCCCCACTGGCTGCTGAACCCGGGAAAGGTCTTTGACCTGCCGACATGACCGGCCGGCAAAGCCGACGACCGCCGGCCATCCCGGCAACAGAGG
This sequence comes from Raffaelea deltoideospora, assembly GCA_019925385.1. Classification (NCBI taxonomy): domain Eukaryota; kingdom Fungi; phylum Ascomycota; class Sordariomycetes; order Ophiostomatales; family Ophiostomataceae; genus Raffaelea; species Raffaelea deltoideospora. The sequence goes on from JADHKP010000002.1 coordinate 508,155, forward strand.
CACGTTCACGATTTGGGGAAATGGTTAAAAGATCGACGCTGTGGCCAAGTTTGTCGAGGAATATGGAGCTGCACGACTGCAGGTCGTCATTTGCGGCAGTACACCATTGGTCTGGCTTGAAAAGGCTTTTTGGTCAGCTTTAAGAGGCGTGTTGGGCAGTGGGTAAACGCATCCTGTGTTGTTCGGTCGATGGTCGCGGAACTGCTCACTACAGCTCTTGTTGCAGAAAAATAAATGCTGTCGTAGAGAAGACTGAAAGTCATGATACGTCAGTGCTGGGTTACCTTGCAAGGACGATTCCAGAGTTTCTAACAGATGTAGCAGTTTTACTCATCTTTCCGATATACCTCGCAGCTGTCCTAGTAGTGCTTTTTTTCTGTTTTTTTCTTCCTTTTTTTTCTCTCCCTAGGACAGGAGTGTATTACGTCGTACATATACGCCAAAAACTTCAAAAGGCACTTGCCAAAACATTTACGTGACTCTCACCTTGCCCTCACAGTCTGTTCACCTAAAAGCTTTGTCAGCTTGTTTATGTGGCAACTGCCTCCTTCACATTGCATTCACTTCACTGAAGGAATTTTTTTTCTGCCTTTGTCAGTTCTAACAGTCATTGTTTTACTGACCATCCGTGTATCGCGATACCCTCAGCTCTGGCCAATGGACGCATGTAAGTGGCTAGTCATCGCTTTCATCTTGCTGCTCCAAACTCTTTCTTTTCCCCTTCACTCAGCCTGCTGACAACGACCCCAGCTGGAAATCAAGCCGGGGGGATCCGCCGAAGTGACCGGTTCGCCAAGAGGCATCAGCAAACAGGCACCAGCACAAGCGATGAGGAACAGGACTGGGAAACGCTGGCACTGTCGTCCGCGAAGTTGAGACAAATGTTCTCTTACGAGCCAACTGGCCCCCTTAAAGAAATATACAAAAGGGACTATTTCAGAGGGCTCTTTGAAGGCATGGAAAAACTACTAGAAAATATGAGAGATCAGATGCCCGGCTTCGACGACGACACGTGGCCGAGCCCCCCCTTCAGACTGCTGAGTTTGGAGGATAAGCGAGAGATCGCAAAGCTGGCCGTATCTTTGGCGGACAATGGTATCGCGGACATGCTCCCACACCGAACGACAGTAGAGGATCTCACCAAGCGGCAAGTGGGCGACTATCTTTTGGGCAGAACAAGCGCGACACTTTCACGTTCACGGAAGATGCCACCCACAGCCAGACACGATGACACCTTCACCAAGGCAGCGTTTGAGGGCCACGAGATTCCCGATAGCAACGGGGTCTTTCCCAGTCGGCGGCTGCACGAAAAGCTGATGCACTATATGGACGCGTACTACCTGGGCAACTCGGGCGTTAGATACCACTCTCCGTACGCTGCCATTGTCGGCCCGTCCGGATCCGGCAAGACGTTCTCGGTCAAGCATCTGGCCGAAGACGAAAACACCTGGGTTCTCTACACAAGCCTGTCCAAGTCGGCCCTCTCTGTGCCACAGCCTGGCTCTCTGGCCGAGTACCTCCCGAGCCTGCTCAACGAAACAACCGTGCAAGTGTTTTGGCGCCGATATCTCCAAGCCGGCGTTGAGCTTGTCGGGCTGGCAGAAGAGAAAGGCATCTCGGCAGCCGCGCTCTTTCGTCTCCAATACCATGGCGACTACGCCTCCTTTCGGAGGGAAATGGCGGCCCTCGTCGGCCGCGATGTCAACAGGCCGTGCAGCAAGACGGCAGTCAAAAAGACACTGAGCGCTAATGTCGACCTCGCCGCTCTCAAGGCGTGGGATGACGCTTCGGCTGCAACGAGACGTACGTTCGACCCCATCCAACAGCAGTATCGCCGTAACCAGCCCGAGCGCATCGTTGTATGTTTTGACGAAGCGCGGAGCCTTTTGCACGTGCCGGCCGACGACGATAGGCTCGTCATCGCCAATGAGCGGCAGCCTGTGGCGTTTCGGGAGCTGAGGCGGGCTCTGCGGAGCTACGGCAAGGGCGGTCCTCCCAACCGGCCATTTGAGCTCATGGGCCTGTTTCTGGACACGTCGTCGCGCGTGCAGAACTTTGTGTCGTCTTTCGAGCCCGACCCCAGCCTCAAGGTCGGCATCGGCACCGAGCTGTTTCCGCCCCTGTATGGAATCCACACCACCTGGGACGGCTTGGCCAAGTGGTCCACTGATGTGCAGAAATTTCTCGGCTCCGTCATCACGCTGCGCAGCAATGGCCGTGCCTATCTCTGTGAGGGCCCCCGGGCGACCGACGACTGGTACCGGTTTCTCTACTCACTCGGGCGGCCGCTGTGGAGTGGCATTTTGAATGCCGGTATTGCACGCTTTGAGGCACACGGGCGCAGCGACGACGATGGCAACGACGATAACGACGGTAACGGCGATGACAAAGGTCGGTTGCAGCACGGAGTCGACCAAGGAATCCGGGCTGTGCGCGATCTGATCCACTCCAAGCTATCACCAAGAAAGCTGGCGACTGACGAGGAAAGGGACCACTACCACGTTGCCCTGCTGCTGTTTCGCCTGCAGTTTTGCCTGTCCGACCACAAACTGAGCGAGGCCTGTGCCACCGACTGGCTTCACTATGTCAGATATGTTTCGCCCGACCGGCAGACTCTGCAGACCATCCAGCCAAGCGAGCCAGCGCTGGCTCTCTATGTTGCGGAACGCATGAAAGAAGAACCGGGCCTGCGCAAAAAGATGATTGCCAGTTTTGCCAAATCACTCCACCACGGAGCGTTGAACGTCGGGGATGCTGGCGAAATAATTGCTGGTCTGATGCTTCTGTTGGCTGCGGACAACGTGCCAGAGGATCACTGTGCTGAAGATGGTGTCGCCCATTTGCACAAAGGACTGGCGGAGTTCCTGCGTATCTTTGTTGGACTGGAGCCGTCCAGCACACCGCTGCTGGCTCAGTCTCGCGTACATGTCACTCATCTCGGCCGCCTGTGCACGCAGTCGCCAAACATCACGCAGCGCCATTTGCAAATGGCCTTTCTGACTGGCCAGGCCTGGTATTTAAAGCCCAACTTCCCAGGTGCCGACCTGCTGGTGCCCGTGTGGCAAGGCCCCGACCGACCCATGACTGCCTTGCTCGTGCAGGTCAAGTGCAAGGACGGGCCCGGCGAGGTGACGCCACATATGCAGACGCAGGCCCGCGCCGCCTTGGTTTCTGGCCGGAAGCAAATCGACGCGCTAGACGACGCCTTGCCAGTCTATGGCCTGTTTCTGAATCTGCGCCCGCTGCCGCCAGGCTCTGGGCCGGGCACGCAGGCGGTCGAGCTGGACCCCCATGCTGCCGACGGCAACTTGACCGTGTATATGAAGATCGGCTTCAATGCCCTCGCCTATCCGTATCTAGAACGCGATGAGTACGAGGTGATCAGCGGCATCGTGGGTGCGCACCCTGCCGGCTTTCTGGACGAAGACAAGCACGGCCTCGCTGTCATGATCCAGACGCGCGACGGGTCGACTTTCATCAACGACGAGAATGGACCTGCAATGGACCAGTAGACAAGGCGGCTTTGGTCTTTGCAGCAGTATCGAGGCGGAGTGGCTGAAGATGCGGCTCGCATTGGGAGGGCGTTAATAGCACGGAATGCTGTGGATGAGGGGGCTGCCTAACACTGGACAAAGAGCAGGCTATAGGTAGACTGTCTGCACAGAAAATGGCTGTTTTACTCATATGTATATATATATCCTCTTAAGCAAGCCAACAAGTTTTGCTTGTGATTTTATTCCGGTGTAGGGTTTTTTTAAAAAAAATCAAACACGTGGCTTGCGGTACGTATCTGCATGTATTTGATATGTTTTGGACTGCAAGACTGCTTGGAAAAAAATCAACTGTCTTGTTGCTCTATCAAGATACTTTTTTTTTTACACGTTAGACAAAGGATTCCGTGCTACGGTGTCGTAATACCCCGCGGTTATATTGCGTTCTTCTTCGCTTCGATGCTGCCTCTTCCGCACTTTAGGTTTCTCCATATAACTTGGGGAGCAGGTTATAGAGGATGACTGAGAAAAGGGACTTTTGGGATCAGCACAACCACTAGTTATTTTTCGGCTCGGCCCGTCATCCGTCTCTATTTTCAAAAGCTGTTTCATAATATGACTTTTGCAGTCAATTCAACACGTGCTTTTTATCACTCAAGCTTGAGTTTTGGAATCAGGTATGAAATCTCGCAGTTTCGGAAAAGCCTTGTAATGACACCGGGGTGGTAATCAGAGACGACCTGGCATAAAAACAGCAGCTGGTCTTCCTTCCTGGGCCAACTCCGCGTAGCTAAATACTCTAGTCAATGCTTGTTAGCTGACGGTGTTGATATTATTCTGAGATTAATAGTTTTCTAAGAAATAAAGATAGGCTTTTAGCATGCATCGGCCTCCTTTCTTTTAGCTAGGCCCAATAAATGCAGCGACATTGGGATGTCTTTTGCACCCAATGACAAGTACTCAAATGCTATTTGTACGAAGGATATATGCACGTATGCCAGGTAGTGGCGACTTGGTTGTGCTTACTTCCTTCCAAAGCATCTCCCTCGGTTTTTGAGGTCTTTAGAAGACCAATAAACTTGCTCACTAACGAGGCTTTCATGTCAGTTGTCATACAGCCTGTTCATCGGTCTCGCCCACAGCATCTTCAATTTTGCATTTCCGTCTCTCCAGGACATGTTACGTGACAGATGCTGTACATTGTTTACTTTATAACCCCTTGTAAAAAAGAGTGCTCGCACCTCGAATCAACCTCAATCGGCCATCAATTCCCACTGTGCACCTTAATGGAATATTTTTACTGAACGGAGCTTTCAATTTCAAGAATGTGATTGGCTAAAAGGGGTCCTAAGTGGGTACTACCAACGTGCGTCGTACTCGTACTAAACGTGCTCAATCCCACTACTAGTAAAACTTTGCTTATCCCAGCAGCCGTGATGAACTGTAATACTCCGTAGTTATACATCAAAGCGACCTCACTGCCAAGTGCTCACTATCAAGAAGTTCTCATGTGCACATCTGTGCCATGCCGTCAAAGGTCCTTTAGCTGTGCTCTTTGCTATCGTTTGTGTTCTGCTGCAGCGTGGCCGAGTGGCCATCACGTGCTCTCCCAAATGCTCCCAAAATGCTCCTTTGTCACGCCTCTGCTGACTTCAGTCCGCAGAACAAAACACCGGCGGCAAAGTCGCGGCTTCGCGACTACCAGCGGCAGTCGCGCGCGCGCCAAAAAGAGTTTGTTGCCGGCCTGCAGCAGCGGCTGCGAACGTATGAGGAGCACGGTGTCCGGGCCACACTGGAGATGCAGCAAGCCGCACGGGCTGTGGAGATGGAAAACCAACGGCTGCGCGCTCTGCTGGCGCACCACGGCATATCGGCCGACGAGGTTGAGCAGTTTCTCCGCTCTGGGTCCGCGTTAGCTGTAGGCTCCGGCTGCGGCTGCGGCGTCTGCCTTGCTCCCCCTGCTGGCGGGCCACTCTCGAGAGTGGCCCCCCAACCCGACCGGTGCGCATCATCGGACAGATGGGAGGAAGCGGCCTTGCCTCAGCCACTCGATGGCGCAGATTTTGTCACTGCTGTAGACTCGGCGGCAGAGACGGCTGATGGTCCCACCGAGGACGGCGAGGTACGTGCACCGCTACACCTGCTGCTTTCGACACCAGCTGCCCTCCACGCTGCCGCCAGCACGACTACCTCGCCCATGGAAATGCTGTGCGATGCTGCAGCGACAATTGTTGCCACTGCGCAGGGCCACGGAGACGAAGCCGCGGCATTCGCGGCCCTGGGCTGTCTGGGAACGAGAGGCTGTATGGTCAAAACGACGCGAGTGATCGACCTCCTCGACGAAGTCTCGTGATCTTTTAATGCCAGCACATATACACAGCCTCATGCTATTTATATCTGTCTAGAACAGAACGAAAGACGGAAAGAGAAGACAGAAACAGAAGACAGAAACCGGACAACAGACAACAGAAACCGGAGCTGCTGGATCGCCACACGGCTGCACAAATGCTCAGTCCTTCCACTGCCACCTGTTCCCAATCCAGCGCACCAGATACACCAGTCCGAGCAAGACCGGGACCTCGATCAGCGGCCCGACTGTCGCCGCCAGCGCCTGGTCGCTCTCGGGCCCAAACGTCGCCACCGCAACGGCAATGGCAAGCTCAAAGTTGTTGCTGGCGGCCGTGAAGCTCTGCGTCGTCGCCAGGCCGTAGCCAAACCCCAGGCGGTGCGTCGCCAGCAGCGTCACGAAGAAAACGACGACAAAATACACCACGAGCGGCGCGGCAACGCGCACGACGCTGACAATCTGGTGCACCACGGCATGGCCCTGCGAGGCGAAGAGCACGAGGATCGTGTACAGCAGGCCGATGAGCGACCACGGCGCAACCAGCGGCACAAACACGCGCGCGAACCAGTCGCGGCCAGCCACGGCGCACAGCACAAAGCGCGTCGCCACCGCGGCGCCCAGTGGAATGCCCAAAAAAACGGCCACGCTCGTGGCCACGACAGAGTAGGCGATGTCGGGATGGCCGGTGCCAGAGCCCGGGCCGGAGCCGGTGCCGTGGCCGATGACACGGACAAACAACACCGCCAACGGAGCAAAGAGGATCATTTGCAGGATGGAGTTGACGGCAACGAGCACGGCGCAGTACTCGCTGTCGCCGCCGGCCAAGCCCGTCCAGACCAAGACCTGCAGCACACATCAGCGGGGGTCCTGTCGCTACAAACGAGCAAACGCACAAGACAACAGAAACAAAAAGAATAGATGGAAAATACCATGGCAATGCATCGTCCAAGGCCGACTAAAATCAGGCCTGCACGCAGCTCGCTTTTGTCGGGAAGAAAGGCCCATGCGAGGCCAAGCTTGAGATTGAAGGGTTAGCCATACATGCCCTTCTATCTGGTTGCAGGAACGGCAAAAAACAAGACGGCGAACTGCTCGTTATTACCATGAAGAACGGGGCCACCACCCAGTTCACAAACACGCTAAACGCAATCTGCTTCCAGATGTCTGGAGTCGCAAACAGTTTGTGCAGAGATTCGTACCGAACTTTGCACAGAATGGGGTACATCATGACCAGGAGTCCGACGGCTAAATGAAAGAAAGAAACAAAAAAAGAGGTTCTCAGCATTGGATCAAAAGAGTCATCACAACACATCACTGCATCCGAAAATGGGAAAAATCAAAACTGACCTATTGGGACCGACACCCCAGCAAACTTTCCTTTTTGCAATGCAGGCCCAGTCTCTGGAACAAAGTTGCCCAGCAGTACGCCGACGACCATGGCGAGCAAGATCCAGAGGGCCAGGAGACGGTCCAGCCAGCCGAGAGACTGGAACGCGGACGTCTTCGCAGAGGGCCGAGTTCGCTGCTCCGGCTGCAGAGTCTGGTTTTCGGGGTCCTGGCCAACGTGCATCTCCGGCGATTGGGCGACTTCTTTGGTCTGCCCGCTGGCAGCGACTACTTCAATCTGCGTCACGCCTGCCATGCTGAGATGTCGGTTGGGCCTACTTTTGTGGCCGTTTTTAGTTGGCTGACCGTTTACACCTGATTCTTTAATGTAATATTACTCCGTACTCGTAGTAAATTTTTGTTAGCATAGGCATTAGCCAATCAGAGCCGGGGTCTGACATGCTCTTTTTCAACCGAATTTTATGGCGTATTATTACAGTGGTAGGGCACGTGTTCGGCGATTACGGCCAATGTTCCACAACAAAACAGCGGTGTTGAGATTTTGGGATTCGCTCAGGACCATCATCCATTCTCCAGTCTCCAGTCTCAGACTGACTGCCATCATCACCCGAGCAGAAATGTCTGCTTTTCAATCTTGTCAAAGTCCATCAAGGGCCCGTACCGCGTCCGTATCAGCCCGACCCGCTCCCAGGCATCGCCCACCTTGTCGACGAGAATCAGCGCCGTGCTGGCATAGCCACTGTCGCCGGAAAAGCCGACCACCAGGGCGAGCCAGCGCTCCTCCACCAGCCTCCGGGCAAACTCGGCATCGGCCTCGGGATCTTTGCACAGATACAGACTGCCGCCGCTGGCATCGTTCCCGCTGCAGATCACGGCCTGCCAGCCACTGATGCTGTCAGAGAAAACTTCCATGTTCTCCTCGCCCATCATGGCTTCTTGGGTCTTGTCGCCCCGCCAGAAGACGGCCTCGATGGCTGCAGCCGTAATTTGCAGCTGGCATGTCTGGGGCAGTCGCGCCCAGCCAGGTGTGTCCAGAGCGCAAAGCTCTGCCCAGGACATTACTGTCGCAGGCGCAGGCGCAGCAGTAGCAATCTCGGACGGGGTCCCTGTCGCGGCCGTTGCTGTCAATCCATCTTTTTGCGGAATCACAATATCCACATCGATGGCGCATCCAGTATCAAAGACAACATCAGACAGGCACATGCCGTTGACGGTCCCGTGCCAGCCGGTCCAAGACCAGCTGGGAAACGCATGGCGGCGTGTTCCAGGTCCTGTCAGACTCCAGCAGAGGCCCTTGGCGAACTCTAGCAGCATTTCCTTCTCCCTGCTCTCCTCCTCCCGCTCCAGCTGCGGCTCCCCTTCCAGCAGCACCGGGATGCCGCATAAATGGTGCACCGGCGGCTCCCGCTCGGCAAACACCTGCAGAATGCCGAGCACGGCATTCAGAATGTCCGAGTCGTATGTGAGGCGGCGGGCCGTGTAGTCGGCAATCAGAGGCCAGATGCCGTGCCGCTTCATGTGGTAGACCCGGATGCCCTTGCGCGGAAACGCCCGCTCCTGGCTCTCGACCAGCTCCCGCGACGACCCCGACGCCGCCGAAATCTTGTGGAATCGCAGCGGAACCTCCACCGCCTCGCGCTTGACCATGCCCTGGCACTCGTACGACACTTCTTGCTCGGTAAACACCAGCCGCCGCCGCGACAAGATGCCCTCCTGAAACGTCCACCCGCGCGTCATCCAGGTCGAGTTGCGGATGGCAAAGCACGGATCCGGGGGAATGGCCGCCAGCACATGGCCCTTGACGCGCAGGCATGGGCGGCCGCGTTTCGGGCGCCGCTCGCTGACGCCAGGCAGGCCAAATGACGGGCCCTCGCCGGCCGCGGCCACGATGGTCACCTGGGCCGTTTCATACACCGTGTTCATCGCCTGCAGCTGGCTCAGAAACACATCCGGGTCCGACTTGAGCGTGCAGTAGCGGTCGACCCAAAGATACCGGTAGCCGAGCTTGGCTGTCACCGCAATGGCATCCTCGATCACGGCTTCGGGCTCCTCCACGCGGGAATAATGTCCCTGGTCTCCGGCCTTGTCTTCCTGGTCGGTGCGAGGCCCCCAAACATAGCTCAGCGCAACAAATGAAACGATTCCAGGGGAATCAACAACGGCCCTCTCGGGTGTGTCGCAGTCAATGAGGCGCAGGTGGGGAATGGATCGACCGGCAGGTGCCGAATTGCACGGCTGACCATGGTGCTTCTCGCAGCAGTCAATCCAATCGCGTATCTTGCCGTAGTCGACAGCGTCGGCCTTTGGGCGGTGCACCGTGAGTGCAAGCTCGCGACTGCTGTCATTGCATCCAACTCGGCCGACAAAGCCAAAGCGGTGAGGCGTTGGCCGCATCCGCCGGTCCGCCGGCACAATGCCAAGAAACACCGTATCGACCCAGCGGGGCGGCAGCTGCCGCTGCCACTGGCAAAACAGCCATTTCGCATTGCTTGAAAAAGCACGCAGCTCGCACTCCACCCCGTCATCGCCGTCGTCAACCTCGGGGTCAAGACCCGGGCGAACGGCTGCCATCAGCCGGCACATGGGACACACCCGAGACTCCCAGCTCTTGGACATTTTGCCCAGCCTTGAAATTAGAATGCCAGTGTGGTAGTTCGTCGGACATTTTGAAAATAAAGAGCCAGGGTCGAGGCTTTCGCATCGTTGACAAAGCTTCTCCTCATCCTTTTTGTCACTGCTGCTATTATCGCCTTCTTCTTCCTGAATCCCCAGCTCAATGTCTGTCATATCTTTCTGTCGATCATCAAACGAGCGTATTGAGATGTAATCGGAGCCAAAGCTGTAGTCGTCGTAGTCGTCGCTTAGGGGGTGCTTAAAGAAGTCGGTGCTTGCGACGGATGGTAGCTTTTGGTGATCTGAGTGTGTTTTGTCACCAGTCTGCACACCATGCGAAACAACTGGCGTCGAGCTTGTCAGTTTTAAGCTTTCTAATATGTGTGCGGGCGGAAACTGGGCGCCAGCCTCCAGAAGCAAGTCAACAATTTTTGAAGCCTTGGTCTCCAGCGCCAGCGCCAGCGGCGTGCGGCCCGCAGTGTCTTCGTGGTCAAGGCTGATTCTGCCTGTTGCGGCGGCCTGCGTCAGCAAGATCTCAACCAGTCGAGCATCTTGGGCCTTGACAGCCCACCACAGAGGTGTGCGCCCGGCGTCATCCACAGCGTCTGGATCCACGTCGTCCCGTCGAAGCAGAAACCACACCACCTGTTCCTGGCCCTCACTTTCTCTCCCGCCGTTCATATGGTCCAGCTCGTCCAGTGGTCCCACGGCCAAAGACAATGGCGTGCGTCCTTGGTTGTCCCGAACATCCCACGTCAGCATCCTGCAATGTTCATCCGATTGCGAGAAAAAGCCCCCAACAGACTCAACGACCTCAGCACGTCCAAAAGCTGCCGCCAGATGCAGCGGTGTTCGCCCTTGGCTATCCCTGCAATTCAGCGCAACGGCTCCCTGGTCCAGCAGTCGCTCGACAACGGCTTTATGCCCGCTCTTTGCGGCATGGTGCAGCGGAGTCTGTCCATTGTTGTCACAACTGTTCGAATCCACTCTCTCCGTAGCCAAAAGCATTGAGGCTGCATCAACATGGCCAACGGCCGTGGCGAGACTCAGCGGCGTCCTCCCCTGGGCATCTTTGCAGTCTTCCTCAATACCTGGAGTCTCCAGAAGGCGTCTCAAAATAGTTGTTTTTTCTTCCGACCAAGAGTCCTGTTGACACAGATGGTGGAGTGGCGTTTTTCCAAGCACATCGCGACTGTTGACGTCCGCCAGGTCGTGTGCATCGTCCGCATTGATTCTACTACTATCAGCGGCAAGCAATATATCCACCCCTTGGACAAAACCGGACGATGCCGCCAGAGAGAGGGCGGTTTGGCCATGTTTGTTTCTGGCATTGGGGCTTGCTTTGTGTGAGAGCAGAAGCCGCAGCATGTCAGCGTTCTGTTGGCTTATTGCCTCTAGCAGGGGTGTCTGCCCGTTGTTGTCTGCAATTTCGAGCATCTCCGTGCCATCAAGTGCAGAGTGTGACTGAGAGGCAAGAAGCGTGCTCACCACCCCAGCCGTGCCTGGACGGTGCGAGTTTTGGACGGCGCACAGCAATGGTGTGACTCCCAGATCGGTCTGCGCGCTGGGGTCAAATCCCCGGTCAATGAGCAGCTGAGCAACGTCTGCGCGGCCATGCTCTGCTGCCGCATGCAGCAGAGTGCCCCGTCGCGGGTCCACAACACGGTCGTTCAAGTCTGCCCCGTCAGCTCTCCAATGAGACAGGAATAGGTCAACGACGCCAACGTGTCCATTCTCCACAGCGAGCCACGGCGGTGTCAAATACGCCGACTGATCAGAGCCCGGACAGAGAGTGGCCTGGATCCGTCTGTCGGCTAGCAGGGCGCGGGCAATGTCGTCGTAGCCGTTCTGTGCTGCCAAGGACAGCGGTGTGTGTTGCGCGTATCCTTCAAACCTACCACTCGCATTGACATCGGCACCGTGGCGTATGAGGCAGTCTGCCGCAGCCGTGTGGCCGTTTTTCACGGCGTGCAGCAACGGCGATGCCATGCGAAAGTCCCTAAAGTCGGGATTGGCTCCGTGGTCCAGCAAGATTCTGACAACAGCAGCATGCCCTCTCTCGGCTGCTAGCAGAACTGGAGTTCGCCCCCAACGGTCCCTAAAATTCAAAGACCCGCTGTCTGACCTTGCCAGGAGTTGAACAATGGCGTCACTATGACCCTCTGCGGCAGCCCATAAGAGCGCTGTGCGCCCATAGCTGTCCCTTGCATGGACGGACATGCCTTGGGAGAGGAGAGTGCAGATCACGGAAGAAAGACCAAAAAAGCTCGCCACATGCAGCGCGCCCATGCGTCGTGGAAAGCTTTTACTGTTGTGCTGTCCCGGGACGTGCTGCTCGTATTCAAACAGAACTTGGCAAGCTGACTCCATCTTGGTCTGAGATCCCAGTAGACCGAGGACCGCGCTTTGCAAGTTTTGCAATTCGGGTGCGCAATCACCACCAGCAACGTGCAGCTCGTCCAATGCGGATTTGACATGGTACCCCCAGTATGTGGCAGCATAGCTGTAAAGAGGAAACGTTGTGAGCCGGTGCTTTAGCTGCTCAAAAGTCGGACATGAACCCGCCTCCAGAGCTCTCAAGGACAAGACTGCCAGACATGTCATTGCAATTCGTTCCTCCGGCCCATGTGAGAACCATCGCCCGAGTGTCCGTCGCAGAAAGGGCTTTGCTGTGTGGTGGATGAGCCGGATGGTTATTACAGAGTCGTCCTCTTTGCTGTCCGGATCGGCCTGGCTGGTGACCAGTCCCTGGCAAGCATCAATCACATCATCAACAAACTTGCTAATGTCGTGCGTTTTCTCCAGTGGGGTATTTTCCTCCTCGACGGCAATGGCATGTCGCAGCTCTTCAGCGGTCAACGTCCGCCTTGCCGATGTAATAAATAAAAGCACTTTTTTCGCGAGATTGGCCTGACGCGGGGCTTGGGCTTCAACTGCCTTCACCATGGTATGGTAAAAATGATCGTAGCTGTCTGGCTGTGAACCAGCAGCCAAACTGGCCAGGAAATTTTTAAGACTCTCCGTAGAAGCGAGTGTGCCGAGACAGCCAAGACAGAGAGACGCAATGAGGAACCTGCAGCGAAACGAAAGCGTTAATCTTTCTGTTTGGTGTGTGCATTTGACGTTCCGTGCCGCAGTGACGAAGCGCCGACTGGACTGCTTACCTTCCATGAGCCATCGAAATAACAGCATCCACAATGTCTTTCTCCAGATTCCTACCATGGGCAGAAGGGGGAAGAAGGCGGGAGGTGTGAGCCTCCAAGTATGATCGCATGCCTTCTTTGTCGGCCCGAATCTCCAGCTGGTCTGACTTGGCGAACAACGGGGCAATCTGAGGGTCGCAAGTGGACGTGACAAGAAGGCAAATCGAGGTCAGCTTTTGCAGCCGGAAGAGTTCTTTGAGCAAGACACGGCGGTGCTCCTGATTGCATTCGTCGAGTGCGTCTATTATCACATAAATGCGCCGGCCGGCAGCGACAAGGGCGTCGCGCAAATGGTCGGCAACCTTGCTCGCTGGCTCGCGGAAGCCCGACCTGCAGTTATCGACAAGTTGCCGATCAGGCGTCCAGGGACGTTCAGCAACCGTCACAAGCTGCCTATGCAGGCTGAAAAGCAGATTTGAGGCAGTCTGCTCGTCCTGGAGGCCATAGTCACAGTACAGGTAGGCAATGCCGACGGCAGATTCGGAGCTTATGGGGTAACGACGCTTCAGGTCTTCAATGACAGCAGAAGCTATGACCGTCTTTCCTGCGCCCGGGGCGCCGGGGCAAAAGAGCGTACGGGACGAATAGCGTGACGCTCCAAGGTCAGGCCCAGATTGTGTGCGTATCCATCTCAGATACTGTGGAGACTCCAAGAACCATTGGACCGATCCCGGATGGCATTTCTGAGCGTACGTCGTGTGAAACGACTGATAAAGGGAAACGTATCTATCCAAACTAAAGTCAATTTCAACAGAAAAAAAAAGAAAGAAAAACGGCTTCTTGCAAAAGCTTGCTGCTCCGATATATGAGATCACTTGCCTTTTCAGCTTCTTTCTTTGATAGCGCAGTTCGACCGGATCAACCTTTGGCATGTTCCCAGACGTGCTGGAGCCTGACGTGTCGGACATGTTGGACGCGTTGGACATACTTTAGCAGGGCCACATTGGCACAAGGGCTCAAGGGAGGAGGCATTGGGAAATGGAAAAGTGAGCTGTTCAAAAAAGCTGTAACGTCGACAAGGCCAATAAAGTGGGGAGGGCCCAACTGAGTGTGAGCATTGATCCTATTGGCAAAGCTGCGAGAATGGCTGAGCGCGCCATCTCAGGCACTGTTGTTCTGTGGCAATACGACTGGACGTCGTAATACTCAAACGATGTAAATAAACGGCGTCGCCTCTCAGGTTTGAAGGGTTGGTGATCTTGTGATCACCCTTTAAGTGCAATCAATGCTGGTCAGCCTGGCATCTTCTGTATGAGGCTAGAAAATAATTCGTATTGAGTGAACAAATGCAGTCAAAATGTGGCGCAGACACTTTTGAAACGACTGACGGGCCGAAAACCGAAACCTATTGTAGCCAATATGGCGTAGCTCTCGTCCAAATCGGCCTTACCGAGACGGTTGTCAAGATTTTGGTCCACTCCAAAGGGCGTCGTTGACAAGGCCCTCCACCTGCTTGGTATGCTAGACTGCAGTCCGCCTTTGGTCTCTTCTCAGAGGTGACAAAGCACAGTCGGGCTAGTCATGGAAAACAGAAAACATCAATGACAAAAGAGCCCGGTGAGGATGACAATGGTGGATGGTGAAGATCCGCCAAGATGGAGGAAAAAACGAAAAGAACGGGTTGGATGTCATTTCTGGGGAAAGGCCCGTCTTGGGGGAGGCTGTTTACCAGTAACGGAAGGCGCGAGAGAGAGAACAACGAAATGCTTCAGAGCGACAGGGGCTCGCTGCAGCGATGGCGGAGCTCGCCAAAGCGCTAACGAGTGTCATAAGGCACACTCACTGCAGTCAGTGAAACTAATAACGATGGAAATTAGTGGATGAATGGCAGTCTCCTTACAGCGGTGCCAAGCTACAGCGACAATTACGAAAATTACTCGTAGTTAATACAGGACGAAAATGATATTCAGCTAGTCGGAAAAAGACGTTATAAGGAATAAAGGAGAAGGCCACCCAATAACTCCAAGATGAAAGGAAAAGAGAATATGAAGCGTGTTTGCTTGCATATGCCGTCTGGAGCTTCTAAGCATAAGCCACGGCAACAGCCGTTGCGCCCTTCTATTTTTTTCCACTAACGAACGGGGTCCTGGCTCAAGGCTGAAATGAACAACTGCAGCGTCCAGCAAAAAATCCAAGCGACAAATCTAGGCATGAGAATACGAGCAAAAGCAAAAACTGGGCCACGCTCAGGTTTGTTGATTTAAAAAAGAATACGGTTTGAAACTTTTTTCTCTTAGTTGGAGTTTTTTTTCTTTTCTTTTTAACTTCTCTTTGGAAAATGTCTCCGTTTCATGACCCTTCTTGCTTTTGCGTCGTCTTCCAAGCAACTCATATTACAGCACTTCAATAGCGCCGTATTACGGTTGCATATCTCGCACGTACATATGTCACCCACAATGGCACCGACTCGTTCGTTGGCCGCGGTGTTGTCGTCGACTACGGCAATAGCGATTTCACCGACCACGGCAAAGGAAACGTCAAAAAGCAGCAATAGAACATCAATAGCTATTGTGGCCTTTGCCTTCGGCTTCATAGCCTTTGTTATGTTTGTCTATTTCTATTTCTTATGCACTCATCGGAGAAGGACAAAGCGACAGCAGCGACAGCAGCGACAACAAGACGCTGCAGTGATGCCCCGAGTCGTGCTCGGACCTGACGACCCAGTCGCGATGCAGTCCATTCGCATTGCGCCCGATATGTTGGAGGCCGAGGATCCCGACAGGGCGGTGCCGGACGCAGCGCCAGACGTGCCCGAACGAGCCAGACACAGAAATTAGACGATATTTCCTTCTCAATATTTTGTTGGTAGGTTACTCGTATTTGGGAGTCATACCCCACGTCTGATTTTGGCTTTTTCTTTTCCGAGCGGACGGCGCAGTAAAAGTCCGAGGTGCGGAGCGTTAGCTAACTTGTGACGCAAGCAGTGACCGAGGAAAGAGGCGCCAACGCAAGGCTGATTCTGATAGCTGGGGCGGGATGGCCAGCTCTAAATGCTAGCAGATTTGGTTTGAGGGGGCGTCCCAGCCACTAGTGCGCGGGGCTGTGTAGCGGCCGCAGACTACGAGCACGGCATTCTTCTCCGCAACAGTGAGTACAAAAACGTTTGATGGCAGACCGACGCGACAGCAGCTTTGTACCTTTCCTTTTGAGAAAAAAAAAAATTCTGTTTTTGCTTGGGGTTCTGTGCCTTACGAGTATTTTTTTTTTTTTTTTTACATTCAGTTTACTCTTTTTGGTTGCCCATTTTGTTTGGGTAGATTCTCGATTCTTCATTTTCTCGCCTGCGGTTTTTTCTTCTTCCTCTCTGCTCACGGCATCTCTGCACGCTTCACCAGGCCTTCTCGACCATTAAAGCTTCTCTGCACGTTTTGCCAGACCTTGTCAACCATCAAATGGCCGCGCTGCGCGGCCGCAGCGCCGCTGCATCGCTGCATCTTAGCACATTTCTGACGTCGACCACAAGCCCTACGATTGCCGCGAGAGCGGCGACGGCGGCCGTGACGGCAGCGACGGCGGCTGTTACGTCAGCTGTTGCAGCGACGACGACGACCACGGCTGGCGATGCATTAACAGCGACAAAAACGTCAGCAGCAGCGGCAGCCTCAACGACAGGGGCGAACGCCAATCCTAAACACTGGACTGCCAAAGAGATCGCCTCCACCGTCACCTTCTGCGTCATATTTACTTTTGTCATAGTGTGCGCGGTTTTATGTTGCTGCGATTGTAACTGCTGCTGCTACACTTCACGCCAAAACAGGAGGCAGAGGAAGGCGGCCAAGAAGAGGGCCAACGCAGCAGCCGCAACGCGTGCAGCAGGCATGCCTACAATCGATGTACCAAGATCAAGACCCGTGGTGGTTCTCGGCCCGGACGATCCCGTTACCATGCAGTCGGTGCTTGTCGTTCCCGACCCGCCAGACACCGTCGACCCAGACAGAGAGATGCCACGACGCGGCGGATAGGTGCTGCTGTGGCCTGTGGCCTGCTTGCATTTGAGGACAAGACGGAGAGTGACTTGGGTCTTTGGCTGCGTTTGTTGCAGTTTGTCTTGACTTTTCTTTAGGGAGATGTGGCGCAGTTTTGGTTTTGTTCCGCATTATGATAACCCCCGCATATGATATCATGACACTGGTAAATTGCTTGGCATGTTTTTTGTTTGTTAATGAATATCCACGAATTTGTCGTTTACGAGAAAGTTCCTTTGTTATGCCGGCTGCGCACTGTGAGTTTGTGGGTGTTTAGCAGTGTGGCAATGTTGGCTGTCCAATGTAACATCGTTTCGTATTGGTCGTATTGCTTCGTCGGCTGGTTCGCTTCCCTGGTCAGCCTCGCCGACCATAAAGACCGGGCGAGCTGAACTGGACAGTCGATCCCTTGCTGCCCAATACAGCGTATTACTCGTATAGCACAAGGCACAGCACTGCCCGTAGGAAAAATAAGGCTTTGCTGGTCTGCTATTTTCGATCGTTGTGCTCATTTAAATTTGTTCTTTTACACCACAGGCCCCTCCTTTTTTGTCATTTTCACTGTTCTGCACAATATGCTGCATCACGATCCTTCATCGTCTCGGGTCAAGCGAACAAACAAAGAAAGGCACGAACATGGCTTCGGGTATGGTCCCCACACAGCCGCCGCCACCGCCCGTGGCGCCGCTTCCTCCCGATATTACCTTCAACAACTTCCCGTCAAATTCGACGGGCGCCTCCACGAACAAAATAGGTGCCGGCGGATACGTGGCAATAGTCCTTGGCGGCTCGGTTGGCGCTTTTGTTATTTTTTGCTTCGCGTTGATGGTGTACTTTCGGGTGTCGAACAGGATCAGATCCTTGCCCCGAAGACCAAAGCGTCGGAGGCGGGGGCGAATCCGACTACTGGCAACCGATGCCGTGGATCGAGCTGCCGCCGCCCTCCGAATTAACCGCGACCTTGAAGCCGCCGTTCCCAAGACCGCCGCTGTCGCAGTGCTTGGCCCTGACGACCCGGCGGCCAAACAGTACATCAGCATTTCACCCGACGTGCCCGGGGCAAAGGACCCGGACAAGGTGGAACCGGTGCGAACGCCAGCCGAAGCTGATCTGCGGGAAAAGGAAGGCAGTGTTGAGGGGCCTCTTTTGACAAAATGAGAGGTCATATGTACAAACGCGCGACTGCATACGTGGCATTTTGCGTTTCGGGGAACAATCGCCGCCGAGGTGGTGTTGTCGTCAAATATGGAATGATGGGGCTTTTTCTGGTTTGTTTTCGGGTTCTCAAACTGTTGCCGGCTGTGGTCTACAGTTTCTCTTTTGCATTGAGTGGGACATGGGAAAAAGCTGTCCCACGCCGCCGTCCTGTCGACTCGAGTCCGTTCCAGTGTGGCCGACTTGGGAGTCATGAAGCCTAACAGTCCATTCGGATTTCACATACTCGTACAAATACAAACTCTCCTCTGATGCCTCGGTTCCGGTTGTCACACTCAAGCGCAGGTTCAAACATCATGTCCAATTTGAAACCGAAGATGCGAAGGAGTCTGTGAATAAATGCCTGAATAATGATTTTTACTGTCAATGCCGCTCAACGCCAAACCCAGCCCTTAACGTACACACCGCAACGCCACATGAATGCTTTCCTATCCTATTTCGCCTTGTCCTCCTTGCAGCAATGCTTGACTATCCACGGATGTCTCTGCACTTCGTCCAGCGGCAGCCGCTCGTTGGGATCCAACACCAGGAGCTGCGATGTTAGCAGAGGTGGCAGAGGTGGCAGCGAAGAAGGGAGAGAAAGCAGAAAGGCAACAAGGCAAAATCTTCCCAGGCCGAGACACGTACCTTTTGAATGAGATCCCGCGCCTCCGGGCTGACAAACGACGGCACCGTCATGTCCAGGCGGGCAATGCGACGGTGCGTCATGATCGGCGTGTCCTCAAAGGGCGCCTCGCCGACGAGAAACTCGTAGGTCAGCACGCCGAGCGACCACAGGTCGACGTTCTCGTCGTACGAGTGGTCGGATGTGCCCGGGCGGATCATCTCGGGCGGCAGGTAGTCGAGCGTGCCGCAGTAGGTGTAGCGGCGCTTGCCGGGGGCGTGCACGCTCCAGCCAAAGTCGGAGACCTTGAGCTCGCCGTGCAGGCCGACCAGGATGTTCTCGGGCTTGATGTCGCGGTGGATGACGTGCTTGCGGTGCAGATAGCGCAGCGCGCTGGCCATCTGGGCAATGTACTGGGCGGCGCGCCATTCCGGGAAGCGGCCGGCCCGCTGCAGGTGCTTGTACAGCTCGCCGCGCCCGGCAAACTCGAGAATGAGAAAGACGCGCTTCGAGTCGTGGAAGTGCCCAAACATCTTGAGAATGTTGGGGTGCCGCAGGTTGCTCTGGATCTCAATCTCTCGCCGCACCTGCTTCTCCACCCGCGCCTGCTGCAGCTCGTTCTTGTGCAGCACCTTGAGCGCGCAGATGTACCCGTGCTCGCGCTCCCGCGCCAGATACACCCGCCCAAACTTGCCCTTGCCCAGCGGCTTGCCAATCTCAAACATGCCGAGGTGGAACGCCTTGACGGCTGGCTGCTCAATCAGCGCCAGCTTGTTGTGCTGGTTGCTGCTGCTGCTGTTGTTGCTGCTGCTGCTGCTTCTGTCGCGAGCCTCCGGGTCTTCGTTCTCCTCGTCCTCACGCCCGTCTGCCTTGTCCTTGCTGGACAGCCCGTCTTTGCGCGACGGCGAAGCCGGATGGAGCGCCTTTGCCGAAGACGAAGCCGCCGCCTTGTGGTTCAGAAGCGCAACCTTGACCAGGCCTGGGTGGTTCTTGTGCGCTTCTTTTGTCTGCGTTTTTGCTTGCTGTTAGAATCATAAAAAACAAAACTACTCTCTCCTCTCACTGAATCTTTTTTTTTATTTATTTTCCTCTCTTCTCTTCCCGCACAACAAACCCACCTTTGGCTTTTCGTATACATCGTCATTGACAGACATGTGCTTCATGCCTGACTCCAGAATATCGGTAGCCATTGTTGCGGCGTTGTGAAAGTGCAGTCGTGCGTTGGCTGATCTGGGTGAATGGCCAGAGTGTTGATAGAATAGAAGGCTAATGGTGTAATACAAAAGAGGCATTGAGTCTATTATTGATTTTGTGTGGGGAGCTCAGACGTACGCTAACACAGCTTGGTTGGTTGCCAAGGCAACGGGCTGTGCAAAATATTACGTCAGCCAACTGTGCCGACCGGACTTTGTATTTTTCCAGAGTCGTTTTTTAGCGGCCTCAGCGCATTGGAACAAAAAATTTGGAGCCCGTGGGCCCCTGTTGTCCACTAACCTTTAGTACTCGTAACATGTATTACAGTGTATTACGACGTAAACATTTAGAGCATCATCGCAAGACACAGAGGGTAGCCCGCTTTGCTGCGTTCAGCGACAGTCACAAATGCATCCATTGGCATGGCACAAGCCTGTCACAACTGAGAGCTTTAAAGTCCAATGATCCCAAAATGCCGCACAAAAAAAAGGAAAGAAAAGAAAAGAAAAGAAAAAAGAAAAAAGAAAAAAGAAAAAAGAAAAAAGAAAAAAGAAAAAAGAAAAAAGAAAAAAGAAAAAAGAAAAAAGAAAAAAGAAAAAAGAAAAAAGAAAAAAGAAAAAAAGCGCCACCGTCTCTGCATTGGCAAAAGACACAAGCAACAAAAGGCGTCGGACGTCTTGGCTGCCCTGTGCGAAATATTGCGAGTATTACCTCAAGTACGTTTTGTATTACTGCGCAGTTTGACTCTTTCGGCTACCAAACTTTCAGAACATGTAGTTCTGGTGTCGATGCTGCAAGTGTGTCAGCTCTTTGGGTGTTTTTGTCCCGTATTTGCGGCAAAGACGAAGAAGCTTTCTGTTGTGGAGCTTCTTTTTCTGTCATGAAAAGTTGCAGCATGCTTCAGACCCGGGATTTCCTGTGGCTTTCTTGGCTGGTCGCCTGGAGAAGATTAGAATCGTTCAAGCCTTATCTAATACAACGTAATGGCGACTTCGGTAACATTTGACGAATCTGACAACGCGTCTAGGTCGAGGAAGAGAGAGGGCTGCACATCGCTGGGAAAAAGACAGGTCAGTCCTTAGGCCTATCTGTACGGAGTAATACTTCGTATCCATACTCTGCAAACGCAGGAGGGTGGTATTAATATGGATACTCCTTCCCAATGCAAGAGCAGCGCCTACTCCTTTCTCGCATAAATCTCAAATAGACTGTCCGGCCAATCAGCGACCCACTCAACGCGGCAAAGTCGCCTGCTCGAAGAGGAAAGCTCAGAGAGCTAGCGTAGCCTTACGCTGAACGACGGACGTTGTATCGTGCTTTTCTTCCATTCCTTCTACTCGTACTCGTAAAACATTTGGCGCCATTGGCTCGTCTCCCATCTCAAGGCAGCTCACGTCGGTATTTGAGCCCTGTGCCCGCAGTTTGTCAAGAGCTGTGAGATCCCAGTATCTCCTGATTGGTCGCCGGGTTGCTACACTGCACGAGACTATAATGAACCCCTTATCGTCAGTTCTGGCAAAACTGTTTAGGTCCTTTTTCTAGTCCCAGCAACTGTGCACTCTGGTCCATTTTCTGCTGTTTGCTTGGTATTAGTGTAACGTCGTTGTAAGGCTTCCACATTTGGCTCTCGTCTTGCGTTTCGAAGCAGTTGTGTTTTCTGGGCTGACTCGGATTCTGATTGTTTATGGTGCTACGGCATTGTTGTGCGAATTTGTGCTCGCTATGACCAGACTTTAAAGTCAGCAAAAATGACTTTGCGCACATAGAAATATATGTCTTTGCGAAACAAAATATGTAGAGAGCCTGGCCTCATCAGGAACAAGTTAGAATCAATGAACTGCACATACCTTGCAAAAGGCAGTTGCTCGAGGGGAGGGGAAAAGCTCATTGTATATTTTGAAAAATCAAACCGAAAATGAAAATGAGTTAACTCACTTTTGCAATTTATTTCGTTGATAAATGGCTTTTTTGTCAATTCCCTGTCGCAAAATTTCATTCTGTCCTGTTTTTTGAATGCGAATCGGCGAAAATTGACTGAGACATCGCTGTTCAAATGCCAAAAAAGGGAGATATTTCCACAATCCAAAACATGCAGATAGGTTGTCAAGAATGAAGGGTGAGAAGAAGTCGGGCGACTTGATAAAAATACAATATTGAAAAATCCAACCTCAGAGAAAGCACCAGCTATAAATACAAATAATCCAAAATGGCAGCAATGTTTTTTGGGTCCTGCCCTTCCAACATTACAATTACTCATATCCATTCTGCTTTCTTATTCATCCCAACCTTTATCGATTTTGCATAAGTTTTTCTTTCGTTCTTTCTGTTAGCTTAGTGTTCCCTACTCCAAATAGGGAAAAAAATCTGCTTACCATCCATTAATTGTCCTCAAAATTTTCTGGGGGCATATGCGGGTGAAGGATTATCTGTAGTCTTGCTCTGTCTATATTCGCATTGTTCCAGTTCGGTGTCCCTTTGTTCTGGAAGAAATTCGTCTCTGTTTGTGTATTGATTGACGCGTTTGTTCGTCTTTCGGGAGCGAAAAAAGGCCTTGGAAAGGGCCTTCATGTTTTCCCAAAATGTTCCAAATCTGTTTGCCATTGTTTTAATAGTTTTTGATTTTTTTTGACATGGCTATAAGAGCTTGAACTTTGTTCCGCAAGTAATGAAAGAGTTGCTTTAAATTCAAAATGATGAGAGCACATAATGAACAGATCTACCTTTGAATTTCACGATCACAGGGAAGATACTTATACAAATTAAACAGGCAAACAAGGGGACATCATGTGGTCTCTCCCAAAACCAAGTGCCACCCAAAAAAGAAAACACTTGTCAATATCTTGAGCACTTACGAGACGACGAAATATCCTCAACCCACCGTCAAATTTACGCGCCGAGCTCCAAAAAGCCCCAGGTTTAGTGGACAGGTAAGGAACTAACGGCTCTAATACAGCCGGCCAGACGCGGGCTAAGAGATTTTGGTCCGTCGTCACACTCTGTATGTGCTCAAAGATGGGCGTGAAAGAATTATACGAAAGAGAAACACTCCGGTCTATCCAATCAGGAGAAGCAAGAGTCCCTTTCCGTACGGGGACGACACATCTCCATCAGGCAGATGTACTAGGGATTGCTTTGCCCCTATTCTCAAATGCTTTCAGTAGCAGTGGGTATAAGACGTGAAAGCAGATGTTCTCCCTAGCGTAAATGCAAAATTCAGCTACCCCTTGCCCAGACCCATGTGTGGGCGAGAGGGAGCGGTTAAAAATTGAGGGTTCTTTGTTTCAATCAAACGGACACCAGACACCTAGGGTGAATAGAAGAGAGGGCCCAGACACTAGAAACAATAAAATATTGGCTTGAACGAGCCAATAACGAGCAGCTCCCAGGATAAAAATTGTTTGTCAATGAAGAAATATTTGTGACGTTTTTTTATAGCGTCTGTCATGTGCTCAGAACCATGAGCAAATTACCATAAAACAAACCATTAAATGCTGATAACCCTATTGTCACCCACCTCCC
The DNA here is from genome assembly GCA_019925385.1 of Raffaelea deltoideospora. Lineage (NCBI taxonomy): Eukaryota > Fungi > Ascomycota > Sordariomycetes > Ophiostomatales > Ophiostomataceae > Raffaelea > Raffaelea deltoideospora. The sequence continues at coordinate 531,653 of JADHKP010000002.1, forward strand.
GTGTCCTCCATGTACGTCTCCGGTAAGAGGGCACAGCTGGGAAGTTGGAATTGGGTTTGCGTTGTAAGGGATATGGCCGGATGTTCTCGCTCGCCTTCTCATGATAATTGATGACTAATATTTCGTAGCTTCCAGCTCACCGCCCCATTTGCAGGCCATTCCCCCGCGGCAGAATTTTTTTTCCCCTTATCTGGCATCGCATTTGACGACTTTTTTGCAAAGTTGGCCCGCCTTCTTTCTACATCTTTTGCTGGTGTCTTTCTCACACAAGTACGGGGGGGGTTTTGTTTTCTTTTTCAATTCCATTTTTTTTTAAAAAAAGGAGGACCTGGTGTTGTGTGAGCACTGAGATCCCCTCCAAAACCTCAACGATTTGTGGTTTTTCTTTATACTTTTCTCCGAAAAGAAGATAAGCAAGGAGTTACCTCTTTCGTATTTTCGACTTTTTCGAAGAAAAGGCTGCAGATCCTAAACCGACAACACAACGTCTCTGTCGTGGTCGTTCAGAGCACAGAAACCACCGGGCACTGCAAATCTGCTGCTCTTTTGTTCCTCTGCTTCTCCTTGCTTGCCGGGCAACGGGGGGGTTTCTCGTCCGCCCTAGTGGGCGGCGGGAGAGAACTTCCTTTTTTTTTCATGCAGAAAAATAATAAAGAAGAAAAAGACACCCGATTCGATCACGACTGAAAGGCTTCTCACCGCCACTCCATCTAACTACGATACCCAATCACACTCTCTCTCTCTTTACGCCCTATTCTCGCCCATATTTTCTCCCCGCTCCCCACATCTCCTCGTCCGAGACACAAACTCATATGCCATGGCAGCTCCCTCTGGCATAGAGCTGGCGGCATCGCCTGCTCTCTCGTCCCACAAAACCCCACAAGCCCCCCCTTCTCTCCTGTCGGCTCAGCGCCGCGCAGCACTTATGGAAGCCACTGAAGACATTTTTTACGGATCGGTAAGTTGTCAATGCCAGGCTTTTTTTGGTTTCCATGCTTTCTCACCTATCCATCTTCCTCTCCATGCTAACCTGGCATCCCCCAGCTCGCCGGCATTGTTGGCAAGTACATCGAGTACCCATTCGATACCATCAAAGTCCGCCTGCAGTCTCAGCCCGACCATTTGCCGCTGCGGTACCAGGGCCCTCTCGACTGCTTCCGCCAGTCGATCCGGGCTGACGGCCTGAGGGGCCTCTACCGCGGCATCAGTGCCCCGCTGGTTGGAGCTGCTCTCGAGACCAGCGCCCTCTTCTCGTTTGAGCGGCTGGGCCGTGAGACGCTGGTGTGGACGGGGTTCTGCCCACGAGACGCGCCGCTGACGCTGCCGGCTCTTTGGTTCACGGGCGCCTTTTCCGGCGTCTTCACGTCGTTTATTCTGACGCCCATCGAGCTGGTCAAGTGCAAGATCCAGGTTGCCGGAGATGCGGCAGCCACTGCAGCGGCAACTGCAGCGACCGCGGCCAGCGCCGCAGCATCGGCAGCAGCCACTGCCACAAGCGCGGACCACCGACGCCCGCTGGCCGTCATCCGAGCCATCTACCGCCACGACGGCCTGCTCGGCTTCTGGCATGGCCAGCTGGGCACGCTGATCCGTGAGGCGGGCGGCTGCGCTGCCTGGTTTGGCAGCAAGGCAACGACGTCCAGCCTGCTGCGCGAGTGGAATGTGCGGTCGGCCATTGCCGCCGGTGGTGGTGCGGCTGCCGGAGGCGACAACAGCCAGGCGCACGAAGAGCTGCTCAACCGTCTGCGCAACGAGCCGCTCCCCCTGTGGCAGCAGGCCCTGGCGGGCGCGTCGGCCGGCATGGCGTACAACTTTCTCTTCTTTCCGGCCGACACGGTCAAGTCGCGCATGCAGACGGCGCCAACAGCCATGATGGTGGCGGCCCCGGCCACGCCGGCCGCTCTGGTCGCCCAACAGCTGCAGGACCACGCCGGCGCCGACCTGCAGCGCCACGTCCGCCGCTCGTTCTGGGCCGAGGCCAAGGCGCTCTGGAACCAGGCCGGCATTCGCGGCTTCTACCGCGGCTGCGGTATCACCGTGGCCCGGTCGGCGCCCAGCTCGGCCTTTATCTTTATGGTGTACGACGGGCTGAAAAGCCGGTTTCCTCTGGCGTGACGGTGCTTTGTCGCCACGGCTTCATGAGTCGATGGGACCAAGACCGGATCAGTGGGCGAAAATTAGTTGTCTGAGAGGCGGGGCTTGAAAAAACAGCCAACAAGCGAGGGGGTGATATATGCATTTGGCGCGAAAGAAAATAGACGGACTGGCGTTTTGGGCGAATATTGGCATGGCATTTGTTGTCTCAATCATTGTCTCTCTCTCTCTTTGGAGGCAGATTGGGAAAAGAGCTTATTTCGAATTTGCGTTTGGTTTAGGGATTTTAAAGGGCAGGCTGGGCATGGGATACATTTCATGACATACTCGTAAATGGCTGGGTTGGCCAACAAAAGTAACGCCATATCATAGAAAGGTCATAGATCTAGAGAGCTTTACACAAGAATTGAGAGCAAGCAGCAGGATGATGCGATCCAATGACGATGCAATTTTAAACCCCTTTTTCCAACCCACACCTCAAGCAAACGCGTGTATATTTGTTTTCTCCTCCAGTGTCGTCTTGCCATGTCCCTTCTAGCTGTGTCCTCGTGCATTATCCGCCTGTGCCCCCTCCCTCCTCCCCTACTGCTTCACGCTGCCAAACTCGGCATACTTGGCGGGCTTGCGCTGCGAGGCCTCGTGGCGGCGCAGCTCCTCGGGCACAGTGGAGACGGGGCTCTTGGAGATCATCTTGCGCAGGTCGTACATGACGTCGGTGTCTTCGTTGCCGAGGAAGGTAATGGCGACGCCGGTCTTGCCGGCGCGACCAGTACGGCCGATGCGGTGAGTGTACTGCTCGATGCTGGTGGCCATGTTGAAGTTGACGACGAGCGAGACGTCGGCCAGATCGATACCGCGGCCGGCCAGATCGGTAGCGACGAGCACGTCGGCCTTGCCCTGGCGCACGGCCAGCAGGGCGGCCTCGCGCTGCTCCTGGGTCTTGCTGCCGTGCAGGGTGACGGCGGAGTGGCCCATGGCGCGCACCTCCTTGGCAATGGCCTCGCAGTTGCGCTTGATGTTGACAAACACAATGATGGGCGGCGGGTAGCGGCCGGACTCGAGAATCTGCTGCAGGCGGGCCTTGCGGGCGTCCTCGCCGGAGATGAACTCGACGCGCTGCTCGACCGTCTCGACGGCCTCGCCGACGTTGCCAATGGTGACAAAGGCCGGGCGCCGCAGGTAGCGCTTGGCGATCTTCTCGACGGCGGCCGGCATGGTGGCGGTGTACATCATGGTCTCGCGGTAGCGGCCGCCGCGCATGCCGACGCCGCGGCCGCCGCTGCTGTCGACGTCGAGATAGCGCGTCATCGCCTGCGCGTTCTCGGCCTCGTCCGTGTCCGGCTTCTCGTTGGACGCCGGCATGGCGTCGAGGATCTTGTTGAGCGACTCCTCGAAGCCGAGGTCGATCATGCGGTCGGCCTCGTCCATGATGACGTAGCAGCACTGCGACATGACGAGCAGGCGCCGCTCGAGGCAGTCGACGAGGCGGCCGGGCGTCGCCACGACGATCTCGGCGCCGTTGCGCAGCGCAAACGCCTGCACCTCCAGCGAGTGGCCGCCGATGATGCTGACGACGGTGTAGCCAAACGGCGTGGCAAACTTCTTGGCCTCGGACTCGATCTGCAGCACCAGCTCGCGCGTCGGCGCCAGAATCACCGCGTACGGCCCGTCGTTCTTCGTGATCTCGTCCAGCGGCGGCAGCTCCTTGATGTAGACCAGCAGCGGCAGCAGGAACGCGCCCGTCTTGCCCGAGCCCGTCGCCGCCACGCCGATCAGGTCGCGCCCCTGCAGGGCGATGGGGATGGCGGCGCGCTGGATCGGCGTCGGCTCGGCGTAGCCGACGTCGTGGATGACCTTGAGCAGCTGCGGCGGCAGGCCCGACTCCTCCCACGACCGCAGCGGGTTCGGGATCGAGCCGCCCTTGGTCGAGATGCCGTAGTCGTCCTTGAAGGAGCGCCAGTCGCGCTCCAGCATCTCGTCCAGCGACTTCTCCGTCCAGTACTTCATCTTGTTGTACGGCCGGTTGCGCCGCTCCCGCGCCTGCCGGTACTCCTCCATGATGCGCCGCGCCTCCGCCTCGCCGCGCGCCCGGTCTGGATTCGTCGTCCGCGCCCGGTGCGCCAGCTTGAGCGCCTCCAGCTCCCACTTCTCCTCCAGCCCGCCGTAGTAGTTGAGCATCTTGTGGCTCGTCATCTGGTCCGCAAACATCCGCTCCTCGTCCGCCACCGCCCGCTCCTGCGCCTTGATGTCCGCCGGGTTGCGCGTGTCCTCGCTGTCGTCCCACCCAAACTTGAACACCTGCCCCGACCCCCGCTGCCGCTTCTTGTTCGCGTCAAACGTGCTCTTCGACCGGTCCGGCCCGTAGTACCGCTCCCGCAGCGCCAGGTACTGCGCCTGCTCCTCCGGCGTCCGCTTCATCTTGTCCACCTCGTGGATGCCCCGCTCCTGCAGCTTCGCCGCCATCTGCCGCGCCTTCACCTCCGCCATCGTCTCCGGCGAAAACTTGGGCTCCTCCTCCATCACCCGCCCCGGCACCGCCGCCTGCAGCTTGTCCTTGTTTCGCAGATACAGCTGCCGCGCCCGCTCCGACACCTCGTCCGTCGCCGCCTGCGACTGCGCCTGCCCTACCCCCACGCCCGCGCCCGCCAGCCGCGCCTTTCGCTTCTCTTCTCTCTTGAGCCGATCCGCCCGCAGCTTCTTCTGGATCTCCGCCAGCGACATGCCCTCCTTGTCGCCATCGCCCGCTTCAGCTGCTTTCTTCTCTTTGATTTTCCGCGGCACCACAATTGGCGGCCCGTTGTCGTCCGCCTCTTCTTCGTCGTCAAAGTCCACCGTCTCCTCCTTCTCCCGCTTGCGCTTCCGGTTCGCCTCCTTTATCAAGTTCATCTTTGCGGCAAGATCAACCACGGCACCCTAAGAAACCAGGAAAAGAAAAAAAAAAAAAGAAAAAGAAACACGGCCGACTTCTGTATATTGGCACGACAGGTCAAGGAACGATATATTTTCGTCGTCTGGATGGCACATTCGTTTCAAGGTCTAGCTCTGAACTTTTAATCTACCAGCACCAATATGATGGGAGACGCCACAGCTACGGGTAGTGACCTAACCACGCGCCCCCAAAAAACGTTCAAAGGGTCACGTGATATAGCAAAGCTGCACATCACGTGCTAATTTACTTTGCTTAGGCCGATTTTTCCCATTCGTCTTATTCCAGTGACGAGCCAAGTTTTTTTTTGCGACGAGCTTGACCACTGCTCTCGCTGCTGCTAACGCCATGGCATCACATTCGGCTGCGCAGTATATCCAGCTGGCAAAATCACTGCCGCCGCGGCTGCTGACGTTTCTGGCGCGGTATCCGCCGCCAGCAATCCTCCCCGCGGCTGCGAGGGCGGCGACAGCTACTTCAGCAGCGACTTCAACACCGGCTTCAACAGCTACGACTCAGCAACCAGAGCAGGCGCAACAGTACTTGACCGGCTACCAACAGGACACACCAAACCCTTTCAAGCCAACGAAGCATGTCGTGACGGGAAAGTGGCACAACCCTGTGTACTCGCTGCGGCGACAGGCCGAGCTGGTGAAGATGGCCCGCGTGTACGGAGTGGCCGATTTGATGCCGGAGTCAAGCAAGAGCCCCGAGGAGCGGCTGCGGCGGCGCGTGACCCTGGGTCTGCGCGTCAAGGGCACTGGCGTGGGTCAGAAGGTCAAGGGCCACAAGTATGAGCGGCACCTGGTTTCCAAGTATGTCTACATCCCTCTTTTTTCTGGCCATTGTCGCTTGCCATTTTCCCCCCTTCTTTTTGAAATATCTCTAACACCCATGCAGGATGGAAGAACGGAGAAAAGCCATGCTCGATATGCCCAAGTTGATTCGCGAATGGAAAAAGGTAACGTCTATTTTTCGTGATCTTTTGGTTTTCTTCCCCCGTCATTATCCCATGCTAACGAGAGACTTGCAGGTGGGACGGAGAAACTGGACTCGCTTCCCAAGCTGAGCTGTGTGTTCGAGAGCGTTTACCTTTATATATCTTTGTTGGGGCCATACCTAATAGACCGCGTGCGTCGAGTCTTCTTCCCAACTTGCCGCATATTGTGTGCTTGTGAGAAAAGTAGGGTTTTCGTTTCACAGCATGTGGACATGCGTACGTTGCACGACTCTGTACAAGATGGCTATTGGTATGGTTGGAAACAATGGAGGTCGAGAGCGACAAAAGCTATGTACATTAACCATACACGTATACTATGACTGTTCTCTTTAAAGCATCTTGCCATACCTGCTTTGCAAATACATGCACGTGTATGCTTCGTATCAAAACTTGGTCTCACAGCGAGTCTTTTTCAAAAACGCCGAGTTCTTGCGTCGGATAGCAAAATATGAAGATGGTAAGACCTTGGGAATAACTTGGATAAAGTTCAATTAATCACCCACAAGTGACACACCAGCCAGAAATACACAAAACAAAAGGAAAACAGCAACATGTTTCAATTCCGTGTGCCTGGAACAGTATGCTCTGCTCCTGTATGTTGCATGACTTGTTGATGTCAGTTGTAATTGATGTACGGAAAAAAGCGATAAAGTACGGAGTATTAATACGTGCTTAGGTGGTGGGGAAGGCAAATTTTAGCGGCAGCCTGTTTGAGAGGAGCAACAGAACACACTTCGGCTGGTTTCTATTACCTCTCAGAAAAAGAAGAGAGAAGGAACTTTGCTGTATTGATACCTACTGCCAGACAGCACGGATTTCAGCCTGGCCTTTCAACTTTGTTGAAGCTGAATGACATACACAGTGTCGTTGCGTTGCAGAAGAAAGCTTACATACGTTACAGCTTTTCGCATCTGTGAGCAAGACAAGAAGGAAAAAAAAGAAAAAGAAAAAGGAGAGCCAAAATTCAAAATGCAATCGCAACGATAATGTCGCGTCGCGGTGCTTCCCTCTCTCACTATGCCGTGCTGGGCATCCAGCCGCACCAGCTGCGCGAAATTGCGCCGTTGCCGGCATCTTCGTCGTCGGCATCAACACCAGCGACTGCGACGGCTTCGGCCCTCTTGCGCCGAGCTTATCGCCGGGCTTTGTTGAGATACCACCCAGACAAGCAAGCGTCTAGCAGTCAAGGAGATGGCGGCCGCCACCGTGAAAAGGCCCCAGATGGTCATCCTCTCCATCATCGTCGCCGTCGCAGCAGCAGCAGCACCGCCATTTCTGTGGACCAGATCACAGAGGCCTGGGCAGTCCTGTCGGACCCGGTGCGTCGGCGGGCCTACGATGCCGCGCTGGCTGCAGCGGCGAAAGAGATTGGCGGCGGCTATGGCTATGGCGAAGATCGCAAAGACGGCTTCGACACCGGCGCGACTGGCCTCGAAACCGTCGACCTCGACGACTTGGCCTACGATGCTGACACGCAGCAGTGGTTCCGCAGCTGCCGCTGTGGCAACGCGCGGGGGTTCGTCTTTGGCGAGGCAGACCTGGAAGAGGCCATGGACGAAGGCGGCTTGGATGAGCACAAAGACTGCTCAGCGTCGGCACCACCACTGACGTTGGCTGGAGGCGGAGGAGGAGGCGAGCTTCTCGTGGGCTGTCAAGATTGCAGCTTGTGGCTCTGTGTGCATTTCGCTGCACTGGAAGAGGATGGGAATTACGAGGAAGGCGGCACCGATGGAGGGCAATAGCATCATATTCGATGAGATGAGACGGCGAGACGAACCTGCGGCTCTTTGCGAGAGAGGCTTCCCTGCCACGGCACTTCTATAGAGTATTAGCATTCGTAACTCAGCTACCGAGGAAGCATTTCACAATCACTTTGCTGATCAGAGCTCTAGAGGTCTTGAATAGTAACAAGTTTGTATTCTGTTTTTTCTCGTGTTTCTTTATGGGAAAAGTGCTGTAAAAAGGAGAGGCAGATCGGCAGGAAAACGCGTCTTGAAGGCGCCAAGGATGTCTTTGAACCACCGCGCAAAATATGTAGTATAAAATCTTTTTTTTGTCTTTGCATAATAGGAAAAGTATGCAAATCTGCATTCTTTTCTTTCTTTGTGGAATAAAAAAAAGACAAATCCTTCCGTCTTCCTTTGTGCAAAAAACACTCCGTAGACACCAGCCCGTTTCCACCGGGATTTCAACTTCCAAAAGAGATCAATCAAACCACAATCAAATCTCTCCCCGTCGCCAGGTCAGAGAGAAGAGAGATAGAGAAGAGCAACAGGTATGAGGAGACCCAACAATTAATACACCGCAGGTTGGGTTGTTTACTCGGCAGGCTTCGTCTCCTCGGCAGGGGCCGGCTCAGCCTTTGGCTCCTCCGGGGCAGCCTCGGCGGCGGGAGCCGGGGGGTCGGCCTCCGACGATGTCCAGAGGGTCTGTGATTGAATGTTAGCAAAATTATTCCAAGCCACAGATACGCTGCCAATGAACAAGACAATGATTAGTCATTTGGCCATACCAAGTTATCGCGCAGGAGCTGCATGATGAGGGTCGAGTCCTTGTAGCTCTCTTCGCTCAGGGTGTCAAGCTCTGGTCACAGATGTTAGCACGTGTCTTTTTTTTTTTTTTTTTACTTCCGGCGCAGGAATCTGTGAAAACTTACCAGCAATGGCGTCGTCAAAGGCCTGCTTGGCAAGGTGGCAAGCCTGGTCGGGAGCGTTCAGAATCTCATAGTAGAACACAGAGAAGTTGAGCGCAAGGCCGAGACGAATCGGGTGGGTAGGAGGCAGCTCGGTTTGTGCAACCTCCGTGGCAGCCTTGTATGCCTCGAGTGACTTGTCGGCGGAGTCCTTGCGTCTCTCGCCAACGGCGAACTCGGCCAGGTAGCGGTGATAGTCACCCTTCCTACAAACAGTTGTTAGTATTTCAATTGGAGATGATAAGAAAAAAAAAGAGGGCGAAAAAAAAAGACAACACTTCATCGTACATCTTATGGTAGAACACTTTGGATTCGCCCGTCTTTGCAGATGGGATCAGGTGGTCGTCAAGGACCTTGAGGATGTCATCGCAGATGTTGGCAAGCTCCTCTTCGATCTTCTGGCGGTACTCCTTGATGAGGGCAACCTGGGCAGTGTTGCCCTTGGACTCCTCCTTCTGCTCGATGGAGGTGACAATTCTCCAGGAAGCACGGCGGGCACCAATGACGTTCTTGTAGGCAACAGACAGCAGATTGCGCTCCTCAACCGTCAGATCCTGGTTTTTGGAGGCAACAATCTTCATGTTCTCAACCATCTCTACGAAGGGTTAGATAATGTTCCAGTCTCGAATGTGCGGAACGTCTCTCCCCAATTTGGGGGGGATTCAATTCGTCTAAACCCACCCTCGTAGCGCTCAGCCTGCTCAGCAAGCTTGGCGAGGTAAACAGCGTCTTCGTGACCCATTGTGAAGGCGATTGTAGTATCTGGTGACACCAATTGAGGCGATGAGTCAGCTGGATAACAAAATAATAAAATGTTGATGGGTTGGCAAAATTTAAACGAAGTTTAAATCAAACATGGACTTAAAAGGAAAGAATCAGAAAGGCAGGGTGATAAACAAGGCAAAGTAGACAAGCCAGAAGAAAGTGAAGGCGAGAGCGAGCGGGGGAGGGCGAGAGAGCGAGATAGGGCCGAAAAGCACAGCAGAAATATTTCGAAATAGTCGTTGTCCTGAGGTTGTCGTTGTTTGCGTTCTGTCTGATTGATGGCTGTCATCTGAACGTCCAAGGGGGGAAAAAACACCCAACTGTGTCTGCCTGCGAATTCGCCCAAGATCGGGCTCCAAACTAGAAAGTCTTGCACAGCGAAAAGGCCTCCCCTCCCCGCCATGAAATGTCGCCAAAGTGGTGGGTATTGAGTAAAATAGCACTAGTGCGGGTCTAAACTTGGTGTTTTTTTGTGTTGCCATCCAGCTGTGAAGCGTACATCGTACGCGAAATCCAAAGTCGACCTTCAGGCGACGGAATTGCCGAAAAAGCAGTACTCTTCGTAACAGCCCAGGCTTTTGGAAAAGGATGAGACCGAAAGAAGGGGTCAGATGCTGTCTGCTCAAGTGACGAAGAAAGCGTAGATTGTAGATGACAAGCGTCAAAAACTCCGCGCAATGCTCTGCACGCCTCTCATCTTCTCTGCCCCCGTTGTCTTTTCCGCCGACTTCCGGTCAATGTAAAGGTCAAATTTTGACGTCTCCTAGGCGTGGCGACGGAATTGTCTGCAGCATAGACGAAGCCGCAGTTGAAACGGAAGACACGGGGAATAAATGAATTGGCTCAGCGTGTGCGAGACGAAGCCTTGCCTTCGTGGTGATCCCCCAGGCACATCGAAATGGCTTTTTTTTCTGCTGTGCTACGTCCTCGCAAACGCGCCGTCAAGCTCTCCCTCTCTCTCGCTCGCTCGATTTATTTCACCGACCCTTGGGGTGGGCCTCGTGATCTATTGTGCAAAATGGCGCCGCATAAAACAAAAAAAGCAACGCAAAAGATCCAACATACCTTTGCTAGTGGGAGAGTTAATGAGGTTTGATCGCAACGGCCGTGCTGGTGACGGAGGTGAGAGCGTGGGAGAAAGGGGGGAAGTTGATGAGAAATTAGAACTGGGAAATTTTTGTGTTTGTTTTTGGTTGACGCGAAGAAATGAAGGGGGAAGGAAAGAAAAAGGAGATTCTGTGAGGGGAAGAAAAGCAACCAGTAGAGAAGCAAAATGGAGCACAGTCCAACGAAACTACCACCCCCCACAAACCACAAGCACGGTGAGTTTTCCAATTTTTAGTGGGTGGTTTCAGGTGGTTTCAGTGGTTCAGCGCAACGCGACAGCCGAAAACAGGTGGGTGGGTTCTCTGCTTGGCTGAGATTTACACCGTAATACAGGGGGACTAATAGGAGAGAGGAGGGGGATTCACAACGAAGTGGGACCGGGAGGGTACATTGCTTATTACGAAGCATGCTGCAATAATACGTATTACACCGTACCTGCGACATGGCATCGCATTGCTCCATTGCCCATTGTTTATTCTTGCTTGTTTTGTTTTCGCCTCGACGTATTTTGTTGCTTATTATGGATACTGCTCACGTTGCTCAGACTCAACAAAATACGACATTTGTTGCGCCTGCCTTGCATCTACGAGATGAAAAGCTCCTTCGGTTTTTCTTCACACCAAGGGAAAGAACGACGCGAGATTTATTGATTCGCCCATTGTTGCCTTTCCATAGCAGGAGTAGATTCTTCACTTGTTGTGACATCACGTGATTCGCCTTGGTCACACCCATTCTCCATACTCCGTACTCCGTACTCATAATAATACTCCGTGCTACAAGCGGGGCGGGCGAAATGACGGGCAATTGAGCAATGAAGGGAGGGGGTGAGGGGTGTGTGTGGCTGTGCTTTTCGCCCAACTTGGAAAGTTGGCCATCAGGAAAGGAGCTGAGCAAAGCAGGAAAAAGGGCGATAAGAACAAAATAAAGGCGACAAAAGTGGCAAAACGTCACGCTGTTCAAGGCAAGTATAAAAAATTTAATAATAAATCACAATGTGAAGCGGTGTTGCCCTGCTCAGCTCGACAAAAGATGAACAAAAACAGGGCTGCCTTTTTTGTGAAGCCGTGCTCTTCAAATGTGCCTAACAAGTACGACTGCACGAGCAAAATTTCATCCAATGTGAGCCTTTTGGAAGTACTTCCCATCGCTCTGTTGCACCAACGATGACGTTCTGTTGCATACGAGTGCAACGGCAGTGCCAACGCCGCACATCTTAGTCACGTGAAACGGGTTTCAACGATTCGAGTAGGGCCTTTCTTTCTGAGTGTTGGGATTTTCTCAAATACGAATGATTTTGTCACGTGAACAAAAATCGTTCCTAAATACCTCGAGAGCAGTGTGCGGGCAGGCAGTTCTGTAGGCATGGGTTAAAACATCAGGAAGTTTGAGGGTGTAAAATGGTCGCATTCTGGGTTATCGTGCATTTGCTCGGTTGATGACGGAAGACAAGCAATTCGAGCTGTACGGTGGTGCAACGTACGATTAGTATTACTCCGGACGAGCAGAGCATAATTGCAGCAGCTCCCCTCTTTTCTGGGCCCAGAATTGGGTGGCGTGTCCAATCACGCGTGATTTTGTACAAGAAAATAGGGCCCCTCAAAACACACCACCAATTTCTACGCCAATTCCGTCCAGGCCACAAATACCTAACGAGTATTGCCGCACATCCCATCTTCTCTCGGCAACAAAGGTTTTTAAGCGTCCGTATTTCAACAACAGTCACAACCACACAACCACACGACCGTAACAACCACAACCGCCCAAGATGTTGCGCCAATTCACCACCAAGCTGGCTCGGCCTACGACTCTGCGCCCAGTCTCCCGTGCATTCACCACAACAGCTCTCCGAATGAGCGAAGGCGACACCGGCGCTCCCCCGAAGTCGGGACAGGCGTAAGTCTCCCGTCCTCTGTTTGATTCTATTCTTTCCCTATCCGGGCCCGGCTCATCTCTGACTTCTGCAGTGACGCTTTTCAGAAGCGCGAAAAGGCCGCCGAAGACTATGCCATCCGGCAGCGCGAGAAGCAGAAGCTCTTGGAGCTCAAGGCGAAGCTTGCTGAACAACAAGCCCACCTGACCGAGCTCTCCAATCACATGTGAGCCTGCTTTCAGACTGTTTTGGGGATTGCCTTGTTGCCCCGTTATGAAAAAACATCTGCTAACAATTCTTCCCCGCTGCAGCGACGAGCTCACCAAAGAGCAGGGCGGCGAGAAGAACTAAACCACTCGGCCGACTCTGGACAAACATGGACCAAACGCCTCGGAGATGGAGAAGGGGCCAAATGATCAAAAGACCAAAAAGATGTTGCGTCAGTCAATGGAGTCCGGGCAGTCAGATTCCGTTGTCGTCTTTGCCTAGCTGAGAGTCTGGCGAAACCCTCAATGAAAATGATTCGACAGGACTGGAGGAACGGGAAAGCAAGCGTACGTGAGGAAAATGCATTAGGCGGACGGTCCGGACCTGGTTCTCTCCTTTTCCTTTTCTGCTAGCATCTACTTGGCCTACAGAGAGCATTGGAAACAAATTTACACCCCTCTTCTCGTTACAACCGCGTAGATTGATTGCATAGGTTTATTTTTCAGATACATTTTTTGGCGTGCAGTGTGAAACAAGGTAGACAGAAAGCAGGACGATACATTAACAAGCCATGAAAACAAAGCAATCACCAGTAGGTACCAACTTATTCATCTTCTTTCACAAACATCAAGCGCTCCAACTGCATAAATGAGAAGAAGCGGAAGAGAAACAAAACAAAGTATTCGGACCACTTTTTCCTCTTCCGCACCCCTCCCACGCGCGAATTGTAATATTACAAAGCCATGGCCAAGTCTAAATTGGAATCCCCAAAGATCAAACGCTTCCACCGTCTATCGCCGTCCCATGAACGATCGGTAAAAGCTCTCGGATGCATCGTTCTCCAGCGTGCCGTGTGCGCCGCCCAGGCTCTGCTCTGCCTGTCGGGCCGCCTCTACTCTGGCCTGCAGCGCCGATGCGTTCGCGTCGATCCACTGCAGCTGGCTCAGATGGTCGTTGAGAACCCGAACAATTTGGCTCAGCTAGAGGGGTTAGTAGGAGAAAAAAATTAGGAGGAAAGAGGGGGAAGGGAGCAGGAAACAATATGAAAAACAGAAGCACAGAGAGGGAAATAAAACGGAAAACAGTAGCACAAAATACGGGCCATGAAAAGGAACCGACAAAAAAGCTTACCGAATCGTCTGTCTTGCCGGACTTGTTGAGACTGCCAGAGATGTCGTTGATCTCCTTGATCATCTTGCTCATATCTTTGCCCATGTCTTCCATGCGGTCGATCAGCCGCTCGGCCAGCTTGTACGTGCGCTCGCGCTCCTGGTCGGGACCGGCCAGCTCTCCAGGGCCTCCGATTCCTACGCCGCCGACACCCGCCGCGCCACCCACCGCGCCACCACTGCTGCCACCCACTTGCCGGCTCAGCAGATCCTCGGCCTCGCGCTCGTAGCGGTCCAGCCACGCCGCAAGCTCGTCCTGCTGGCTCTCGACCATCTGCAGCTGGCGGTCGATCTCGTTGCTGGCGCGCTCCGCCTCGTACGTCTCGAGATACAGCTTCTGGATCTTCTCGCCGTTTTCAACCAGCTTCTGATCCCACGCCTTGACACGCGCCGCCTGGCTCTTGAATTCCTTCTGGTACTTATCCAGGTCGGCAGCCCACCGGCTGATGATCTCATCCATGGTCTTGTTTTTGAGCCGCGCCAACTGAGACGGCGGTCCGCTGGTTGAACCACTCAACAGACTCGAGCCCGCCGCTGCGCCTGCTGAGCCAGCCGCTGTGCCAGCTGTTGAGCCAGCTGCTTTGCCTGCCGCAGAGGCAGTAGGCGCGGCGGAAGCGGGTGCAGTTGTGGCCGCTGCCGTGGTTGACGGAGCCGATGTCGGTGCGGAAGCCGCTGCTGTTGTTGCCGCTGTTGTTGTTGCCGTTGTTGTTGCTGGCTTAGTTCCGCCAAGGCCAGCGAACAAATTGCCACCAGCTGCCGGCGCGGACGACGCTGGTGCACTGGACGTTGGGAACACTGGCTTGGCCCCGAACGGGCTCGGTGTAGCACCTGAAGCCGTTGTGGTGGGAGCAGCTGTGGTAGCCGGCTTGGCGCCAAACGTTGGCTGAGTAAAAACCGAAGGCGTAGATGAAGTTGTTGCAGGGGCCGCTCCCGACGAGCTCCCACTACCGGCCGCCGGCGTTGATGCTGAGGTGGCGGCAGGTTGCCCAAAGATATTCGCTGCCTTAGTAGTTGCTGCCGCCGGTGCAGTGGAAGCAGCAGGTGCCGCCGTTGTAGTTGCTGCCGCGGGCTGCGTCGACGAAGGGGCTCCGAGCTTGCCAAAGATGGAAGACCCGGCAGTCGTGGTTGCAGAGGCCTGCGTACCGAACAACGACGGTGCGGACGAAGCTGGAGCAGCTGCTGCCGAAGTAGTCGCGGGCTGAGACGTGGCCGTGGTTGCCCCAAACAAACCAGTCCCCGGCGTCGTCGAGGACGCAAAAAGAGAAGAAGCACCGGTCGGAGCGGCAGGCGTAGCGGGGAACAGAGACGTCGCAGCAGAGCTTGTGGTGGTAGGAGGCGCACCAGCGGGCGTGGTGGACCCAAGGTTGCTGAAAAGGGGCTTGGCTGGTGTGGCCGCGGTTGGGAAGAGACTCCCAGTCGTTGCTGGCGTAGCTTGTGTCGTAGTCGGGGCCGTAGTTGTAGCGGCACCTCCCCCACTGCCAAAAGGCTTTCCGAAAAGGGTGTTGGCTCCGCCTGCACCGCTGCCAGCAGTGCCAAACAAGCTGCCGGTGGTGGAAGCGGACGTCGACGCAGGTTTTGTCCCAAAGCTAAATAGGGAGGGCGCTGCAGTGGCCGCCGTCGTGGTGCTTGGAGACGATGCTGCCGGTGCGCCAAAGAGGGCGCCGGCGCCACCGCCTGTGCCTGCAGAAGCGCCTGTAGTCGATCCAAAAAGGCCCCCTGGCTTTGACGCATCACTATTGCCAAACAACGATTTGCCCGTGTTTGAAGCTCCACCAGTCGATGCTCCAAAAGCACCACCAGTCGCGGCTCCCAAATTCCCAAACAAGCTTCCACCCGTTCCTGCTGCTGTTCCTCCTCCTGCTGTCGTTGTAGGTGTATTGCCAAAAGAGAAGGTGGCCGATCCAAACGCTGGAGCAGTTGTGGTGGTGGCCGGCGTAGACGAGCCGGCTGACGAGGCCGCGTTACCAAAGCTAAACGCCATGGCTCAAAGGAAAGAAGAGAAAATAGATATGTATGTACTGTATATTAAACCGCTCGCGTCAAATCGAAATGCTCATTCGGTAGGCACGAAATGTGACGACGATGCGTCGCCTTAACTTCAACTGGCCTCCTTTTCGAGATGTGCTTTTTTGGTGAATTCAACGGGCTGCAAATGGTTGAGACGCTTTTGTCACTTTACCGGTTGTCTAGAGAAAGAAACTTCTTATGAGAGAATAACTCTAGGCCTTAACACAGCACCGATTTATATATGAGGTAGTTGTGGCGAAGAGGCGTCGTAAAAAGGTTGTTTGTTGAAGCTTTCTTTGAAGCGCCAAACAAAGAAAACTCTAGTTAACGCGACAGCTTCAGGGCCACCGCGATGAGAAACTGCTGCTCCACTTTATCCACTTTTAATTATATAAGCTGTTTCTTTGCGTTGCAGCCCAACGAGAAAACACAACAGCTTTATTGCAGTTGCAGTACGAGTAGAGTTCTACGGAATATTATTACTCTTAGAAATACTCACATCTTCGCATTTGCCTTTGATTGTCGAGTCGACGTTTAGATGTCGGTTCTTGCATGGTTTTGTGCTTGGTGTCGTATTGCCAAAATTCCGTAGTTCGAGCTTGTAAAGTAGTTCACAAGTATAAACAATTAACAATTCGAAAAAGAATAAATACTATGTAATAATAGACGTTTAATCTATATAAACATAAAGTCGAAGCCAACTTGCTCAGAAGAATTACGCACAAGCGACCCTTCAACCACAGAAAAAATAAGACAGCCGGATGGGATGCATTGGGAGACCAAGGGTCCGTATAGCCACGCGGTAACTGAAGAATCCACGAAAGCAAGCAATAGTAAAGGTACTCAGCGAAGTACGAGTAGATGATAGCCAGCGTCTCGCATTCTTGTATCAGTAGTACGCGTCTGTTCTGCCCAGTGGTATTGCTTGAGCTTGATTTTCTGGCCCATTCTCAGGTCGGATGCTACAGAGATTACCTCGTCAATAACAAAACTCTTGTCTGAAGTCCTTTAAACCTGACTGTGAGTCTGTGTTGTTGGACCTAAAACTGAAGATGATTTAACCTGCACTATGCCAATCTTCGCAGGTCTTGTACCGGATTTGGTATACGAATAAATATTTCTATACTACTCCGTACATTGAGGCAACATCTGGATGTGAAAATTTGAGAGTTGATTTACAACATTGGCTTGTAGAGAATTAAAAAGGAGCTCCTACTTTGATGCGTCTAAAAGAGACGTGCCGGACGTTTTATGGTCATTTTCTCACATTTGCACTTGGTTTTGTTGCTCCTTGTCGAAGGCAAATTTATGCTGGTCAAAGTCAAGATAGGAGCGGTCAGAATCATCATGAAAGATGTGATGCTGCATCAAACCTTTTTTGATAGACTTCCAACCCAGTTCTACGCCACATATTCCTATGACGTTATTCTATAAGTTTGTGAGAGACGATGCTATGGCACTCGAATAATCGCAATGTTATGTTTTTTTAGATTGTTGAGTGTTCAGTTGACCTTAGCAATATTGTGCTTGGAAAGAAGAGAAGAATGAAAAACAAAAAAAGCAAACAGTTGCGAGGCAAGATACCAAACTATGAGTAAACTATTCTGCCAAGGCTCAATTATGGCAGTTGGACATTTCAGAAATATGCAACAAACACCTAAACGATTTGAGCATGACAGTCATAAAAAACACCAATACTAAAAACAAAGAACTGGATTGACAAAAACCGGCTTGTTATTATGGCATGCAGCCTGCTCTTGGCTTCATATCTTGAAATAACGATTATTACTTCACCAATGAATTGCTGATCTCTGAAGACTGGGATTTGCGGTGTTGTGTTGGATGTGGGTTGTAGTCACGTGCATGAACCGTGCCAAAGTTTGCTGAGAAAGCCTGGAGCAGTCCAAAGCAGAGAGCTAGGGGCTGCTTCATACACCAGGGGGGGCACCAAGGTTCAACGCATCTAAAGAGTAGAAACGTCAAGGCGGGCGGTTCTTCGCAACGATACAAAAAAAACACATCCTACAAAACTCAGATACTGCTTTAACGTTGGGCACACAAACAGGTTTTCTTTGCACACCACCGGCGACCTTTAAAAGCCACGTTTTTTCTTGCTTTGACAACCAGGAACCCGCCTTTGTCTGACCCATTTTGGTGTCCTCGTCCATCACGCCCCCCCTTTTTAATCTCGGCTTTCTTTCCTCTCGTTTTTCTTTCCTATCTTCTTTTATGACACTGACGTGCGCTGGCTGCGTCTCTGGCTTTTATTTCTGTGTTTGTGTTTCTGTTCTCATAAGACCTCGTCTGTGCAGCGGCGCCCGAATCCAGAAAACCAGATGAGATGGCCGGCAGGAGAGACAGCTTGACTCCTCCAGAACGATCCAACATCGAGGATCCTGGCACCCACGACTTGGGTACGATGAGCCTCCCTTGCTCTTCTTCTTCTTATTTCTATTTTTGATTTGTTTTTGTATGTTGTGCTTTTGCTTAACCTCTTGCTGAGCCTAAGAGCTAACACGCGAAGCCGAATCGTCAGGATCCGAAGATCACTTCTCTGATGCCCATTCCATGCCGGCCGACTCGAGTCGAAACTCGCCCATTCCTCGCACGCGAGTGGTCAAGGTCAGCGACCAGCCGTCGTACGGTGAAGTGCCTGGCACAGAAGCATACCGCATGCGCGAGGGCGATGCAGAGCCGGACGAGATTGCCATAGTTGCCGACGACGACGGCAACAACAGCGCAGACAAGGAGGCGGCGCCGGTGTCTCCCGGAGAACGGCCAAGCACGCCGGGCGGGAGGCCAATACCTGTGACTGTGGTGGAAGAGACAGTTGACGCCGATGGGGCAAAGACGCCTGACGGGAAGAAACACAAAGCTGATCCGCTGCCGGATGTTGTCGTAAAGGCAGACGGCTCTCTGGAGGTTGGCGGATCAAGCGATGGAGGTACGAGAGAGCCGTGATGGCAGGCTACCATTTTTTTTTTTTGCCTTTTATATAATCTGAAAAGACAAGATTATGTATAGCTTTCAATATTAACCATCTCAAAAGTTGATGCACCTTTGTCGCCGCCAGCCGTCTCCAGCCCAGCCTCCACAGACTCGCAACGGAGACTTTCTACCTCCTCAAACAGGACTCCCGTCGCCGAACCCCAGGAGGCTGCCAGCAGTGGAAGTAAAGAAGAGGATGCTGATGCGGACAACGCCGACAATGCGGACAATGCGGACGATTTTGACGACGATTTTGACGATTTCGAAGAAGGCGGCGGGGACGCCGACGACGACTTTGGCGATTTTGACGATGGCTTTCAAGAAGCCAGCGCACTACCTGACGTATCACAGCCTCCACAACCGCAACCACCACAAACACTACCACAGACCCAACCACAAGCGCAACTACCGCCACAGCCACAGTCACGGCCGCTGCAGCCGCAGGCTCCTCCGTTACCATTTCCCATTCCCGACTTGGATGGCCTCGATGCAGCCGATGTTGTCCAAACCATCGCTCCATATCTCAACGGTCTCTTTACGCCAGAAGGCGCTGGACTGCCCGCGTCGCCGCCACCGCTGCTCAGCAATTCCGTCTTTGTGACGCCGCGCAGCGCTTCGCTGTGGTCGCAGCTGGTTGCGCCGCCGCCGCTGCAGCCGCCCAACTGGATCCGCAGCCGCATAAGACGCCTGTTTCTCGTCAGCCTGGGCGTGCCCGTGGATCTGGACGAGATTCTGCCGGCGTCCAAGCAAAAGAAGCTGATTTTGCCGTCGCTCAACTTGACGTCGTCCACGTCGTCGGGCCAGATAAGCCGCCGCGACTCGCCACGAACATCAACGGACAGCCGGTCGGCCGGCGGCGGCGGGGCCGGCTCCAATGGCTTGGAGGCGGGCGGCGTGGCAAAACTCAAGGCGCCCGGTGGCGGCGGCGGCAACGGATCCAGGGCCAGCGTCGACTCGCAAGGCCGCTCAAGCTCGGCGACGCGCAAGCGCCGGGGCCCGCCGCCGCCGCCGGCGCTGGACTTGGTAGCGGCACGCCAGCTGTGCATGACCACGGACGAGGCGCTGGACGGCATGACCGACGCGGAACTGCGGTCACACGTAAAGAAGCTGCAGCGGCTGGAGGTCACGGCCAACGAAGTGCTGGAGTACTGGAAAAAGCGCACAGACGAGAAGATTGGCGACCGCGAGACGTTTGAGGGAGTCATTGAGAATCTGGTAAAACACGCGAGAAAGACGCGAAAGTGAAATGGGCAGTTGGTTTGCAGTGTGCAGTGTGCAGTGTGCAGTGTGCAGTGTGCAGTGTGCAGTGTGCAGTTTGCAGTTTGCAGTTTGCAGTTTGCAGTTTGCGGCTTGCGAATTGGATGGACTGTCCCTCCAAACCAGAAGACTCTGTGTTTATGTATCTACACATTTAACAAAAGATACCCACGAACCCATGAACAACGTATGGCAGCAAATAGAAGGGCAGGAAAACTTTGACCTCTAAAAGACTTTTTTGGAATCGCCTTCAAAAACAACAGTATACATATGGGATGGCTTGGAGCATGAGTCTGCGTTTTAATGCTTTGACATTCTAGGTTTTTTTAACCCTTTGTAGGTCATGATCTGTAGCTTCTCATATGTTTTTTGCCTCCTCTAGTCAGCCTGTCTACAATTGTTTACGAACCGCTGCTCTACAGCTTCCGAACAACAACGGGATTTATCGTCGGGCATTTTTCCTGGCAGATGAAGACCAGTTCTCCTCCCCCTCCCCCCCCTGTTTCCATCTTCTACATGAAAGGTGCACAACAAACCCAGAAACAGAACGCCTAAAATATCACACATTTTTCTGTTCCCCCTGCCGATCGCTGACTGTCACGCCGCCCCGGGTTTGGCTCCTGCAACAAGCTCTCTCTCTAGTCGTTCGTTCTTGCGCAGATGTGCTTCATGGCAATGTAGGTTCCAAGGTGATGCCGCTGGATGCAAGTTAGCAGACTGGAAGGCATAGACAGCAAAGAGGAATAGAACGACAAAGGCAAAGGGGACAAGACATACGCCGTGATTGTGGCCCAACCAATGAGCCGCCAGTGCTTGTCGATACGGCGACTGAGGGCGACCTTCTCGCCGATGTCGGTGCATGTGGGCGTGGTGAGGACGAGCTTGGCAGCGTCGTTCTTGATGGCGGCAACCTTGGCGCCGGTGGAGGTGGAGCCGATGTTGACGAGGATGGACTCGTTCTTGGCCAGCTTCTCAACCTTGGCCTGCTTGCCGTCGGCGGTCTGCACGCCGAGCAGGCGGCGCAGCAGATAGAAGTTAACCTCGATCTCGCTGTAGATGTCGGGCAGGCGGCCCTTGAGACCCAGGACGAAGCCGACGAGGCGGTCGGCACGGCACAGCGTGGGGTCGATGGTGGTGCCGACGCCGATGAGGCCGCCGGGCACGGCGTACTTGAGATCGTTGGACTCGGAGTTGAGCGACACAATGCGGCTGAAGATGGGCGTGCAGTGCACCTTGCCGGACTCGTCGCGCGTCACCAGGCCCGGGCGGATCTCGATCTCGTCGCCCAGCTTCAGCACGCCCTGCAGAATGCTGCCGCCAGCCACGCCGCCCTTGAGGTCGTCGATCTCGGCGCCGGGCTTGTTCACGTCAAACGACCGGATGACAATCATGCGCGGGTCGGCAGAGAAGTCGCGCAGCGGCACGGGGATCGTGTTGACCAGGCAGTCCAGCACGGCGTCCACGTTGATCTTGAGCTGCGCCGAGATCGGCACAATCGGCGAGTTGGCCGCCACCGTGCCGCGGATGAACTTGCGGATCGAGTCGTAGTGCTGCTGCGCCGTCTCCTTGCGCATCAAATCCACCTTGTTCTGCAGGATCGTCACCTTGTCCAGCTTCATGATCTGGATGGCTGCCAGATGCTCCGACGTCTGCGGCTGCGGGCAGGGCTCGTTGCCGGCAATCAGCAGCAACGCCGCATCCATCACAGCTGCGCCAGACAGCATTGTGCTCATGAGAATGTCGTGACCAGGGCAATCAACAAAGCTTTTTTCCAATTAGCCGCTAATGCACAGGAGACAGCGAGGACCAAGAAAAGCAACCAGAAAAGGCCGAGAAAAACAACCAGACAACCGAAACAAAAAAGAAGACCAAAACACAAGGAGCAAAAAAAAGGGGACCCTGCAAGGCAGCAGTAACAACTTACGAGACGTGTCGTAGCAAACGGTAGGTGCCGCCGCAGCCTTCGCGCTCGCACGGTGGATCGATCTCCTTGTCGCTCTTGTAGCTGCGATAGCAGCCCGGCCGCGGGCAGGCTTTGTTGTCGCATTTGTATATCTTGGCATTGGCATAGCCGAGCTTGATGGTGATGTTGCGGATCAGCTCGTTCTTGAAGCGAATCGTCTGCACGCCTGAGATGGCCTTCACAACCGTCGACTTGCCGTGCGCCACATGGCCGATGGTGCCAATGTTGATGGTCGCCTGGCGCGCAATGATCTCCAGATCCAGCGGCGTCAGCTTGCTCGCGTCCAGCTTCTCCGGGTCTGTCTGCTCGGGCAGCGGCGGCCTCTTTGCGGCTTCCAGGGCCGCCGCCGCCGCCGCTTCTTTTGCTGCGGCTGCCGGCGTCTTTTTTAGTGACAACTTCTCCATCTTCTCGTCCAGCTCGTTGTCCGAGCCATCCTGCGGCTCCACGTGCGGCGAGCCTGCACCACTGGAGTCCGAGTCGGACTCCACCTCGGGGTCATATTTCTCGGAGCTCGCAGCCATGTTCGCTGTTCGCTGTTGGCACGTTGGATGTGGAATACCAGCACAGAGAGTAAAAAAAAGTAAAATTGGAAATTAATCCTGAGGGGGGGGTGACAAAAGGCGACGGAACGAATGGTGGATAGTGCCACAACTTTTTGACCGGGGTCTGCAGGGCAGGTAGCAAGAAACGCCTCGACAAAGCAAAAATCAACTGGTTGGATATGGCTTCAATAAGCGAGTCACGTTGTTCGAGTGGCAGCGTGGCTTCGATTGATTATCACAGATACCAAAGGCCGCATTGCTTTTAAAATCCTGACTCTTCAAATTTTCGTGTGCATTTGTCGATGGTGGGGGTTTGGCGTGCAGCAAGATGCGGAAATGCGCTAACCCTGTTAGGATTGATAAGATAAGAAAATGAAAGTCTGAAGATGTCCCACGTGATTTGTCTCCCAAGCCAACGCGGCATTGCCTCATCTCGTTGTCTGTCATGCAAAAAGGAACAACTTTGATTTCAATGTCAAGACTTCACGACGAGGGCACGACTGGGCAGGGGAGTAGGCTGCAAGTCTGAACATGGAGCTCACGTTAACGTGACACAAAAGATGCACATACTATGAACGAAAAACAAAGTTACTATTTTTTAAATTTTTTAAATTTTTACTCGCTTATTTTTATTGTTTTTTTACCAAAACGAAAGAATGTATGATTTTACGGAT
Source organism: Raffaelea deltoideospora (assembly GCA_019925385.1). Taxonomy (NCBI): domain Eukaryota; kingdom Fungi; phylum Ascomycota; class Sordariomycetes; order Ophiostomatales; family Ophiostomataceae; genus Raffaelea; species Raffaelea deltoideospora. Next base: position 554,914 of record JADHKP010000002.1, read on the forward strand.
TCCATAATACAAAGGCCAATGCTCGTAATTCCTTTATGACAATATGTTTTGACATTGCAAGGCTTATTTGAGACGTTTTGGAAGATGCCTCAGGCGATAATAGTTGACGGGAGAAACCAACAGCCATAACTGTTTTACTTTTGGTCAACAAAAAGGAAGGAGGGAGTCTTGGCATCATCACCACATCTTGATTCAACCAACTTTTTCTATTCAGAGGACAGATTCGGACAGACGCTGCACGGCGTGCACCCGTGCTATGTGCACCACTAACTTTGTACGAAGCAGTCGCTATTGTGATCTAAAAATATCACAACAGAGAGAGTAAAGCACGGAAAGCGTCTGTGTGGAAAGTGCGACCAGCAACCCATATAGTTGTACGAGTAATCATACTACGGCTGCGGTGACCAGAGCGAAGAGCGCTTTTGGAGGGCAAAAGGTGGTGGTGGTGTGGGGGAAAGAACGACTGCTGCAGCAAACCATGGCTCAGTAATGAGTACGAGTATATTCAACATAATTTGTGTGACAGCGAATTTGGATGAGCCTTTTTCCTTTTCTCTTCCCGCTGGGGTCACATTCTCGGGCCCAAAAATAATACATTTTGTTCAAAGCTCGCATATCGCACACATTTTTTCCCTTTCCAGTTCTGGCTGCCGTGCTAGCCAAGACTTTTTTTCCAAATTGACCTCATCCTTCGCTATTGTTTAACCCTCCGTTCCACAGGACAGTTTTGCGGGAGTTGCGCCCAGGCCTTCACTCAGTATCGAGGCAAACCACATTTACGAGCCTTTACGACGTACGGAGTACTTGCCTTCGATAGGCAGGATAAAACACTTAGCCGTCTGTTTTACGCGCCAAGAACAGGCACGTTTTTTTAGGATTTAATTTTTTATTTTTTATGTGTTATTTTTTTTGGTTTGATCCTATTCTAGGAAGTTCCGAGATGGTGCGGACGAACAGTTTTGGTACTGCTGCCAACCACCTACTTTTCGAGAATCTGTTTCTTGTATCGTGCGACTTTTTTTCGCCGCTTTTCCGCCTTCCACATTTACAAGTCGCATTGCTTTTTTATTTTAATCTGACCGCTCCAAAATTGTCCGTGATTTCGGCGCTGACGCTGAAAACTAGGTAGCATTGCCTGTACGGAGTACTCATGGAGCGTGGGACATGCCGGTCAGATTTTGGGCGTACCACGTATTACTCGTACAAGACGGAATCAAATAAGCCGGCTACTATGGGGGTATCTATCAGCAAGAAAACACGAGGCGGCCAGTTTCAGGCCCGTAACAATACTGCTACACTCGGTGGCGCAAGTGAACGCCAGCGTCGAAATTGAGCTGCTCCAAAAATCCAAGGTGTATTACGAGTAATAATACTCGTACGAAGTATGAGAAGAAAATAACAGAAAAACGAGAGGAACAAGAACAAAACGAAAGAAACAAACTACGACACATGTGGGCAGGAAACAGAAAACAAAGTCGCACACAGACTGGAAACCAGGGAAGGGAAAGGAAGATCACCTGCAAGTCTTGCTCTTTTCTCTCTCTCTTGCCGCCCACCCTGCACGACGGCTGCATGGCAGTCACACAACTCTAAGCGTTCATTGGCTGGTGTTGGCATAAGTTCTCGCCCTCCCAGCCCGTTCTCAGCCTATTGGACTGCAGGGATGGAGACTGGTGTGTGTGGACCCCTGTAACCGCAGACATGGTGGCCGGGGGGGTTGAGCAGCTTGTCCAACCAAATCACGGCATAGACCGCCACGATAGTCTTTAGCCCTCTCACCCGCTCGCCGGACACCACATCTTCAGCGAGTAATACGACGTATTTGAGTTTGGAGGACGACTAACCACTCTTTGGGCGGGCGGCTCGAGGGTTGCGCTGAGCAGAAGAACGGGAAGACAAAGTGCGCCATTGGCTGACCTTGGCAAAGAACGATGACTGTCGCCCTTGTACTCCGTACGGAGGAAGTACGAATCCATTCTGCCAAACGGCCCAGCGACTGCAGCTTCCAATACCACCATAGCAGCGGGCGTCAAGCTTACGAGGAGTACCGAGTACTCCGTATTACTGGTACGTCGCATGTCGTACTTTGTACCTTGTGCTCCATGCAAAGAATCCCCCGCTCTTTGTCGGCTCTCGATATTGACTGCTTTTATCCCCTCTCTAGTCGGCAGCCCTGGTGCTATGTGCTGTGTTTGCATGCCGCCTTGACCAAATGGGTCAAATCAACCCGTCCCCAAGGGGACCAGGGTTCTTTCAACAGCTCTCTTGGCTCACTCTTGGGTGAGGTGCCCGTCACTGTACTTTGTATGCGCAGTCGAGAGCGGCCGGCTTCTCCCTTCTTCTGGTTTATGATATATACATTGGACGCTGGGTTCCCTCGCCAGCTCGTCCTCTGCTTTTTTACTCCATACATCTCACGGCTCTATGACTGTTGCATCTGTGATGTTATCTTTACACGTTTATATTCGCCTTCAGAGCTGGACCTCAGAGTGACGCAATCTCGTTTCACTGCTCCTGCTCATCTTTCGTGGCGCCTTACGTTTTTTCGCTGATTTGACGCCCTCATCCATAGAGCCATTTCAGACTCCGGACAGGGCCAACGATTGTGTGGGCGTCTAATTTTGGTGAAATCCTCAACTGCCTTTCCATTGGCACATTGCTGGCGTGATCGTCCCTATCGGGTCTCACAGAAGCGCTGGCAGCAGTCGCATCTCCACTCCATCTACCCTGGTCGTCATTTCTGTGAAGCGTTCTTCGTCTTCCTTCATTACATCCTTCCAGTGTCCACCAGTCTGGGCCACGTACCGAAGCCAGTGGTGACCGGCCACAGTTCAAAACCACCCACCTTCCCACTTGTCCTCCTTCCTGAAGCCTTCTTGCCTTTTTCTTTCTTTTCTTTTTTTCTCGACAGCTGGTCTCTCCGTCTTGTATTTGCTTGCTAGGTTTTCTTGTTCTCACCTTTTTTCTTATTTTCAGCCGTGTTCTCTTTGTTGCTCTTTCATCTTGATCGACACAAAATTTTCCCTTTATTTTTTTTTTTCCAACGTGCCTCTCTGTCCTGAAGCTTTTATACTGTTTTTGATCGTCCTTCTCTCTCTCTCTCTCTCTCTCCGCATCCGCCTTCGCCATGTCTCCATCCGACGACAAAAAGCGGCCTGTGGCTCTCAAGCTTGGCCCTAGCCGATCGTCTTCCAGCGGCTCGTCGACCGAGTCGCTGAAGCCGCCCCGGACACCTCGCTTTGCCGAGGCCACGACGGTGCACTCGCCCGTGGAGGGAGACTCGCCGTTTGCGGACCCGACAGAACAGTCTGCCAAGGCCCAAGCCCAGCCGGGCGACGTTGGGTTTGGCTACATCAACGCTGGTGGTGGCGGCGACGGCGTGTCTATGCCCATGACGCCGCGATCGCCACTCAAGAGTGCCATGAAAGTGCCGGGTACGCCTGGTCGCCGGTTCGACAACCCGCTCAGCCCAACCTTCCGGGAAGAGCAGATCCTGGAGAAGCAGGAAGCCAAGACGGAGGCCGAACAGGCGCGCGATCTGGTATGTGGAAGAAGGAGGAGGAAGAGTACAAGAAGAAAAGAACAAGAACCCCCTGGTGCTAACAGGACTCTTATAGAAAATCAAAACCCGTGTGCGCATGGCCAAATTTGCTCTCCGCGGCGTCAACTTTAGCTGCAGCTTGATTGTTCTGTCTATGCTGTCGGCGACGCTGTCCATCTTCAACGCCACACGGGCGCTGCCGGCAGAGAGCGGCTTTCCGCCTTGGGCAACCAACACCAAGACGTGGCCGCAGAAGGTTGTGCTGGCGGCCGCCTGTGTGTCGCTGACGATTTCCGTGCTCGTGTTCGTTGGCTACTGCCGCGGTGGCCACCGCCGGGCGTCCAAGGTGTCGGTGTACTACACGCTCTTCGCCGTCGGCTGGTTCATCTTCAGCATGGTCATGTGGGCAGTGGCGGCCGGCGTGCTGCAGTTTGCGCGCAACAACAGCAACAACAAAGACATCTGGGGTTGGTCGTGCGTGCAGAACCACCGCTCTCAGATTTTCAGTGACAAGATCGACTATGCTCTTATTTGCCGTCTCCAGGTGAGTTTTTTTCTTTTTCTTTTTCTTTTTCTTTTCTTTTCTTTTTTGTTTCCCCCTTTTCCATTTCTCTCGCGGCGGCCTACTGACCAACTTGCCTGCAGAGCTGGGGTCTCATCTGCATCATCATCGAGATCGTCGTGGAGGTGATCAGCATCACGCTCTACAGCGTCATCTTTTACCGCTACTACTCCAAGCGCAAGCTGCACAAGTCCATGGACATGCGCGACAAGGCACGCTCCGACCTGTACTTGGCCCAGCTGCGCTCGCAGTCGGCGCCCAACACGCCCGGCTTCGGCCCCAAGTCGCCCGCGTTCTCGCAGTATACTCTGTCGCCGCGCTTCCCGCCCCAGACATTTGGCTCCCTCGGCAACCTGGACGACAGCACGGCTGTCCTGCCGATGACGCCGGGCGGTCGCAATCTGGTTGAGCCCGTGTCGGCGTTTTCTGCAGCGCGCACCGGCACCAACAACAGCAGCAGCTCGGGCTTCAAGCTGCAGCCGCCACCTGTCAAGGCGCCTTCGGCCACACCGAAGCTGGAATCCGGCGCTTTTGCCGCCGCCCCGCAACCAGTAGCCACCCGCTCAACACCGTCGCCGCCGCCTGTGAACGTCAACGCTCATGGGCCCGTGGCTCCGGGCGAGGTGCAGTACGCTGCCGTTCCAATCCCTGGCGCGTACACTGGAGCTGCCATCAAGAGCCCGCGATTTCAGTGATTTGGTTGGGGCTGTGTAGAGTGTGTGGATTCGACTCCCAACTGCCGTCTCTCTTTTTTCTTTGTTCCCCCATGCCCATATAACAATGAGTTCTCTCCTTACCGTCTTATCGTCATCGTCTCGTTCTCTACAGCAGAGCTGAGTCCGAGGCCATCTTCTCTTCGTTTCTTTCTCTTATTTCTTTCTCTTATTTTATTGTCTTGTCTGACTTCACATATACATATACCATCCGAGAGGCGTTTTGTCTTAATGCGTGGAGGAAATGGGAAAGGGTATCAGGGTTGGTTCTTGGATCTGTCAGATAATGATTCGTTTCTATTCTTTCCTTTTGTGTATGTACTACGAGCTGAAAAGAAGATCCACAAAAAAGAAAAAACAAAAAACAAAAATAAAGTGAGATACTGCGTGACGGTTTAAGTTTTCGAGTCTGCTACAGTCTTTTGTCTCCTGTTCCAGACATAAGGTGGGACCACTGGTAAAATCACAAAGTCTCGCCATGTGAACCCCACAAGAGACTTAATACAGAGGCACCAAAATGCGATGAGACCTCTACCTTTGACAATGTGTGCTAAACCACCCATGCTTGCTTGCCATTGACACTCGACCTTTTGAATTTACGAGTAGAGACATTGTGACATACGAGTAGACTTCCTGAAACAATCGAGAGTACTCGTAATATAATAATACGTGGTAAACCAAAACTCTCACAATGAAAATAAAACACGTGATTACGTGTTGTCCCCGACGCTATTAGTTGGGGCGCACGGGGAACTGAAAATTAAAGCAGTCAGGTAGCTCCATTACTTCTTCTCGCCTCCTTTTTTCCCCTTGTTAATGCGTCGTGGTTTGTGAAAGTGCCCTTTCTGGGTTTCCTATTGTCAATTTCGCGTCTTTCTCCTTGCCCTGGGGTTTCTTTCCCCTGTTCTTTGCCATTGGCCCCTTTTCTATCGTTCCTTTTCCTTTCCTTTTTTTCCCTTTGTTTGTACAGGGCTATTCGCACCTTCCTCAGAGACACAGCCGTAAAACTGAGCGAGGGTGAGCGGCGACGACGTAAAAAAACATGGCGTCTCTGTTGCCTCGCATGGTCCTGCGCCGCCCGCAGTCGGTTGCTCCTGCCGCGTCAGCAATTTCAGCAGCGGCCGCAGCAGCAGCAGCAGCACCACGTGCGACTACCACGTCGCCATTGGCGGATTCACGTGCCGGCTTTTCGTCGATTCCGCAACAGCAGTTTTCGCCGTTGCCGTCTAACCGTGCTGAGCGTTACCGCCCAACCGCCACGACCACGACGACCACCACTGCGAACACGCCTCCGCGCTTCACTTCGCACCGCCTCTTCTCGACGAACGGCTCATTTTGCTATTCGGGCTCTTCTTCCTCGCCGCCACCGCCGCCTCCTCCTCCTCCTCCGCCGCCACCGCCGCCGCCGCCGCCAAAACCGAGCAACATCAAGTTTTGGCCCTTTGTCGTCGTCATTGCGCTTGGCTCTGGAGGCTACATGCTCCTGGTAAACCAGCGCGCTTCGAGTAAGTTGGCTCCTGGTTTCTCGGTCTCTCTGCGTTGTGCCTCTCCGCTTCCGTTGTTGTTGACGAGCCTGCTGACACTGGCGAAACATGATTAGACAAGATGCCTTCGCCAAAGAACGATGATAAGAAGCCGACGACGGCGTTCTCGGCCGACGACGTGACCGTGGTCTTTGTGCTGGGCGGCCCGGGAGCCGGCAAGGGCACGCAGTGCGCGCGGCTGGTCAAGGAGTATGGCTTTGTGCACCTGTCGGCGGGCGACCTGCTGCGGGCGGAGCAGAACCGGCCAGGCTCGCAGTTTGGCCAGCTGATCCGCGACTGCATCCGCGACGGCGAGATTGTGCCGATGGAGGTGACGGTCAAGCTGCTGGAGAACGCGATGCGGGAGGTTTTGGACAAGACCGCCGGCGACAGCGCCGACCGCCGAGCCAAGAAGCGCTTCCTCATCGACGGCTTCCCCCGGAAGATGGACCAGGCCGAGGCTTTTGAGCAGGCCGTGTGCCCGGCCAAGCTGGTGCTCTTCTACGACTGTCCCGAGCGCGAGCTGGAGCGCCGCCTGCTGGAGCGCGGCAAGACCTCAGGCCGCGCCGACGACAATGCCGAGTCCATCCGCAAGCGCTTCCGCACCTTTGTCGAGACCAGCATGCCCGTTGTCGACGCCTACGCCCGCGAGGGCCGCGTCGTCACCATCGACGCCACGCCCCCGCCCGACGCTGTCTTCCGCGAAACCCAGAAGCAGCTGGCCGAGCGGCTGTCCATGTGACGGGCTGGGCAAAGACGAGCATGATGGGACAGCAAGACCGCTCTGGTGTGTGTTTTCGTACACCTAAAAGCTCCAACAAGAGAAAGGAAGGGAGCTGGGGCTTTCAGACTGCCTTTTTTTCTTTTCCCCTTTTGTATTCGCTGTGTACATGTCGTCTCTGAACATTGATAGTTGGAGTGTTGCAGAGGGAATGTCCTTTTAGTGTTGCACTTTAATATTTTTTTTCAGGCCCTTCGCTCCTCAGTTATAGACTCTAATTTCTCTGTTGTATTATTCTTGCAGTTGAAAAATATTAGGAGGCAAAAGTGTGAGGATAGGAAAAAAAAAAGTAGAACCAAGAGAACATTACACATAGACAGCCTGTAAATATGCCATTGAGTTGACAACGGCCCGGAATAAAAAAAAAAAAAAAGAACAGCTTACTATGAAGTGCGTTGAATCCGTCCTCTTTTTTCTTTTTTAATTTAACAAAACCTTTTGTGTATCAGGCCCTCCTCCTTCCTTCCTCCCATACGTCGCACTCTAGGAACCATATAAGATAACAAAATTCACAAACTGCTTCTTTTATCTACCCTGCCTGAATTCCTTTTCTCTTTTGATGTTGTAATCAGAGGGCTCGTCCTAGCACATGCTCGGGTCCTTTTGGTACCATGAAATAGGAAGAGGAAACGAGACGAAAGACGGTGAAACGTCACAGAGCAAAGAAAATGAAAGAAACCGCATAAAACCACAAAACTTTCCGAAAACAATAAAGAAAAAAAAAAAAAAATATGCACTCAAAGCCTTGGCAGATGCAGCCTGCACGTTTTTGACAAAGCCACAGATCTGGCGCGTTACTGCCGCTGCTGGTGACCATGGTATTGCTGGCGGTTGAAGCCGCCGCCGCCCCCCCCGCCGCGACGGTTTTGGTTGCCGCCGCCGCCGCCGCCGTAGTGGTGGTGGTGGTGGCCGGACGAGCCAGGGCCGCTGCCGTCGCCGCCGAGGCCGGCGTTGGCGAGGGCACGCTCGATCTCCTGGGCCTCGCGGTCCTTCTGGGCCTCGGCCTCGGCCTGCTGGCGGCGGATGACGGCGAGGACGTTGCGCAGGCTGGAGCGCCACTGGTCGATGCGGGTGCCGAGCTCGCGCCACTGCTTCTCGCCAAAGACGCGGTAGGTGGTGCGGTGGACGAGAAAGAGGCGCTTCTGCTGGGACATCTTGCCCTCGACCAGGCCGGCGCGGATGACGTCAATGGCCCACATCTCGACGTCGTCGATGGGCACCTGCAGCGCGCGGGCAATGCGGGCGTACTCGATCTCGCGCGTCTGCGTGCTCGCCGCCGCCAGGCTGGTAAAGGTCAGCAGCCGCATCTTGCGCTGCAGCTTGGCGTCGTCCAGCCCCTGCTCGGCCACCCAGCCGACGTGCTCCTCGCAGAAATCGTGGTAGTCCTCGAGGTCCTGCTCGGCAAAAATGTCCAGCAGCTGCGACCACACCGGGTGCGAGTCGCCGAGCGCCTGCACCGTCGGCAGCGCCCGCAGGTCCTGGAAGTCGTACTGCGTGTTCGACAGCAGCGCCATGCGCACCGCCCGCAGCGACAGCTGCACGGCCTCCTCCGACTGCAGCTCTGCATCGTCCGACGCGTCAAACGTCCGCAGCGCCCGGAGCAGATACTGGTATGATTCCCTGCAAGGTTAGAACGTGGACGAAGAAAAAAAAACAACAAAAAAAAAGACGAGTACTTTAATCGCAAACACAGGGGAATACTCACTCCTCCTCGCCAGCGTCTGCGGCCATGGAGACAATCTCATGGTACAGTTTGCGCTGGGCCTCCTCGTCGACGTCCCACTCGGCCAGCCAGTGCGGCAGGTTGGCCAGCGTGCCGCGCAGCGACTCGTACAGGCCGTGCATGCGGGCAAAGCGCAGGATGGACATGAAGACGTTGTAGCGCAGGCTGTTGGACGGCTCGAGCAGGTTGAAGATGGCCTGCAGCGCGTTGAGCGCCAGGCCGACGCCGTGCACGGGGCTCGACGTCACCGGCTTCAGCAGGTTCTGGCAGATGGTGCGCAGGTACGGGCTGGGGTCCTTGCTCTCGTTGATGGCCAGGTGGATCAGCAGGTTGTACACGCCCGTGAACTCCTTTTCCGGCGCGCTGTTGAGCGCCGCCGACGCCTCCACCACCTGCGCCAGCGCCTCCTGCGTCTGGTCCTTCTCCAGCAGCGGCGCCACCTTGTCGCCAATCTGCAGATAGTCGCCCAGCTCCTGCACCAGCTCTGCAACCGTGCCGTCCACAAACACGAGGCGTGGCCGGCCGGCGGCTGTTGGTTCTGTTGCTGCTGCTGCGGCGGCGACAGCTGTTGCCGCGCCTGCACCGGCGGCCGGCGCGCTGGATGTTGCCGCAGCCATGTTCACTGCTAGCGCTGAGCGTGCCGTTCCTGCTGCTCTCTCTGCCCGTTCGCTCGCGGCCTCTTCTCTCGCAGTTTCTCTGGTGGATTCTGATGCTGCTGTGTCTGCCTCGGTCGACGATGTCGGTATCGCCTTGAGCCGCTCGGCTGCTGCCTGGAGGAGCCGGCTGGTTGGGTCGGTGGACAGACGGGGACGGGAAAGGTCGCGAAAGACGGCGGGGCGCAGGCCAAACTCGTCGGGGACGGCGTGGAAGTCCTGTCGGTGGTGGCGGCCGCTGTAGAAGTGGGCCGAGCCGGGCGGAGCACTGTCGCTATCACGGGATATGGCCTGTGAAGGAAGATCGACGGCAGAGACAATTCTTCGATTTCCAGGGTCGTCGTCTGCGGGGTGGTCTTGGATGTGCCTGAGGACGTCTCGGACGAGGTGCTGGTCTTCTGTGTGGTCCTACCGGGAAGAGCCTTGTTGGTCCATGGACGTGGAGATATGAAGACTGGGGACAAAAAAAAAAGGAAACGGAAAAGAATTCACTGATCCAGCGATGGGTGGTGCAAATTGTGAATGGCTTTTTTTCCTTCCTTGCAGAAATGGCTCTGCTTCCAAAACTTCTTTCAGGCTCCTCCTTCTTTCTCAGGATGCAGCAATTTTTTGGTGGGAATAAAGTCACCTGACCTTGCACTACGCCCAATTGGGACTTTTTTTCCAAAGGCGGTGCGTACAGTGTATTATTGCTCGTTATTTTCTGCCTTTTTGTGCTGCTGGGGTTTTTGTGCCCCTCCTGGCAGAACGGCTTGTTGGATGCACGTGACAGTACGACATAAAGTGAACATGGTCAAAGGCCACCATGCGACAATGCCCTCTACTGACGATTGTCAATTTTGTGCATTTTTTCTAGGGGTTTACTTTTTCCTCTTTCATCCAGCGTCGCCGTCGTTCTATTACTCCGCTCTCTCATCCTTTCTTCCACCCAGCAGACAATAAGAGTCACCAAAGAGCACAATACGACTAGTGAGGCGTTACTGGTGAGAAGTTTTCAGTCGCTGGTGAGCCTATGAGACTACCACTACGTCATAAGCCTTTGTAAATGGCGGCCGCCCAAGACATTGAAGTGCTGCAGCCATTGAAGTGCTGCAGCTGCCCCTTTGGGTCCGAGTCACACTGGGCCTTTTTGCTGGCCCGTTCCTGTCAGGTGACATTTGTTAGTCTCTGCTGCCCACCGCGTGGTGTGGCCCTGGCGCAGCACCTGTCGTGGGATTGGGGCAAATTGCCAAGATGACAGGCTGTCTTCGTATGCATTTCGTCTGGCTTTCTGGCCAGCGGGTCTTGCCAGGAGGGCCATGAGGATCCTACTCCGTACACAAGGCTGCTTGTACTGGATCTGGGTCATGTTGGAGGCAGGTGGAGCTGGGCGCTTAAAGGTGACGGGACTCTGCCACCTTGGTTATGTAATAATCCAGGCCCGCCAGGCTGCCATGCCCAGAAGCTAGGCAGCGCCCTGCCCCTGCATCGTAGCGCTATGGCTGTTGAGGGAATGGCGTCTTTTCTGTCGACAGGAGCAACGCTGAACAGCGCCAAAACGGCAGGAAGGGCACACGCGTCGGGCCTGCCAAGGAAACCCAGCGTTGACTCAGCCTTCTTCTCGTATCCCTGCTGTTTCTTTCTTTCTTACTCTCTTTTTTTTTTTAACTTCCTCTTGCCTTTCTCCTGGTGGCTTGACTCGTAGGATTACAGCATTGTTTTTATTTGTCCGATTGCACATCTGTAATACTCCGTATAGGGTTTTTTTTTGCCCGTTGCCCTTCCCCCCTCCCCTTTTTATTGCTTCTTTCTCTCCTTCTTCGCTTCTTCCTTTTTTTTTTTTTTTTTTTTTTTTTTTTTTTTTAATTTTTTTTTCGAGCTCTCCACCCTGCACGGCCCAGCATCGCCAACGCCTACTTTCGAGGCCGGTTTCAATTTGAGTCCGCCTGGCCTCTTTTCCCACAACCTGTCCATCCTCCCGGCCACCTGTTTTCAAACCGCCAAATCATAAGCCTCGCGCCACCGCCACACTGGCAAAGTCGATCGCCCATCAGCTGACCACCCTATCTTTGCCAGCGTCCACCGTTCTCGTGTCTGCTTCGCCTTTTTTTAATATTGTGTGTGGGTGTGTGTCTCAATTGGCGAGTTAGCCTGGAGTCCAGGTCGTCGACACCTCGTGGGCCACTCGCAGGCCACCGGGCCTCTCCAGCTCTCTCCCTCCTCTCAGTGCCACAGACTCGTGCATTTGCGTTGGCACAGAACAGGCCCGTGTACGAAAGCAGCACAGACCTGACATGCCATCGATTACCGTACCTGGCAAGTCTATTACGCTTTCCGGTGCCACACAGCCTCTGCCAGCATCATGGCTCCTTTTAAGGAAGGGAGCCAGTTGAAGCGTCTTCGTGTATGTTTCTAGCTTTTTGCTTGTTGGCCGCCCTGCGTGGCCTTTTTGTCCTGGTCTTTTTTTTTTTTTTTTTTTTTTTTTTTTTTTTTTTGTTGTTGTTGTCAATCTTGTTTGTCCTGAGTCCCCTGCTCCCCCTATATAAACCCTTTCCTTCTCCTCGTCCCCATCCAGAGCGATGCTTTGGACCAGGCGGATCAGGCGGAGACTGAATATGGCTTCGTTAACACGCTGGTTTTGGCAGCAGTCTCCGGGCGACGCCGAGACCGACACCAAGAAACCGCGGCGGTCTGAACGTCTGCAGTCCCAGCGAGTGGTGGAAGACGCAGCCGCTGCCGCGGCGCCCGCGCCTGCGGCCACAGCCTCGCAACACCCGCAAACGCCGCGACAGCAACCGCACCGGGCGGCCCAGCTAGACGCGGAAGAGTCGTCTGACTCCGATCGCCGGTTCAAGGAGCCCACGGCAACTCCACCCGAAGGCCGGCCAAGCCAGATGGTGCACCGTTCGGGCGGCGGCGGCGGCGGCGGCGGCGGTGGAGGTGCCAGCGGCGGCGGCAGTGGCGGCATTGACGACCAGCTGCCAAACAGCTCGTACGGGTCTCCGCCCCAGGACACCCAGGCGTTTCCGTCGCAGCATCTGGACCCCACGTCGCCACTGTCGGACGAGGTCCAGGACGAGATCAAAGAAGGCGTGTGGGGCTACCTGTTCCCGTTGGGCGCGCGCTATGGAAACCGCAGCGTCGTCTTGAAACGCCGGGCCTGTGCCGACGACGGCGGCGTTTCGTCGGCACCGTCGACCAAGACCAAGGGCAAGAAGGCGTCAACGTCCGGTCGGCCGGGAGGCGGCGGCACTGCTGGAAAGGCTTCGCTGCCTGGCGGTTATCTGATTGGGCGGCATCCCGAATGCGGTAGGTTTATATATATATATATATTGATCACTCCTTTGTCTTTACTCACCCACACGGACTAACAGCCCAGACCTTGTAGTGGACAACCCGATCGTGTCGAACCGGCACTGCCTGATCTTTGCCGAGCATAAGGGACACGACACGGTGGCAGTGCTGGAGGACCTGTCGGCCAACGGCACGTTTGTCAACGAGGCGCTCGTGGGCCGCAACCAGCGGCGCGAGCTGCAGGAGCGCGACGAGATTGCCGTTCTCGACAAGGCCCGCTTCGTCTTCCGCTACCCGCGCAGCCGCACGACCAGCGCCTTCAGCCAGCAGTACACGCTGCTGAACCGGCTGGGCAAGGGCCACTTTGGCGAGGTGTACCTGTGTGTGGAGAAGGCGACGGGCCAGCGCTATGCCGTCAAGATCTTCAACAAGGCCGCCGGCGTCGAGGACCGGACCAAGACCGAGGAGCTGCAGCTGGAGATTGCCATGCTCATGAGCGTCAACCACCCCTGCTTGCTGAGTCTCAAGGACACGTTCAACGAAAAGAGCGGCGTGTATCTGGTGATGGAGCTGGCGCCCGAGGGCGAGCTGTTCAACTTTATTGTTATGAACCAGAAGCTGAGCGAGCAAGACACGCGGAAGCTCTTCAGGCGGCTGTTTGAAGGCGTCAAATACCTGGTGTGTTTTTTTTTTTGTTTCAGTCTTTTCTTCCTGCCCCGTCTTCTCCTTGTCTATCGTTTCTCTCTCCCCCCCCCCCCCCCCCCCGTCTCTCTGCTTCCCCCGCCTCTGACAAAAATCAGCATGACCGCAACATTGTCCATCGCGACATCAAGCCGGAAAACATCCTTCTGGTCGACCGGGATCTGCACGTCAAGCTCGCCGACTTTGGCCTCGCCAAGATCATTGGCGAGGACTCGTTCACGACGACGCAGTGTGGCACGCCCAGCTACGTGGCGCCGGAAATCCTCGCCGACAGCAGCCACCGCAAGTACACAAAGGCCGTCGACATCTGGTCGCTGGGCGTGGTGCTCTACATTTGCCTGTGCGGCTTTCCGCCCTTTTCCGACGACCTGGCGTCGCGGGACTTTCCCTACTCGCTGTCGCAGCAGATCCGCGGCGCACTATACAACTACCCATCGCCCTACTGGGATTCGGTGGGCGATGCGGCATGTAAGTTTTTTGAGAACTTGTTACCACACTTTGCTGGTCTCTTTACTCACGCAACCAGTGGATCTCATCGACCACATGCTGGTTGTCAACCCAGACGACCGCTACACCATTGACCAGTGCATGGCCCATCCGTGGATGCGAGCCGGCCCTCCTGCCCTTAACGATAGCACCGGCGGGCTGGTGGGCGGCGTGGCCGGTCTGCACGTGGACCGCCGTGCCGACGGCGCCAGTGCCGGCCTGGCCCGCGAGAAAACCATGCTGAGCGCCGTCAACCGCATTGGCGTCACCGAAGTGCCTGGCGGCCAGAACCGCAGCCCCATCAAGATTTTCAGCAAGAATCCCCGGGCCGGCGGCCCAGCTGCCCCAGCAGGCCACAGAGCCGCGGCCGGTCCGGCCGACGGCGGCCGAGACCCGGCGGTGTTTGTTCAGATGGGCGAAGCTGGCGATCCGGCTCTGTTCCACAACCACGAGGACAGCGTTTACAGCCAGGCAGACATCACGGCGCACAAGAAGGGCGTCAAGAGCAAGGGCAAGGGCAAGGGCAAGGGCCGGTGATTGGGTGGTTAGTACGAAGCACAAGGCAGTGATGGGTGTGTTTTCTCGTTGCCATCCAGCGCTGTTCTGCTGTTTCTCGGTGTGCCAGTGCTGCTCTGCTACTCTTTCTGGCTTTTTCTTTCATGGGGAAGCCGAGCAGGAAGGAGTGTTTTTTCAAAAATAAGAGGAAGCGATCTTCAGCCATAATAGCAGCTGCGGTATTTACGAGGGTCTTTTTGGGGGGGGTTGCGCACAGTTTTGGGAACATACATGTATGGCAGATTGCTCGACAGAGCCATGTGAGAAGCAAAGGAGGAAAAGGAGGGAAAGGAAGGAAAGGAGGGAAAGGAGGGGACGAAAGGCACGATGACGGTGCAAAGCCAGGATCTGGCTTTTGCAACCTTTTTTCGCCTTTCTTACATTGCTTTGCATTTCCTCCCATTGCGGCATTTGTCCTTGTGCTTTCACGTCCATAATATCATAGGTTTTTTTTCTTTTCTTTTTTTTAAAAAAAAAAAATGCATATGTAGTCTTAAGATAGGCTGTGAAGCCAAGCCAGAGAGATGTGAAGTTTGTGTTCAGCTGGTAAAAAGAGGTACGGCTGCCAAGGCCAACTGACATACAGATCCCAGCTTATTGGGCATAGACACGAACGAAATCATAGACATGTATGGTTTACTTGCAACGCCAAAAGATGACCAGCTGATCGACACAGAAGCGCGTCTCCTTCCCCAGAGCCCAAGACATCTACATCATACAAGGGAGAATTCGTTGACAGTGCTTGTCGTATTATGCATTGCTTGTCATAGTAGCCCACAGCAGGAGGTATTTGCTTTGTATATATTTTGTGTCTGTGTGTACGTTATTATATAAGACATGTTCTCTGTCCATGGCGTTATCGACATTCCCGTTTCAATGCACCACCCATAGCAAGAGAGGTTAAAAAAAACAACAAAAAAAAAGGTAAAAAAAAAAGAATATACAAACAAGTAAACCCCCAAAAGACATAAGGGACAAGAAAAAAGAAGCTATCACGGAATAACAAAACAAACCTCGCTCCGCACAGCACGATAAGTGGAGGCAGAAAAAACCAGCGCGCGTACACATTAATAACAACCCAATTCGCGAAAGAAACAAAAAAAGAAAAAGTATGTGCAGAAAGGACGGCGAATCGTTCGCGTACCATGACCCCCCAAGAGTTAACGTCGAGCAGACATTTCTCTGCACACACACGCATACATGTATGACCCGGCAAAAAAAAAAAAAAAAACGTTGGTGTAGAGCGGGGGCCAATGAAAGAAACCATACAAAAAAGCACCCGATAACAAGGACGATCTCTGCTCGAGGTCTGTACTTGTGTGATCCAAAAAGGGCAACGTTGAGGCTCGCATCGGGATGCAGGACAGGAAGGGGGCGGGGGTGATAATTGGAGAGCCGCAGGCTTATTATGGTTGGTTATGCTGCAGGGCCTGCTCGCCGGGCTTGTCGCTGCTGCTGTAGAGATCTGCGTTTGCTGTGTTGTCGACGCAAGAGCCGTTTGCCTCCCCAGCAGGACCGATCGTTGTCCTCGGCAGAGGCGTCGCTGCCGTCGGGTGTGGACGTGGACGTGGATGCAGACGTGGACGAGGATGTGGACGTGGATCTTGACGTAGAGGCTGACATGGACGTCGATGCTGTCGGCTCCTCGGATTCGGACACTTCCTCGGCGGCAGCGCAAGCCAGCGCACACAGCCAGAAGCCGTCGCCAGAGCCGTCGCTGCTGCCGCTGCCGATGCTGCGACGCTCGGGAAGAGGTCGCCGGCGAACGCGTGACACTGACAGCAACAGCGGCGCTGGCATCGGCGTTGCCGGCTTGTGCTTGCGGTTGCTTGCGTTGCTTGCGTTTCTTGTGTTGCTTGCGTTACCGTCCTGCTTCTGCGTCAGCGGTGGCCGCAGACTCAGGACCGACTGGACGGCTACCGGAGCAGCCACTCCGCATCCTCGGATCGTGACCCGCCGAAGGTGCTACCGCTCGGGGATCGGACTCCTAGCCAACCGCCCCCCGGCACTGATGCGCTTCTGCAGCCGGGCCTCTTTCTCGCGCGCCATGCGGTCGATGGCCGCCAGCGCCGCCGGCACGGCTGACGACAACCCCGAGGCTATGCTGCTCCCGCCACCAGCCGCGCTATGGCCGTTGCTGTCGGCTCCCAGCGCTGCACTGCCGCCACTGCCGCTGCCGCTGCCGCTCGCCGTAGCCTGGCCGCTGCCGCCATCGGTTGCCTTGCCGCCGGCGCCGGCGCCGTTGCCGACCAACGACGAAGCTGCGCCGCCGCCACCGCTGCCGCCACCGCCCGACGTGATGCCCAGGCCGCTGCTGCCCATGCCCAGGCCCAAGCCCGTGACGGCAGCGCTGCGGCCGCGCTTGGCTTCGAGGTACAGCAGCGCATTGCGGCTGAGCGGAAAGGCCGGCATCGTGGGCGGGATTTCGGCACCGTTCTGCACGAGAAGCTCGGCCATGGCAAACGGGACGACACGGCCGTCGGTGGCTGCGACGGCCGAGGCGCCGCCTGACGGGCGCGTCACGGCGGCGGCCGTCGACGAGGAGGAGAGGGACGACAGCGACGAGGACGACGACGGCGGATAGGCCGCCGATGCAGCAGGCGAGGGGGCGGCTGGATCGGCCGCTGCCAGCGCCAGGAAGACGGCGTGCGTGCCGCGCGACTTGTCTGTGACGTTGGGGTTGGCGCGCAGCGCCAGGGCGTAGATGACCTGCTGGATCTCGTTCTTCTTGATGCCCGCCAGCAGCGTCTCGTCGGCCGTCGGGTAGTGCGACAGCGTGGCCGAGATGGGCTCGACGAAGACGCGGTCGACGTACTTGGCCGTGATGTAGCGCAGGCGCTGCTCGCGGTTGGCCTGCGGCCCCGGCTTCTGCGGCAAAGGGGTCGAGACGCCGGCCGCCGCCGGCATGCCCAGCCGGGCCTCCCACACCATGTTGGCCACGCGGTTGCCCACCAGCAGCAGCAGCTCGACAATGTCCGGCGTGAACGACGTAATGTCCAGCGTCAGCGACCGCACTTTGCTGATGTGCGTGCCCAGCGACCGGTGGATGCCGCTGCACTCGATGCACAGGATGATGGCCAGGTTGATCGACACCCACTCCACCTTGCTGGCCGACCCGCAGTCCGCGCACCAGCAGTTTCCCTCGTCGTTGTCCCGCAGCATCTGCAGCAGCTTGTCCGGGTTTTCCTCGAAGCTGCTGCTGTGGCTTCGCCGCAGCGCCCCCGGCCGTCCGTCCACTGTGATTCGCCGCGTCGGCATGCCCAAGGCTGCCGCCGACGCCCTTCCCGACCCGCCGCCCGATATGCCACTTCCGCCGCCGCCGCTGCCGCCGCCTTGGTTGCTGCCGCCGGAAATGCCAGCTGTGCCAGCCCCCAGCGCGCCTCCGCCGCCGCCGCCGCCGAGATTGTCCCGGCCGCGGTGGCCATGGGTCAGCGACGTGCTCTTGCCCGTCAAAATAGAGCCGATGTCGCGTCCGGGAAATGCCGGCGAGCCCGTGGCCGGCGACACCACATGAGCCGGCTTGTCGCGCAACCCGCGGCCCTCGACGGCGCTCTGCAGCGCATTGTTGATGGACGAGATCCAGCTGTTCATGTCCTCCTCGGACGTGGCCTGGTACACGCGTTTGAAATGCGGCGTGATCACCTCAAAGCAGAAGCGCCGCTCCGCGTTGCGGGCCTCTCGCACCGATGCCATGCGCAGGTCGATGGGATCCATGTGCAGGTCCAGCTTCTGCTTCCAGTTGCTGTATTCCGACAGTTTGCCTTGGTCCAAAACAATCCAGAACCTGCAGAAGGTGTTAGAGTTTGTTGAGGGGAAAAGAAAAGCAAAAGAAAAGCAAAAGAAAAGCAAAAGAAAAGCAAAAGAAAAGCAAAAGAAAAAACCAAAAAAGACATAAAAGAAAGCAAACAGTGCAAAACAAAAAAACCGCTTCAAGCAAGAACGGAACGACGAGACGAAACAAAACTTACTTGTGCCAACCCTGCTTGTTGAGGGCCGTCCGCGGGTCGACATGGCTGCCTGGCCGGTTCAGCGCCCACAGCAGACCCTCTTTGCGCGGGCTGCCGCTTTTCTCCAGTGCGGCTACCTGCGCAGGGTCGCGCTCTTCCAAATCCCGGATGCCCTTGAACTTGTTTGCCTGTGGCGAGCTGTTGGCCCCTGCATTCTGACTGTTGTGATGGATGAGGTGCAGATGATGATGGTGGTGGTGTTGGCTGCCGCCACTGCCCGGGGACCGCGACAAATCAACTGCTGCTGCAGCGTTTCCATTGGTGCCGACGCCGCCGCCGACGCCTCCAGCGCCACCGCTTCCGCTGCCGGCAACGCTGCCGCCGCCGGCAACAGTCCCGCCGCTGCTACCAGACATGAGTGGGCGCAGCGTAGAGCCAGTGCTGTCAGCGCGGCCCAGATTGGAGTCGGAGTTGGCCTGGTTCGCGGCTGACGCTGCAGAAGAAAGGGCCGAAGCCAGGCTACCGCCACCGGCAGCTGAGACAGCACCAGAAGCTGTGGACGCGCCGCTGCCGTTGGCACCAGCCGGCCCGCCTGCCGCGGTTGCCGCATGTCCGCTGGAATTGGCAGCCGCTGAGCCTGCTGCCCCGGCAGCGGCCGCGGCAGCAGCACTTCCGGCAGCGGATCCGGCGGCGCCTGCTCCAACAGTCAATCCTGCAGCCCCCACCGCAGCAGTGGCAGCCGAGCCACTCGTTCCGCCAACGTTGCTGCCCAGCGGCAGGGGGGCGCCAGTCGTCTGGTCGCCAAAATCGACGCCGGTAAGGTTGCTCTTCTCCAGCAGGCGCCGCTTCTCCTCGCGCTCGCGGCGCTGGTACTGGTACTCCTTGTCGGCGAGCTGGACCTCGCTGGTCAGGGCCTCGAGCTGGGGAAGCAGCGCATCGACTTTCTGGGCCGTCTTTAGAAACGAGCGCGCCTGCGCGTCGGCGTAGCGCGTCAGGTGCGACAGCACCTCCTGCTCCTTGCGGCCGCCCGACAGATCCTGCATAAACGACGAGTAGTCAAAGCGCTTCAGCTCAAAGTTGCGCCGCTTGGTCTGGTACTTGGTGTCGCTCTCGGCCAGCTTCTTAGCCTTGACCGAGTCGTGGCGCTGGCCCAGATAGCGGCCCACATAGGCGTAGTAGTCCTTGCTCTCCTCCTCAAAGTCGCGCTTCTTGGCCTCGGCCTGCTTGATGTCCCAGGTGTAGAGGCGATTCAGCGGCTCGATAATGAGCCGGTGCAAGTTGCCCGCGTTGGCACGCTCGTACGACAGAATCTCGGCCGCAATCTTGTCGAAATAGTGGTCAATGGCGGGCTGCACAGCGTTGGCGTTGGTTGATGAGGCCTCTTTGAGCGCGTCGATGAAGCTGGTAACAGCGTCGTTGGCTTCCATCTGCGTGACGCGAGCGTGCTCGGCCCTTTTGATGACGCGCTTCATGTGCGTGCGCATGTTGCCCGTCTTCTGCTCCAGCGCCTTGATGGTGGCCCGAAACACCGGTCCGTCGTCGGTCACGGCTACGTCCTCACCGAGCCGTGCACACGACACGTCGATCTTGACGGGTTCGGTCGGTGGGGGAACGGAAATTGCGGCAGGGGCGCTGGATGCCAGACCGGCCGCGCTGCTGGCGTCTAGGTAAGTGCCGACGCGAGGCGAGCCGGGGTCGTCGACAACATCGGCGCCACTGCTGCTCAGGCGAGAGTCGACTGACTGGGCGGAAGCGACGCGAATCTTGGGGGGCGCGTTGAGCATGAAGGGCGGGGTGGGCGAGTTGGGGTGGCTGAGGAAAACTGTTGGATCTGGGAGGTGAAAGTTAGTACATAGTGTCAAAAGAAGAATGGGGGATGGGGATCGAGAAAGATGGCAAACAAAGAGCACGAAACAGATAGAAAATGGCAATAAACCCACTTGCTACCCAAAAGGAGAAACTGGCCAGAGTGTGCAATCTATGGGCACGCTGGTCGTATTCGACAAACTAGTACCGGTCAGAGACGAGATCAGCCAAAGGCAAAACCACAGCAAGCGGCAGATAACCGCTGGTCGCCTTGTCTTGTGGAAACAAACAAAAAAAAAAAAACAACAACAACAGAACTCCAAAGAGAAGCGAAACGCACGCTGCAAGATGTTCGCCAGCCGCCGCCACGGTCCTCCACCGCTTTTGGCGGCCGCCATTTCCAGGACCAGCTAAATGAGACCGACGGGCTTCCGCCCGTGGAGAAGTCGCCGACAAGCTCGACGTTGGCGTTCTTGTGCAGGTTGGGGTCGGCATGGAACTCGCGCGTCACCAGGTTCTCAACCTCGCGTGCGCTGGACGCATACACAAACGTCAGGCCGTTAATGTGCGTGTCCACGACGGGCACGGCGGCGCCAGGCAAGCCCAGGCCGCCAACCAGAGCGGCTTCGTCTGACGGGCCGCCAACACCACCGACGCCGGAGGGGGTCTGCCGTATGACAAAGGTGAAGGTGAAGGTCAAGTCCTCCTCATTGTAGAGCTTGAGCAAAAAGTTGGGCGGTCCATTCGAGGCGATGGCGGCCGAAGCGGTGGATGCAGACACGGAAGAAGCTAGCGGCTCCGGATCCTGGACGTATTCTATGGGAGAGTTGTCCCCGAGGGGTCGAGAAGCGGTTACTCGCGAAGCCGGGAAGCCATTGGGGGTGATGTTGATCGACGAGCCTCTTCGGGGCGAGGAGATGACAAGAGAAGAAAGTGACACTGTAGGACGAGGCAGTCAGTCAGGAGTGAGAAACAAGAAAACCAGCAGTCAAGAGCAAGCAAAGCAACAGAAAAAAAAAAGGGATAGACGCCGGCAAAGCAAACATCACATACGTCGAGTCTGGTCGCGAAGATATAGAGAGCCGCCTTCGTCGGGGCGGCTGGTGGCATTGCCCATGATGGGCTGGCCAGCCGAAGAACGAACAAGGAGTGCAGACGAAGGGCCGGGAGCGGGAGTGCTGAAGGCGGGTGGCCGATGACGACGGGGAAGAGAGAGCCCGGACGATTGATGCAGCCGTTGGCAGTGAGAAGAGGAGAAGAGGCTGCAAGAAGGCAGGCAGAAAACGGTAGAGAAAGAAACAAAAAAAAAGTAGTACAAAAAAGAACAAAAATAGCCAGCCAGCGAGAAAATAGAGACACACACAAAAAAAAGAAAAGAAAAAGAAAGCAGAGACGGAGTTATAGAAAATAAAAAAAGCACTTGAAAGTCGTCGAGCAAAAAAAAGAAAACAAGATTAGTGAAACGTGATGGAGGTGACGGACTATTACTCGTAGGGGTTTGTGGAGGAGGTGGTGGTGGGATTAAGGTCGGCGGAGCCAAGAGCAAAAGAGGACGGGGAAGCAATGGGCGGAAGACCGAGAGAGGGATGGGGAAAGTGTTACGCAGCCCTCCAATAACGCCGTAAAATCCTGCCCAAAAGGAACCCCCCTCTGGCAAAGAAGAAAGAGCGACACAGACCAACAGCAAAGAGCAAACATGGCACTAACGACCATCCGTCCAAACTGGCCCTGTTTTAGGCAGACCTTTTTCTTTTAATAGGCTTTTGTCAACCTTCCACAGTCCTGCATAAAACGGGAGCACTGAGGCCTTAGCTGCATAAAATATGGGTTAAATTCGCCGTGTATTGTAATTTGCAAGGATGCACACTGGCAATTTGCCTTGGGTGAAAGGTGTTCTCACTGCAGATTGTTCTTCTGAGGTCTTCCTGGCCAATCACAGGCCAGGAAGCCAGCACTCTTCGAACTGCTTGAGCCACTATGTGTATTACGTTCGTATTAATATCCATACACTGTTGTGTTGTATTACGACATTCGAGTATTACAGCAGTGAACAACTCTCACAGGGCTTTTACGAGACGACACAAATCGCCACCATGGCATCCAACCAAGAGATGAACAGGTATCGTGAGGCAGGCTGCACTGGAGCTACTGCGGATAAAAAAAATTAAAAGTATAAAATAAAATAAAAAATAAATAAAAGATTAAAAAAATTAAAAAAAGGCTTCGAGGTGGGGGAACTCGTTTATCAAGCGGACCCTGCGACGGCACGAATGGAGTGACTACAAGCACCGGCTGGACGCCGTCTGCAGACGGATGCCGCGATCCTGATATATCTCCGTGAATACACGGATATCCAGCTGCCGCGACTGCAGCACACATCTGAGGATGATATGGAGGGCCTTTGACTTCAGTACCAATTTGTGCCAGGCATTTGCATGTCGCGGCTTTCGGCGGAGCAAAAAACAGGTAGACACCGAGGAGCGTCTCAGACACGTTGTCACATTGAAGTTGCTTCGGTCTGACACTCCGGGTGTACGGGGCCAAACACTGCCATGTGCTCCCAATCGTGTCCGCAGTCGGTTCTGGAAGCACCGCAGTTGTGGGCGGCCGAAGCTCGGCATCAATACTGAAACCTACTTCTTTTGTCATAATGGCCTATGCCAGCACAATGTCATCGTCGACCCCCTGAGACATGAAAAATCAACGCTGCCATCGATTGGCACCATGGTGGCTTCTGGCCCGAGTGGTTCGAACAGCCGTATTGGAGACGAGAAGGGCCTACCGTACCGTTGAAAGGCGAGGAAGATGATGGAGACCGGTGCTGCGCGTGGCTGTTGGCCCACTGCAGCGAAGTAGAATGCCACATTGAATGTTGTTGCAGGAAAGGCTAGAGGGCCGACCTGAACTTAAGCCACAAAATACGACCATCGTGAAGTGACCGTGGACTTCAACTCTATATGACTTCAGACTCGAAAATACGGTTACATGGCATTCTGGACAGAAACGGCCTGAACCTCTGCTGCCAAGCAATACAGAGGACCCGAAATGCTGGGTAATACGACGATTGTACGAGTAAATAAGTTGATTATGGTATCCATATACGAGTAGATAAATCGGCGGCCCTTTATCGCAGAGAATAGTTGCATTGAACAATTGGTCAGCACATTGTCCGAGCCCAAAAGCCCCTGACACCCAGCACCTAAGAATAATAATGCAACACATATGGAGGGCATGTCAAACAAGCCTCCGTGCAGAAGACGACTTCGTTTTGGGTCCGTGGCCAGTTTCTCGTGTTTTTTTCGCCACACTCCGTGTTTTTGGTTCCTGCACAATCACAGATCTGCGTATCGAAGTCGCTTGAACGCGTGTGCGTCGCAGTTGGGCCAGCTGCTCTCGGCGAATACGAAAAAAAACTCAGCCACGCACTCCTGAGTATGTTCTTGACACACCTCGATAAGCACGTGCACTTTCCTTCTATGATTTTATGGCAAGTTCGACGTATGCTCCTTTGTTTTCCGGCAGGCCATTTTTTGGCAGTACCGTTGGCACATCTGTCCATTGCCAGCGGAACTGGCGAGACAAATGGATAGCTGTTTTTTTTTGAAAGCCACAACACAGCCCTCGTCCCAAAGCAACCTTTGTCCGATGCCTTTGTCAATACTGCCCAATGATCGCTCTTATTTTCAGTAGCTGTCATTTCTTGGCCTACTCGTATCTTTCACGCGAGAACAAATCCGTCTTATCGCATAGGTTCCCTAATCAAAGAATCAGTCATATGACTTTTGGGCGCTCAGCCAATCAGGCAAAGCGCCCCCTGACATCACCACCACAAGCCCAACGGCAGCCCACTGGCCGCTTGCCGTTTTGCTTTTAGCAGAAGGCACTTGACAACAGCTCAGATCGATGCGGCCGTCCTAAAATGTGTGCAGAGGTTGGCCTGTCGCTCTTGCCCGGGTTTTGTTCCCGTTCCTACCACATTCGCACTTTCACATGGTCTCGTGTCTACAGTGTTCTTCACTCGTACGACGTCGTATTAATACTCGTGTAGACTGATGGTGGAGAATGGCAGTCGCTGCGGGGCAGTAATAGCCATGACGTCTTGGGCTGCGCTTTTGCCTATGCGTTGGGACGAGAGGGCAGGCGCCATGGAGGGGGCTTGGCGGTTCGTTTCCTTAATTAGCACTGGTCAGCCCAGCTAGAATATACCTGTCCCATCCAGCGCTGTGGGTGGATTTTTGCACCGCCAGTCTCGTAACGTCTTTTTTGTTTCCCTGTTTCTCTCACCATCCCTTCCCCCCCTAATACTCTCGTATTTTTTTTTTGCTCCTGAGCGGCGAGCAAGACGACCAACAAACACATCCGTGCCTGGGCTTTCGGGACGTGATGCTGCTTCGCCCAGGCTTTTGATCCGGTTTCAGGCTCTGTGTAGCGATTAGCTCTTTTTTTTTTTCCAGCTTTTGTTTCTCGTCCTATCGTGGGCGGCCACTGGTTTGGCCACGGCAGCAGATTCTCGTGATAGCTTTGGCTCCTGTGTTTTCGCCTGCGTTTGCTTTGTTCCCTTGGGTGATTTCATTTTTTTTTTCTTCCTGATTCTTAACGGGACAGACCATACTGCGCCCTTTTTTTCTTCCCGCCGAAGCCATCTGACGAGTTGCACCCTTTTTTTTTCTTGCCGCCGAAACCCTCCGACGAGCTCGCTTCCTAACCACCCGTTCGTCTCCTCTCCCGGCCACCTGGCCGCCCCGGCCACGATGTCGACAGCATCCAACCGGACCTTTCGCCCCAACCGCAGCAGCGTTGCCAGTTCGCGGTACAGCCAGCGCCGCTCGCGAGTCGGCTCGCGTGCACTCAACCTGACGCAGATCAGTGTCGACGATGGCTACAGCTACGCGCTCCGCGTGGCCTTTCTAAACTACCTGCTGCAGCCGAAGAAGAAGCGGAAGGAATACGTGGCGCCTCCGCCGCCGCCAAAGCCGGCTGTGCGGACCAGCACCAGCAGCAGCATTGGCGAGCTGATGAAGGAGTTTATGCCGACCGGCAGCAGCAGCAGCAGCAGCAGCTCGAGCAGCAGCAACCTCAAACTGCCGCACGGCTTTCGGGCCGCGCTGGAAAAGCGCATGCAGACGGTGATCATGGGCACGGAGAAGCTGCCCGGCTACAACGACGCCGCGGTCAAGCGCACCTTTGGCGAGGCATACACGGCCTTCACGGCGGACAGCTTTCGGCGCAGCATTGACAAGGACCGCAAGATTGAGCCGCTGATTCTCATCTTCTACACGTCGGCCAGCAAGGCACAGAGCCGCGGCAAGGCGGCCGACGACGACTCGTGGAAGCCGCTGGTCGACCGGCACGTCGCGCTGTTTGTGCGCCTGCTCAGCAGCCAGCTGCGCGACCAGGGCAGCGACCAGAGCCGGCCCGAGCTGATGGCCCGCCTGACCACGCTGGAGAAGAAGCTGCTGACCAACGACCAGGAGCTGTACATCGACCCGCGCAGCAACAGCCAGCCCGGCGAGCACAAGATGATCGAGGTCGAGATCCCGCTGACGTACGAAGTCAAGGACATGCCCCTGGTCCAGACCGTTGCCGCCGTCTTTGGCCGCTCCCTGTCCGACGTGCAGACCGACATCGACCGCGACCTCAGCATCTGGACCGAGGAGGCCGCCCTGCGCGATCTCAAGACCTACCAGCACCGCCTGACGGCCAACATGTCCGGCGCGCTGCGCCGCCAAGACTTTGATCTCGATGCCGCCTACGAGGAATGGAAGAAGGCCGAGATCCACCAGATCACCCAGCTCATGATGGGCCTGCTGACCGTGCGCCCCGAGCTGGCCAAGACGTCCACGGCCGCCGGCATCGGCATGGGCAGCGGCTTCCGACCGACGTCTATCATTGGCGAAGAGCAGGCCTATGCGGACCTGAGCCGCAGGCTTTCGGAGAGTTCCGAGGGCGGTGCAGCCGCTTCGCCCACGCTGACATCGCCCCTGGGCGCTCGGGCTAGCGGCTTCGACGGCTCCTTCGGTTTGGCCGGCCTGACCCTGGAAGACTACAACGGCGGCGCAGGCAGCAGCAGCAGCGGCAGCGGCAGCATCCGCGCCGTCGACGAACTGCCCGACTACACCTTTATCCCACCCGACCCGCGCTCGTACTACAAGTTTGTGCTGAAGCAGGCGATGACCTACGACCAGCAACAGCTGCAGCTACAGGAGCAGCAGCAGACGGATGCATCCAGTGCAGCGCCTGTGCACATGGTGTGCGAGGCCATTCCGCTCCAGCGGGCCTCGGTTGACTTGCTGATCGAGCTGGCGGTGCACTGGCGGCTGCCTCAGCCGTCGCGGGACGTGCTGCTGCTGGAGGTGGCTGCACTAAAGTACGCCGACCTCGAGCTCCGGGCCGAGGACGTGTACAACATATTCGATGACGTGAAGACGGCGGGCAGCCTGCAGCACCTGCCGCACAATAAAAAGGCACCCGCCATCCAGCAGTTCGACCAGCCACTGGCCCGCACAGACCGCAGCCGCTGGCCGATCCACGACTACGCGGCCTACCAGCACGTGCTGACAAAGATGCACGACGCCGTGCTGCGCGAGCTGCTGGAGGTGGCGGTGCAGTGCTACGAGCCGAAGCCGCCGTCCATGGGGCCGACAGTGGCGTTCTTGAGGGACCACGTCGATGCCGACGAATCGTTCCCCGCGCGCAACGACGCCGACGCGCAGTTCACCGAGGCGCTGACGGCGGCGCTGCGCGAGCGGGCGATGGGCGTGTACCGGACGTGCTTGGACAAGGACATCCCGCAGAGCGAGGAGGAGTGGGATTTCAGCCACGTGGTGGCGCTGGGCCGCGACGTGGTGGACGTGTGCCAGCGCACGCGCAAGCGGTTCCGCAGCAACCCGGAGATCAAGGGCGTGCGGCCGCTGTCCGAACTGGTGGCCACAGTGTTCCCGAGCTTCGAGCAAGACGCCAAGGCCATCATCGAGCGCGTCGTGCAGGCGGCCAAGAACCGCGGGCTCGAGGTGAACCTGGACGACGGCTTCACGCTGTACAAGGAGCTGGTCGACATCCGCAAGATGCACGTCGAGCTGCTGCCGGGCGGCGAGCCTTTTGCCTTTTCCATCGAGGCCTTGCTCGAGGAGTTTGTGTGGCGCTGGATCCACAACCTGGAGGCGAGCATGGACGACATTGTGACCAATGCCATCAAGGAGGACGACTTCCGGGTGCGGCGTCTGCGCCGGGGCCACGGTGACGGCCGGTCACGGAATGGGCGAAGCCATAGCCATGACGATGACGACGACGACGACGACGACGACGGCGACGACGACGCAGCGCGCGCCCAAAACCGCGTGCCCACCGACGAGGAGCGCCACAGCAGCTCGATTGTGGATGTGTTCCAGGCGTTCCGGCAGAGCGCCAATCAGATCTACGACCTCGCGTGGGACGATGACGTGCACCACGCGCGCTTCATGACGGCGCTGGCCAAGATCTTTGCCGCAGGCATCGGGCACTACTGCGAGATTGTGGAGCAGCGCTTTGCGCGCGAGATGGACCGGCCGTCGGCGCAGGAGATGGCGCAGGCCAACATGACGGCGCAGGAGCGATGGGTGCAGTATGCGCGCGACGCCATCAGCTCCAAGGAGAAGGTCCAGCCGTACCAGTTCTATCCCGAGGTAAGCTTGGGTGTTTTGGGCATTTGAGTGTCCAGGTTTTGTGGAGCAGGGAATTGGGGGGAATCGGGTGTCCTGGTGTCTTTGCTGACCATCAGTCGTTTGTCAAACTCAACAACATCGAATGGGCGATGCAGGAGCTGGAGAAGCTTGAAAAGATGATAAACGTGGACGCATGCGCGGAAGTGATGCAGCGGGTCAACGGGCCGACGCAAAAGGCGGCGGACCGGCGCAACGCCAAGTACACGTTTACGATCAAGATTGTGGAGGCAGAGGACATCAAGGCGTGCGACCCGACGGGCACGAGCGACCCGTACGTGGTGCTGGGCGACGAGTATGGCAAGCGGCTGGCCAAGACGCGTATCATCATGCGGACACTGAACCCGCGGTGGGACGAGTCGGTGGAAATCACGGTGGCGGGCGGCGGTCCGCTCAACATTGTGGCGACGCTGTGGGACTACGACACGTTTGGCGACCACGACTTTGTGGGGCGGACGTCGCTCAAGCTGGACCCGCTGCACTTCAGCGACTACCTGCCGCGCGAGTTCTGGCTGGACCTGGACACGCAGGGCCGGCTGCTGCTGCGCGTCAGCATGGAGGGCGAGCGCGACGACGACATCCAGTTCCACTTTGGCAAGGCCTTCCGCCACCTCAAGCGCACCGAGCGCGACATGGTGCGCAAGATCACGGACAAGCTGCTGGCCCACATCAACACGACGCTGTCGCACGAGGCCCTGAAGAGCCTGCTGAACCGCAGCGGCATTGCCTCGTCCATGGCGTCCATGGCGGCGCTGTGGCAGAAGCGCACGTCGACGTTGACGCTGGGCGGTGGCGGCGGAGGCGGCGGCGGCGGCGGCGGCGCCAGCCGATACCTACGGCGAAACGGCAGCGGCAGCGGCAGCAGCGGCAACGCCAGCGCCAACGGCAGCGGCAGTGGCGGAGCGGCATCTTCGGCGTCGTCGGTGTCGCGGGTGGACGTCGAGACGATGCTGCAGCCGCTGCTGACGTACTTTTACGAGAATTTTGCCATTATGAACCGGACGCTGGCGCGGGCGACGATGCTGGCGGTGATGACGCGGCTGTGGAAGGAAGTGCTGATGGCGCTGGAGAGCCTGCTGGTGCCGCCGCTGTCGGACAAGCCGTCGACGCAGCGGCCGCTGACGCAGGCCGAGGTCGACGTCGTCTTCACCTGGCTGGAGCGGCTCTACGACTTTTTCAACGCGCGCGACGACTCGGGCCAGGCCCTTGGCGTGCCCGCCGACCTGCTCAAGTCGCCCAAGTACCACGAGCTGACGACGCTCAACTTCTTCTACTTTGAGCCGACCGAGAACCTGATCCGCACGTCCGAGCGCATGGCTGCCGCCACTGCCCAGCGCCAGCAGCAGCTCCTTGTGTCGGGTCCGGCTGGCGGCGGCGGCGGCGGCGGCGGTGGCCGCCACATGTCCATGCCCGCGACAATGCCGACGGCAACGGCGGCGGCAGCGGGCACGCCATTCGCCAGTCTCGGCACCATCCGCCGCGGCAAGAGCATCATGCTGAGCCGCAATCTGGGCACGCTGCGCCAGGCCAAGGCGGAAAAGTGGCGCGAGGCCCAGGCGGACCCGTCCGACGACATGATTCTGCGCATCCTGCGCATGCGCCCCGAGGCCGCCGGCTATCTCAAAGAGCGCCACCGCCAACGGGAGCGCATGGCCGCGCACCAGGCCGCCGCCATGATTGTGCGGCAGAGCATCCACCAAGGCTGGGGCGGCGTTGCCGGTGGCCATGGGGCTGTGCCCCCGGTGCCGCCCATGCCGGCGTTTGGCGGCGCTGCTTACAGTCCGTTGAATGTGCCACGACGGTAATCGGAGTCCGAGGAGAGACCGAACACGGAGTGAAGAAGAGACGCTTACGAGTACACCGAAGGGAGGAAGGCAATTCGAGAAGAGACGAGAAGAAACGCGAGACAGAGAGAATGAAGCTCTATGCTATGTCCCTTTTTTGTTTTTTTTTTTTTTTGTTTTGTTTCTCTTCCTTTCTTTTTCCCAGCATTTCCATCTTCCTTTTGTTTTGCAGTTTTGGGCGACATATCCTACGACAATGATCACATTTCAGCGCGTTTGGAGGAAAGCGACATTTGGGTTTTGAAGATTTGTTCTGATATCTTAATATTTATCTATTTTTGGCAGTTTGGAAGTTTGGCAGTCTGGCAGCCTGGGGATTGTTAATATCACGTTTAATATAGCGATGCTGGAAAGTACGAGTAGCTTTGAATATTTTCTTTTACGTTTGGCAGTTTGTTGCTTTTCTTTTGTTGAGGAATGTAGTATTACCGTAAAGTAAAACGGGACTTGCCCTATGCATATTTTTTGTCGTTCCGACCTCCATATTGAAAGCTAATTTTTAGCCGCTGGTAGCTCGGCAAAATCTTTTCTTGTAAAAAAAAAAAAAAAAACAACACTGCTTTATCTCTCTGACCATTGATGGCTTTGCCGAAATCGCGCACACCAGCGAGACCGTGCGAAGGCCGACCATGAAGGGTAATCGGGGAGACGAAAGGAAGCAGCTTTGCATAGAACGTTGACACGGCGAGCGCGGTCCTAGACACATCATCGGCTTTTCCACTCTACGAGCGCTGTTTCTTCCGTCTCCTTTCATCCGAGTTCGTCTCCCTCCCATGCCGGCCAGATGGCGCGACTGGCAGCTGGCAGCAGGCTTGGTGTGCCGCCAGCTGGCGCCAGCTGGAGCGAGCCCCATCCAGGGGCCAGGGGCTGCTGCCGCGGTCGCTGTAAGGCCTAAACAGCTGCACCAGAGCCCGCCCCAGCGCTGGCACCACACGCAGTACTGCCGCCACTGCCACGGCCACCGCCTTTCCCACCACCACCGCCACACGGCCACCCCTCCCCCACCTTGTTTTTCCGGCTCGCATCATCCCCATAAATTCCAGCGAGATTTTTGCACGCCATCGTCCTCTCTCCCAGCAAATCCAAAGCGATTTCCCCCGTCTCTGTCGACAAACAGCGCTCGCCCCTTTCGAACCGTGCCCATCTCTGCCACCACGGCCTTTGCAGCCTCCACAGCCTTTTCCACAACCTCTGCTGCCTCGGCAACGAAGACAAAGACAAATTCAAAGACGAAGACGCCATCGACAGGAGCCAACATGACGTACACCATCCGCAAGATCGGGGCGCCGTACACGCTGGAGCACCGCGTGTACATTGAAAAGGACGGCCAGCCGGTCTCGCCCTTCCACGACATTCCGCTGTATGCCAATGCTGAGCAGACGGTGCTGAACATGGTCGTGGAGATCCCGCGCTGGACGAATGCCAAGCAGGAGGTGAGTTTGGTTTTTTTTTATTTTTTTATTTTTTTGTTACTTCGATTTTGCCTTTCTTGAGAGCGTCGTTATCTGGCAATGTGATCTTTGTGTTTTCCGATTGGTTTCT
The DNA here is from genome assembly GCA_019925385.1 of Raffaelea deltoideospora. NCBI lineage: Eukaryota > Fungi > Ascomycota > Sordariomycetes > Ophiostomatales > Ophiostomataceae > Raffaelea > Raffaelea deltoideospora. The sequence goes on from JADHKP010000002.1 coordinate 586,262, forward strand.
GTATCTAGGTCGTTGCTGGGCGCTGCTTTTCGTGTTTTGTAATTCTGTTCTTGTTGCTCTTTTGATGTGGTGGACTTTCCTGTTTTTTCTTTTCTTTTCTTTTCTTTTCTTTTTTTTGCATGGACTCTCTACCCCCCCCTCTTGCGCTCTGCTGACAAGCGGCCAGATCTCCAAGGAGGAGGCGCTCAACCCGATCAAGCAGGACACGAAGAAGGGCAAGCTCCGGTATGTGCGCAACTGCTTCCCGCACAAGGGCTACCTGTGGAACTACGGGGCCTTCCCGCAGACGTGGGAGGACCCGAACGTGGTGCACCCGGAGACCAAGGCCAAGGGCGACAACGACCCGCTGGACGTGTGCGAAATTGGCGAGCTGGTGGGGTACACGGGGCAGGTCAAGCAGGTCAAGGTGCTGGGGGTGATGGCGCTGCTGGACGAGGAGGAGACGGACTGGAAGGTGATTGTGATTGACGTCAACGACCCGCTGGCGCCCAAGCTCAACGACATTGAGGACGTGGAGCGGCACCTGCCGGGCCTGCTGCGGGCGACGAACGAGTGGTTCCGCATCTACAAGATCCCGGACGGCAAGCCGGAGAACCAGTTTGCCTTTACGGGCGAGTGCAAGAACAAAAAGTACGCCACCGACGTGATCCGCGAGTGCGCCGAGGCCTGGGAGCGCCTCATCACCGGCAAGACGCCGGCCGGCGGCATCTCCACCCTCAACGTCAACGTCGCCCACTCGCCCAGCCGCGTCGCCCCCGAGCAGCTGCCGCCGCTGCCGCCGCACCAGGAGCTGCCGCCGGCCAAGATCGACAGCTCCATCGACAAGTGGTTCTTCATCAGCGGCGCGTCCGCGTGACTAGCGCCGGGGTCTCGCTTGTGACCGGGTGATTTGTGCGGGCGGAGTGCTGTGGGCGCGGGAAAAAGACCACATAGCCCAAGACAAGAAGGAAAAGTACCCAAGCAACGTAAAGAGGCAAACACAAGACAAACGAAACAGCACTGCATAGAACCGATGGAACGTGCACAACACAGACAACCAAAGAGAAACGGAGAGCAACATAAACTACCCCACAAATCACACCTGCAAGCAGCCCCAAGCGTGCAAGACTGGCAAGCAAGTGTCGCAATCTCGGCCACTTGGACACACAGACGAGGCGGTCGCCGCCCTGGATATGGGAGAATGGAGAGGAACGGGAGGAACTTTAGAGGCCGAAAGAGTTTGACAGCGGAGGAAAAAGGCCAATAGAAAACAAACCAAACCAAAAAAAAAGACTAGGCACCATATATGGTTTTGTGTGGGTTGTCACCCCCCCCAAAAAAGACTAGGCAACAGATACTCGTATGCTTTTGTCAGTGGCTACCCAGAGAGAATACAGTTTGCATCCTACAACTCGTCTATTCCATGCTGATTGTGCAAGTCTCGACCAAACGCCGTAAATGCAAGATATCACCGTTCGCGTGCATAACCTCCGCAGGCCTCACGAGCTGGTGGCAAACCCCGTCCTCTTCTTCTTTCCTTGGCATCTAATTCCCCCGCTGCCAACCCTCACCCGTCGGACAGATCCTGCTGTTTCTGCAGCGCTCGCGAGTGCCGGTCCACCTCTTCCACCACCCGCTTGATGCCCATGGAGTCGCAGTCCAGCGCCAGCTCTTTGCCGTCCTCTGTTTTGTTGTTAGTTCCGAATCCAGGAGGCAAAAAAACGACTCGTCCATCAACCAGACAGACACGTCAAAAGCAAAACGACTCATCCATCAGCCAGACAGACACGCCAAAAAGCAAAACGACGCAAAAACGTACTGAACTTGACCACCAGCGTGCTCGGCTCCGTCGACGTGCGCGGCAGCAGCTGCGTCGTCACGGTCAGGCCTTCTTGGCGGGCGCGCGGCGGCAGCTGCGTCAGAAAGAGCCGCGCCGCCTTCGCCTTGGGCGAGAACGGATTGAACCGGGTGGTGACGTTTGTGATGAATCGGGTGATCATGGTTGCTGCGGTGGCGCCCACATCGAGAGCGTGCTGTCGAATTTGGGGGTTTTGCTGGGCGAGCTTTTTTTCGAGACTGCAGTTTTTCTGGGCTGTTTTCGCGCACGTGATATCCCAAGTGCTAGCGTGGTATTTGTCGTAAAGCTCCTGCCGTCGACACCACGCCCGGAGCTCCACAGTAGCCAAACTGCCAAAAAGCCAGCTGTCTCGACATTGACATTTTTCCCACGCTCACATCCGACGTTTTACATCCGCATTCTCGCCACGCCCTCCCGCCCATATCCCGACATTTACATTCACCCTTCTCGCCACGCCCCATGGCGGACTCTCTGGGAGAGCTGCAGGACCGGCTGGCCGCATTGCAACATGGCCTGCAGCAGCTGTGCCGGCTGATGGATCGGCTGGCGGCGGCTGACAACGGCAACCCCAAGTCGAGCACAGCAGCTGCCCAGGAGGCCCATCCGGCCAGCGGCGATGCTTGGTCCTCCACAGCAGCAGCAGCCGCAGGCGACGACGACAACGACAGGCCGCCGCCGCCTGTTGTCCTCGACGAAGACGAGCTGGCGGATCTTTCAGCCGAGATCTCAGAGGGTCTGCGCGAGCTGCAAGACGACTGCGAGCTGCTGCTCGAGGACGCGATTGATCTGGGCGTCGGCATCACTGCCCGCGACGGCGTGGTGGGTCTTTCCGGCAGCGGAACGGCCGACTCTTTGACGGTGCCGGGAGCAGGAGCAGCAGACGCGGATGCCGCCACATCGGGAACAACAACAACAACAACAACAACAGCAACAACAACAGCATCAACCACAGCAGCCAGCGGCCACACACCGCGCAGCTCGGCCGCGGCATCGCTCTCGTTTGCCCTGCACAGCGGCCGGCCACGCGTGGCGTCGGCGGCGTCGTCGACACTGACCCTGTCGGACAGCCATGACCGGGCCCGGTTCAAAGAAGGCCTTGCCCGGCTGAGCAGCGACCTGAAATCGTACGTGCGCGGACGGCCGCTTGTTTTGTTTGGTCTAGTTCCTTGTGGATGCACTTTTTCTCTCTACCATCTAACAACACACTCTCAGTGCCCATGTAGCTTTCCGGCGAGCACGGTTGCAAGCCAGTCGAGCTCTGGAGACGGCCCGCATTCAAGAACACCGTCGACTGCTGGCGGCCTACGCGCAAGGCGACGACGACAGCGACAGCGACGACAGCGACGACAGCGAAGACAGCGAAGACAGCGACAATGGTGGCGGTGTCGATGCAGACGAAGAAAAAGGCGCAGCGGGGAGTCGCGAGGACGAAGATGCAGTCCTGGCCCGCCGGTCGCCGCCGCCGAAGCATCATCATCGCCACCCCCATGGCCGCCCCGTCCGCAACGCTCTTTTTGCCTCTTCGTCGTCGTCGGCCAAGCTGTCGCGCGAAACGTCGGCCGCGGCCGACGTCACGGCCGCCCTGCGCCAGACCCACGCCCGCATCGCCGGCGAGGTGGCGCGTTCCGAGTTTGCCGCTCAGACGCTGGCCGAGAGCTCGCGCGCGCTGGCCGAGCTGGGCGACCGCTACGGCGGCGGCGGGGCCACTCTCTACGGTAAGGCCAAATCCGGCGGCGGCGGCGGCGACATCAGCGCCTCGTTGCAGGCGGCGCGCGGCATGGTGCGCGGGCTCGTCGCTGCCCACAAGAGCGACACCTGGTATCTGCAGACGGCGCTGACCATGCTGGCCGCCACCGCCGCCTGGCTGCTCTTTCGGCGTCTGCTGTACGGCCCGCTGTGGCTGCTCGTCTGGTGGCCGCTGCGGACGCTGTGGGCCGTGCTGGCCACGGCCGTGGGGCTGGGAAGCCGCGTCGGCGGCCGCGTGGCTGCACAAGCAGGCAGCAGCCACAGCGCTGTCGTGTCTGCCCATAGTGCTTCTCTCGCCGCTGCTACCACCATCACCACAAGTTTGGCAACAGCCGCGACCGCATCCTCCGTTGTGTCCGGCAACGAGGCCGAGGCCCACGCCAGCGCTCAGGCACAGCCAGACGGCAACGGCTCTTCGCTGGTCGAGGCGGTGGGCCAAATCATCGACGGAGACGATGCCGTGGCCGAGACGGACGAACCGCCGTTTGCGCCGAACCCCAAGAAGCGGATGTGGGAGGAGGACAAGGAGGCCGCCAAGTTGGCCGAGCGGGGGGGTGAACAGGAAGGCCAAGGAAGCCGGGATGGCCAGGATGGTCACCAGGACGGCCAAAGACACAGAGACGAATTGTAACAGTACGAATGCTAGCAGATAGAGTTGGGCAGCCATTGGAATTTACGACACGATGACCAATACAAAAAGCACAAAGGCACAAAAACTAAAAAACTACAATCGCATTATCATAATATCTTTGTTCATCTGTCCATCTGTCCATCTGTTCAACTGTCCATATCTAAATGATCGTCACATGCGACCTTCCCCTCCGGTTGTGTCGCAAATAAAACAGTGGTTGGCGTCCCTCGCCAATGCAAAAGTTCAAATCGTATCGTCGTATTCGCATAACTGTCCATCCAAATCCCAATCTAATGCCCGTCCTCCTTTGCCGTATACGTAACGGATCGGAATAGATCAATCGAGTGCTCATGCCGTCATCCATGACCAATTTGGGTAAATGCACACCCCCCCGGAAATTCCATAAAGGTACACCGCACACAACCTTTCGACACTCCCCCTCACGATGACTTGTTGATCATCTGCGACACCACCGCCATGCCGGCAAACATCATCACAACTCGCGGAAGCACGGCAACGTCGTCTTGGCTGTGCGGCAGCGCCGACGACACGGCAACTTCCTCCGACAAAGACAGACGAGGCGCCGGCCGCTCCAGCTCCAAGGCGCCACCCGTTGGCGTCGTCGGTGCCGCTGGGCCAGCCGCCGCCGCACTCGGCGACTTGGCTGGCGACTTTGTTGGCGACTTTGTTGGCGATTTCGATTTTGCCACGGCCTGGCTCCGCTTCGGCATCTTTGGCAGCATCAGCGCCGCCTTGTAGGAGGCACTGCGGACACGACGCTGCAATTTGCCGGATGGCGAAGAACCCGGCCTGTGCAGCGTCGGCAGTGCTTCTTCCTTTGTCGTTTTCGGCGACGGCACCACTGCCGCTGCTGCGTCTGCTGCGTCTGCTGCGTCTGTGGCCTCTGGCGAGGGCGGCATTCGGCCATGTCTGTCATGTCTGCCTTGTCTGCCTTGTCTGCCATGTCCAGCCAGCCCGGCCTGTCTGGCCTGCCTGGCCTGCCCTGCATCAGTCGGCGTGGTCGCTCCGCTGCTCTCCTCCCTCAGCTGCCTGTTGTGCATCTGCTGCGTTGGCGTCCGCGGCGGCGTTGGCGTGGGCGTCGACGTCATCGACGACGACGACGGCGACGTAACCAACAGGTGAGACGACCGTGGCCGCTTGCCAAACACGTGGCCCACGCGGCCCAGAACATTGTCAAACGCATGAGACCCCGTCAGCGCGCCGCGGAGGCCCACCTCGACGAGGTGCGTCTCGTCAAGGCCCAGATAGCCGGCCGTCGGCGCTGCTGGCCGCGACTCGTGTTCAGCCGACGAATCCACCGCCCATCCCCCGTCCTTGTCGTCAGGCACAGCCATCGAGTCAATCGAGTCAATCGAATCCCGCATCACATCGGCGCCGCCGCCGCCGTGGCTCGAGCGGTCTTCCCTTGATGCTGCGTCGCAGTCTTCCCAGCTGGATGATTCGCTGACGACCTTTGCCAAAGAGCCCGACGAGCCGTTCAAACCGTTCAACCCCTTCAATGCCACGCTGTCCTCCGCCGGGTCTGCCTCTGGAATAGACATGTCCTTGGATGCCAAGGTATCGTCCGGACGGTCTGCAGGGTTTGATGGGGTGCGTTCCATGGGCGACTCTAACAGAGAAGGCGTTGACGCTTGCTCTCCTTGGACGGCCTCGGCCTGGTCGGCGCCGCTCTGGAAATCCGTCACGCTGTCATTTGCAAAGGTCGGACTAGCCCGACCAGACGGGCCTGACGGGCTTGGAACAAGGTACTCATCGTCAAGGTCCCCGTTCCCTTCTCCACACGGATCACCGTGGCTCTCGACGTTCAGGTTTGAGTTTCCACCAGCCTCCGCATCAGTCGCTGGCTCTGGAGCTTGAATCGGCGCCGTTTTTGCCATGTGCACCGTTTCTTGCGAGCTGCTGTGAATGCTGGCCGGCCAGCAGGCCAGGGGGGAGGATGCGCCCAGGACAAGGCCCACATGCGGGCCCACATACGGGCCGGCCGGCAGTAACTCAATGGTGTCTGGCTCCTTGTCGCAGCAGCAGTCTGTTTCGTCGGAATCGTCGCTTTCGTCTTCGTCGTAGTCGCCGAGATCCACTGGCACAGTTGCTGGGGTGGTAAGCACCGGAACGGGCTCGCCGACGTTGTCCGCCCCTTCGGCTTCTTCGTCAAAACTCAAATCCGGCTTCGTTCTGGCAAACACATCATGAAAAGGCGTCTCCGAGGCCGCGCCGGACCCATCTGCCTCGAAATCATCCTGCCGGTCCTCGGAAATAGCGCCGGCACCGTCGTCATCATGATCGAGCAGACGGCAGTCCTCATCAGCAGACACGACTAGCTTGAAGGACTGTTCGTCCGGTATCGCCCCTGGAGCAATACTCACGACGGCAGACGCCGGCACATCTGTGGCGTCAAGGCCTTTGCACTCTTCCACACGCTCCTCCTCGACAGCAACGGACCCTGTGTCTTCCACAAGCTCCTCGACAGCAACAGACGATGCGTCTTCCACAAGCTCTTCGACAGCAACGGACCCTGCGTCTTCCCCAAGTTCCTCCTCAACAGAAACGGACGCTGCGTCTTCCGCAAGCTCCTCCTCAAAAGCAATGGACGCTGCGTCTTCCACATTGTCAGACTCGCTGTCGTCATTGTATTCACGCCCAACGTCCACATCCTCATCGCCGCACAGCGTTGTGTTTGCCGTTGGCGGAGTTGTGGCGGGCGTGTCTGGTGTGAGCATGTTGGGTGTTTCGAGCAAGCTGCTTCTGGGAGAAGTCTCTACACCTGAGCTCAGACACGGCGTAGACGGCCTCGATACATCAAATGCATCAGCCGTGTCCGCCGTGTCCGCCGTGTTTCCGGCCACGGCTCCGTTGGCGACCTCCACTGCTTCATCGACCTCAGCTACGTCCAAGATCTCGTTTGTGTCGGCAACGTCGACTGCGTCCGCCGCGTTCACAGCCACCGTCGCTGTATCCGCTCTTGGTTCCATCTCATCCATCTCATCCTCTGAAACCTCTTCAACTTCGGCCACAGCAGAGAGCCGTTCAGGCTCCTCAGTCTCTTTCACCTCTTTCGCCTCCTCCACCTCCTCCACCTCCTCCACCTCCTCCACCTCCTCCACCGGAGGTAAGCCGCCCACCATACCAGTTGCCACTGTCGCTCCAGCCACAACCTTGAAAGCTTCTCCCAGAACAAAAGCAGTCGGTTTCTCCTCTTGTTCTCCCTGGAGCTCAACCTTGGACGCCTCTGTGGCTGCTGCCTCCGGTTTGTCATCTGCTGGTCGAGCTGAGCTGTCTTCAGACGACGGGAGCTCTGCGTCTTGGCCAGCAGCCTTTTCGACCATTTGGACGCTGCCGATCTGCGGTGGCGATTGAGGCAGAGAAAACCGGCAAGGAACCAATGGGAAGGCTCTGCGAGGCGCACACACGGCTCCAAACGTAGTGTGGGGCATGAGGACTGTGCCCTCAAAGGCGAAATCGTCCGGAAGCTCAACGACTGTGGGCGAGGCAGGACAAGCATCTGCAGGAGCATCAACCGGAGACGGCACGTCGCCAGGAGCACCAGCTGCAGACACTGGTCGTTCGGTAGCCTCAACAACAGGCAAGTCAGTCGCTGCCGAGTCGACAGCGGTAGGCAAGGGCTGGAATGCAGGGTCAGACGGAGCAGCCAGCGGCATTGTCTCCGCGACGACCGGCTCGTCCTCAGACACGTCGTCCAGCGAGCACGTGTCCTTGCAAACGGTGTCAATGGCTTGCTGGATGCGTTCTTTCAGACGCTCAACAAAGCGGTCGCTGTCGGATGCTGCAATGGACATTGCTGCCTGTGGTGGTGGCTCGTCGGCAGACGTGGCATGATGAGCATGAGCAACCATTGTCTTGTCGAAAACGCAGTGGCCTCGCTTGTACGCCACCACGTCGACGGCGATATCGCGGCCCTGCAGGACGTCGACAACACTGGTTTCGATGCGTCTTAGCAGGGCGTCGATGCTGCGGCGCGAGTACGAGACTTCTGGACCCAGGACAAAGCGGGCGGGTCCATCGACGGTCCAGCCGGGGCCACGCAGCGCGCGAATGCGAAAGTCGAAATCCGGCAGCGCCTCGACCTCGCCGTCGACGGCATCCCGCTCACGCACGAGGGCGGCATGGACTTGTTGCAAAAATTGCTGGCAGTCCTCGGCGTCTGGGTGGCGGAAGAGGCCGAGTTTGGAGCGGACGACGCGCTGCAGATGTCCAAAGCGCGGGCCCAGATTGTTGTCCACGCGCAGCTCGACGTCCAAGGCGTCTTCGTCGCCATGCTGGCAGTGCACAAGGCCCTCGAGCAAGCTGCAGGCCGCGTGCTCGTCGAAGAAGGCGGCGCGGCGGGCCGACAACGACGCGTTGATGCTGTCAAACGACCGCCACAGCAGATTTTCGGCCCGGATGAGGGTGAGCGGTGCCGGCTGCTTGCTGTTGAGGCAGAGCACGCGAACAAAGTCGGGCTGCTTGCGGCGGCTCTGGCTGGAGCTGCTGAAGCGGAAGTGCAGGAAAAAGCCGGGCACAAACTCAAAAGACTGCGACGCATCGAGGAAGCGTGCCGGCGGGACGCAGGACAGCTGTCGATCCAGGCAGTCGTCGGAGCCGACAAACACATGGTCGAGCCCCGGAGAGACCGGCACCGCTGTCCAGCTGAAGCCAGGGTCGTGCCGACGGAGAAAGAGTCCGACCATGCGGTGCGTGGCCAGGACGACGTCACGGGCGTTGTCGCTGGTCATCTCGGCTGCCTGGAAGGAGCGGAACGTCCGCTCGGCGATCAGGCTTGTTCCGTGGCGCAAAAGCCGGAAATGCAAGGAGTAGCGGACCGTCTTTTGCTCTTCTTGGTGTTGGTGCAAAGTTTGCGAAGCTTCTCGCGGTAGTAGGGCTCCAGAGTCCTTGCGCGTGATCAACTCTTTGCTGCAGTGGCTGATTCGCCGCAGCAAGCCGTTGCAGAGCTGATTTGACAGCACCAGGCTGTCGGAGCTGGCGTATCGTTGGCGGTACGTCGAAGAGCCAGCCAAGATGCCAGAGGAAAAGTGAATCTCAACTTCAACCACCAGAGGCGGAGAGCTGGAGCTGAGCCCAACTTGTGTCGTTGGCTTGGTTGCGGTGGAATCGACCTCACCCGCAGACGCAACCGCAGACGCATGCTCAGCAGCAGCAGGACCATGCCACATGGGCACCGTGGTCGTGTGTGCAGCACTGCTCAAACCCATTTGGGACGAAGCATCGCTCTTGCTCGCGGGGCCCGTATCACTGGTGCTTTTGGGGCTACTCTCAGATGGCAAATGCTTGCTTGGAGGCGTCATGGTCACGTCTGGCGACGAGGCATCTGATGGATCCAGTGGTGGACGCGGGTGATGTTTTCGCCTCTTTGCGGTGAATGCAGTCAGCTTTCGTAAGAAGGCCGGCGGCCCCTTGTGAGAGACTGGCGACATCTCGCCGGTGGCCAGGATGCGAGTCAATTCGCCATTTTGAGGTTCGGTCTTGGGAGCTGCCATCGGCGACGGCCGCCGTCGAGATTTGGCGTTCCAAGCCATGGAGGGAGAGACGGAATAGTAAACAAGAAAGGCTAACGAGAAGAATTCAGAGCGTCCTTTTTGGGGAGCATCAAATGGTGAAACAGGGGAAGAACAGATCTTTTAGAGAACGGCGAGAAGAGAGCGACATCTGGTAGCAGCCTGGCCAAAGGCCATGGCCAACTACGTGGACAGCATGCGTGAGTTGGGCAAGGCCGTGCTGGCGTGTGGAACTGGGCTGGCTTGGTCGGGGGAGAGTTGGGCAGAAAGCAGGACGAGAAATGGGAAGAGAGAGAGAGTGTGTGTGAGAGAAGGTGAGCGAGTGAGAGTGAGCGAGAAAAAAAAAGAAAAAATGACGCTGCGGGTGGAAAGTGGGAAACAATACGAGTAAGACAATAAGACAATAGCAATAATGCCAATGCTAATAGCCGGGGTGTAAAACCAGGCAGGAGCGACTTCTTCCGGCAGGAGCGACCTTGGCTGGGTCTTTGTTGCTGCCCAGTCTTTTTGCGTTGTTCGTTGTCCTCGGAGAAGCGCAGCGATAGGGCTTCTCCCCAGCCGTTGGGCCTCCTTCTGCAACGGAATTCGATGCCGACAAACAAAAACCACTCACATGTGCGAGTAAGCTAATGGATGTAGAAAATGGAGAAGAGGGCAAGAAATGCTGCGCTTTCACACCACTTTTGCTGCGTGGTGGCTGGGTTGTGTTTACTTTTTTTCTCGTCTAAGCTGGCTAGTGCTGCCCAAAAGCACGCCACAGCATCTTAGCACTCGTAGTATAGTGGTGTTATTCGGCCGTCATCGGTGCTGGTGGAACTGTGGTGGGACTCTAGTGGGCTTTTTGCTGGACTTTTGCTGCACACATCTCTGACCGAAAAGTTCCACAGAGGGCCCCTCAAAACTGGAGACGATTCCTGGAGACGATTCGAGCACGAAAATATGGAATATTACTCGTATTGCTCTGGACGAACATTTTGATTACAATTTGGCTTCCATTTGCAGATCTGGCGGCTACGAAGAGCAATATCGGGTTGGCCAGGTCTGTGTTTCGTGTTTTGGGGCGTCTGTGTCGGTCATTGTTGTTTATCAGAGCAGGCCATATCGCCGCCGTTATTGGTCGAGCATTAGTGGCGGTGTTGTGGTGTGGTGATTGACAGCCGTTTTACGCACGCTGGACATTTATACGTTCACACCAATAGCAATGATTGAAGGATGTCGCTGAAAAAATAACAATAAAAATAAATGAATGAATAACTGCTGCTCCCGGACAATAAGAACAGAACAAATGAAAACGAAAACAAAAATAAAAACACTCGTAAAGACAGATTCAGAGGGACAGCTAGGAGAGTATTTATTTTAAAAAAATCCAAAATAAAGAAGCCATCAAAATAGTTTAAAACAATAATAGAACAATGCAACCCGAAGCCATGACACTAACTGTAAAAGAAAAAGATATGAATACATGCCACTGCTTCTCGCAAATCCCTCCTCGTTCATTCGTGAAAATACATGTAAGCCATCTGGCGTTTTTTTTTTTTTTTAGGAATATTCTCGCCTACCGGCATCTACACCGCAAACACGCTCCAGTCTAGCCGTTTCACCAGCTGCCGCACCGTCTTGCGGACCTCCTGCGCTGCCGCCTGGGCAGCGGCTGCCGTTGCGCCGTCGGCGGCTGCCAGCGCCTTCTTGGCGTCGAACAGCGTGCCGCAGACGTCGCCCAGGACAGCGGCAAAGGCGGCGTGCAGCAGGTGGTCGGCCTCGGTGGCCAGCACCCGGGTCTGCAGGTAGAACTCCGTGCAGCGCTGGCGGGCGGCGGCGTCGCGCAGAGCGGCGTCTGGCTCGGAGTAGTCCTCGTAGATGCTGAGCAAAAACTGCAGATCCGACGACACGGCGGCAGCGGAGTCGTTGTTGGAAGAAGAAGCAAAGGCGGCCGTGGAGAAGGAGGCTGCAGAGGCGGCAACGGCGAAGATGTCCGCCGACGACGAGCAAGAGGCGGCGGCGGTGACGTTGGCCAGGCGAGCCAGCGCGGGCCAGTAGCGGCACACGATGGTGTCGGCCACATCGCGCCAGTCGTACGGCTGCGGCGCCGGAACCGATGACGACGACCCGGCGGACGAGCCGGCAAGGCGCTGTGCAATCGTGTGGCCGAGATGGGTGCGGATGGCGGCCAGCTCGTCGGCCGACGCGTAGACGAGACGGGGCAGACGGGAGCCGGTCTCGTCCTCGGGCGCGCTCGGGTTCGTCAGGTTGACGGGGAAGAAAAAGGCCGACACCATGGCGCTGTAGTCCAGATACGTGCGGCCGCCCAAGCCAACAAAGCTCTCTTCGGGACTGCCGGGTTGCCGACGCCGTCCTCGGCCGAATCCGGGACCACCGGGACCACCAGGGCTACCAGGACTACCAGGACTACCAGGACCACCAGGACTACCAGGACCACCAGGGCCATCAGGACCACCCGGACCACCCGGACCATCAGGACCGCCGCCCGGCTTGCCCGGGCTGCCACCGCCCGGCGGACCATGACGGGGCCCGCGGCGGTCGCCGCCCTGGTCGCTCCGCTGCAGCGACTGCACTTCCTCCAGGCCGTCAAAGAAGTCGCACTTGATCACTTCAATGCCGGGCGTCTCGGTGCGAATCACGCCCTGCAGTCTCCACTCGGCGCACAGATCGCAGAGGTCGAGCGCCCGCTGGAACTCGCCTGGCGGGCCAGGTGGCCGGGCCGTCGGCTCGGCGGCAGCAGCGGCGGCGGCGGCGGCGTGGTCTGCAGCCGGAGTTCCCGGAGTCCCTGGCCGCGCCGCCCTCAAAACGAGATCCTGCGTGTCGATGACGCCCGTGTCCTGCTTGTTGCCGCTCATGCCGTCAATGTACAGAAAATGCAGAGGCCGGGTCACGCGGTAGCTGTGCAGCCAGCCGTGCTCGTTGTCCTCGTCGTCCTCGTTGTCGTCCTCGTTGTCATTGCCAGCACCGCCGCCGCCCAGAACGGCCTGCGACCGGTCTGGGCCAGATCGCCCGTGCGGGCTGCCCCGGCCGGCTGGTCCGGGTCCATCCCCACCACCACCACCACCGCCACCCTCCTCGCCGCCGTCGCCCGGCCGACGGCGCCGGGGCCGCGCGAACATCTCGGCATGCTCAATCTCAAAGGCCAGCCAGTCGAGCGTCGTGGGCGTCGCATTGCGCCCGTTGCCATGGTGCAGCAGCACGCCGGCGGGGATCGTGGCCAGGATCAGCGACATGCCGTTCGGGTGCAGGCTGCTGCCCCATTTGCGCAGAGAATCGAAAACGGCGTTGAAAACCTGGTGGCCGCGCAGCGCTGCCACCTCGGTGCTGGGGCCAAATCCAGCGGCGGCAGCAGCAGCAGTTGGAGAAGCTCCGGCGCCAGCTGCCGTGTCACCATGGCCAAGCACGCCGGTCGGCGAAACCACCACCACGGCTGCTGTCCAAGCCAGCAGTGTTTTGAGGGGGAACATTGCGGGCAATCAGCACGGCGACGACATGGAAGGCAGAACTGGCTGTAGCGCTGCTCTGTCAAACACAAGAGAGAAAAAAGAGAAACAGAAACAGAAACAGAAAAAAGAAAACAACAAGACTGAGACAGAAAGAGTAATTGGGAAAGACAACCAGTAATAACTCGCCCATGCGACAGTCTTGGCGCATTCCCGCGGCCCTACAGAGTATTGCACCAAGCCAAAAACAGAAGCGATGCGCAAGCAGACGCGCGGCCGCTGCCGAGGGATGGGCTATTAAAACGGCTCCGACTGATACGCCGATAAAACTGTGAAGAATGCTCTTGCTTGCTTTTTCCAGTATCCGTACACACTGCTTCTTTCTAGTTTGGTATTACTTTCATATAGATAGCACTCAAGGCTGCGATCAGCCTCATGAATGTGAGTGTTTGAACACCACACAACCAACACGAACGGGAGCACTATATGTCTGAATGTGCACCACATGGTTGTACGTTAGCCAGGGCGGACCATGCTGGCCTTTCTTCTTTAGAACTGCCCCCGTAATCAGAGATAGATTACCAAAGCCAGGTTCTCTTGTCGTCTGGACTCGTTCTCTCTCCTTCTCATTCCAAGTGGCAGGTCTGTCGCAGGTAGCGGTTGATGCTTCAAACAGAGCCATGGCTAACAGGCAGTTGCGAGGAAGTACGAGAGTGTTCTGGACCTATTGGTCAAGCGTGGCTTCCACACGCCATGTTTGCAGTTTATAGACTTTCTGCAAGGCATCTCGTCAAGAGTTGTCCAACGTCGCCGTGCGGCAATGACTTTTGTAAATGTTCCATCCTTGTATAGACTGTTTCGATCCCATGCGGAGTTCGACCAGACAGCCCAGAGTCTCTTTACACAAGGACCCGTCGCCGGTCAGAGCAACCATTGTTTCGAGGCTGTCGTGACACCATTCTTCCACCATGCGCGAAGCACGTGCTCTTCCAGCCAAAGTTTGGTCTAAACTTGCTGGACTCTGACAGCAACATTGACCCATATGCAGACGACCGTATGGCTCTGTCTGGATTGTCGGCTATAAACTGGCCTTGCCGTTGTAACGCGCAACATGCCACCGATGGCGATGCATTTGTAACTATTTGTTATCGACATCTTTGTCGCTGGTTCGAACTGTTTCCACTATGGTGGCCTGAAAAGTCTTGTATATAATCACGCCGTATCAGAATTGCAGATCTTCACTCTCAAGACGCCAGGCATTAAAGCCTTTAAGTCGCGGATTGCCAGCTGTCGTATCGTACAGCACAGATAGACAAACTCTGCGATTTATACAGACGAAGCCAACTACAATGTACACTGTTTGTCGACGGGGCGTTCATATCTGATCTCTCAGTATATATGTTGGTGATGCTTCGTCGTTTCTTTTTCAGCCTGGTACCCTGTTCATCGTATCTCGGATTTCACGAGTCCAGACTGGCCACGTCTCCAGCGTTGTTTTGAACTTCCTCGGCATTGTGCGTGTCGTCGGACAGCTCGCTAGCATAATGTCGACAATATGTGGCGAGGAGTGTGGCAGTTGGCATTTGGGTATTAATAGAGGCTATCTGCCAGCGGACCGTTTTAGGTATCTCCGCAGGCGAATATATCTGAAACGAACTACCGAGTCTGTCGAGCCGACAGGACAAGGTCGACACCAGCGTGTCATTGTCGATGGGATTGCGGGGTCGCCTTCATCGCTGTTTCGATTCCGAAGTCGACTAAAAAAAAAGGACGATGCGCTACTGGCAAGTATCTCTTCGGTCGCATTGACAGTTCTTCCTCCAGACAGAGCGTCTTTGGGTTTTTGACGTCGTTCATTGTGTGTGGGTTTGCAGGAATTTAGTCTGACAAAAAGAGAGCAAACCAGAAAGAACAAAAGAAAGGAAGAAAAAAGAAGAAAAGAAAAAAAAGAAAAAGACGACTACAAAAAAGAAACAAAATGTCGACCACGTTGAGGGTCGACAGCTCGACCGCCAAACCCACACAGACTGTCCCGACCGTACCGCTGCTTGTCGGCGGCAAAGAGCATGTCACGTCGCTGGTTTTCCCCGTGAATTCGCCAGACCATTCCGGCGGTGCCATTTGGGAGTCGTCGTCGGCCCAGCGGGCGGACGTGCTGGCAGCTGTGGAAGCAGCCGAGGCCGCGTTTCCCGGATGGTCGGCCACCAAGCCGGCTGTGCGGCGAAACCTTCTTCTGCGGGCCGCCGACCTGCTGGAGGCGAACGCGTCCGAGTACGAGGCATACATGGTCCGAGAGACCGGCTCGAGTGCCGCGTTTGCCCAGTTCAACACGACGACGTCGGCCGAGATCATCCGCGACGTGGCGGGGCGCATCAGCGGAGCCCTGAGCGGCGCAGCGCCCATTTGCGAGGATGCGGGCACGCAGGCTCTCGTGGTGAAGGAGCCGTACGGCGTGGTGCTGAGCATAGCGCCGTGGTAAGTGACAGGGAGGACGCCGAGACTCGTCCGGGTTTTTTTTTTTTTTTTTTTTTTTTTTTTTTTTTTGAACTCGAGCCTGACCTCCAGGAATGCACCGTACATCCTCGGCATCCGGTCCGTGGTGTATGCGCTCGCTGCTGGAAACACGTGCGTCCTCAAGGGCAGCGAGCTGTCTCCGCGGTGCTTCTGGGCCATTGGCACGCTGTTTGCGAAAGCCGGCCTGCCCGACGGCTGTCTGAACGTGATCTACCACCGCCCGGCCGACGCCGCCGAGATGACGCGGCTCCTCGTCGAGCATCCGGCCGTCAAGAAGGTCAATTTCACCGGTAGCACGGCGGTGGGCAGCATTGTGGCCGAGATGGCGGGCCGCAACCTCAAGCCGGTCCTGATGGAGCTGGGCGGCAAGAACAGCTCGATTGTGTGCGAAGACGCCGACCTGGGCCTGGCCGCCCAGCAGTGTGCACTGGGTGCCTATCTACATGTAGGTGGAGGAGGAGAGGGGGAGGAGAGGGGGAGGAGAGGGGGAGGGGAGGAGGAGAAGAGAAGGGAGAGAGGCAGCGCAATGCGCAGTCACAGAGAAGTGCCAGCTTGGTCCGGAATACACTGCTGACCACCAGGCCGGCCAAATCTGCATGTCGACTGAGCGCATTCTCGTGCACAAAGGCGTCCTCGAGCCCTTTACGCGCGAGCTCAAAACAGCCATCGAGGCCATCTTCGAGAGCGGCGGCACGGCTCAGGCTCTGGCCCACCCGGGCGGGTTTGACAAGATGGCCCGGCTGGTGGACGACGCTCTGGCCAAGGGCGCCGTGCTTGTTCACGGGACAGCGCCATCTGCGGCGACGACGGCAACGACATCACCGCCGCGGATCCAGCCTCTCGTGCTCTCGGGCATCACCAGAGACATGGACATGTACTACACCGAGAGCTTTGGCCCTGGCGTGTCGCTCATGGCCGTGGCCGGCGACGACGAGGCCGTGGCCATTGCCAACGACTCCGAGTACGGGCTCAGCGGCGCCGTGTTCACGGCCAGCCTGGCCCGCGGCCTGGCCATTGCCCGGCGCATCGAGACGGGCGCCGTGCACATCAACAGCATGAGCGTGCACGACGAGGCGGCGCTGCCGCACGGCGGCGTCAAGAAGAGCGGCTGGGGCCGCTTCAATGCCGATGCTGGGCTCGGCGAGTTTCTGCGCACCAAGACGATCACGTTCAAAACGGCTTACTGAGGGCGAGCGGATACTGCAGATGGCCGACGCCCAATTTGTATATGATCGGAAAGAGAGGAGTGAGAACTACTGTCTATTGGTGAACATATCCTTCTTACTTCGGCCTTGGCCAATGCAAACCATCTTTATAACGTAGAAGCAGCAATTTAGCTGCCATGACAAAGTAGACTACTAGGCGCAGCCCAACGAGCCTCAGCCAAGAAGCAGAATAGCTCTGATGAAAGGAAAAGACCCCTTGCGCATTAACTCCAAAGCGTAAAGCCGACCAGGAAAAGGCTTCTTGTGCTATCAAAGCGTAAAGCCGGCGTCCACGATCACGTTCTGGCCTGTAATCGTCTTGGAAGTGACAAACGCCCGCACTTGGGCGGCCACGTCTTCGACGGTGGCAATTGTGTGCAGCTTGTTGGTCTGCTTGATGGCTTCAATCCGTTCGGGCGGAAAAGTCATGCCCCATTCCTTTGTGTGCCAGCACACGGTCAGCTAGGGTCTGCAGCCAGGGAGAGAGAGAGAGAGACACCAGCCAGAGACGGTCAACTCACAGTCAAGAGAAGTCCGGGCGAGACTGTGTTGACGCGGATCGCCGGCGCAGCAATGGTCGCCAGCGCCTTGATCAGATGGATCTGAGCGGCTTTGGAGACGGCGTACGGCTGTCCTGTTAGCGAGAGACGGACAGCGGAGTCTGCAGACGGGGACTCCCTCTTCAGGTGCCGAGAGGACCGAGGCTTTGCCTCATTTTTCTTCTTCGATCTTCTTCTTCGATCTTCTTCTTCGATCCTCCTCTCACTCACCAAACTGCTGCCGCTCGGCTTGCACCCCGCCACGCTGGCCGTGCTCACAAAGACGGCCGAGCCCGGCTCCTCGGCGTGGCTGGCCTCGAGCCAGCGCCGGGCGGCGTGGAAGAGCCACAGATGCGACTTGACGTTGATCGTGAAGCACGTGTCCCAGTCGTCCTCGTGCATGCCGTCGTCGAGGTCGTCGAAGCGGCGGATGTGCGTCCAGCCGACGTTGGAGATGACGACGTCCAGACGGCCGCCGGCCGCCGCCGCCGCTTCGCCGACGAGGCGGACGACCTCGCTCTTCTGCGAGAGGTCGGCCTGGATGGCCTGGAAGACGGGCGATGCGCGGGGCGGCTGGGCCAGTACCGGGGTCGGCGACCGAGCCGGGGCAGGGCCGGCGGCGGCGGCCGCAGCCTCTTTGCGCAGCTCCTCCACCAGAGCCCGGGCGCGGTCGGCATTGTGCGAGTAGTTGATAATGACGGACATGCCCAGCTCGACAGCCAGGACGCGCGCAATGGCCGCCCCCAGCCCGGCACTGCCGCCGGTGACGAGAGCCGCTTTTCTCAGCGACATGGCTGGGCTCTGGCGAGGGAGACGACTTTGTCGAGATGGAGCGACTCTGGCAGATGGAGCGACTCTGGCAAGATGGAGACGACTTTGTCAAGATGAAGACGACTCAATGTGGTGGCCTCTCAGGCGGTGGCTCAAAAGGCTGTTTTGGTATGACTCAAAGTGGTGCGGAGACGGCCACCAGGTCTTAGCTTCTCCTCCAACCGAGGACCAGGTCTTAGCTTCTCCTCCAACCGAGGATGAAATACGATTCGGTGGACTTAACGCATGAGCACTAACCAACGGAAGAGAGCTACCAAAAGGATGTATAGTATCAGTTTTCATTTACTCTGTGTACAAAAGGATGTATAGTATCAAATTTCATTTACTCTGTGTACAAGCCAACCGCCTATTGTGGCATCGTCCACAGCACAGCAGTAAAGAAAGTCTGGTACTTGGACAGAATTGAGTAGACAGAATATATGCCAATGTATGCTACTTGTCGTCTAGCAGATGCCTCCTTCTCCAATGGTAGATGCTTGTTATCCCGTTTGCTCTTCCCTCTGCTTTCTCCAGCCAGATTCCCCCTCTGCCCAACCGCCCGGCCATATCTTGTCCTGGTTGGCGGCAAACCACTCGCCGTCGTGTGCGAGCACGACCTCGACGGGGACGCCGTCCAGGCCCTGGTCCTGCAGCGCCTGAATGCGGGCCAGCGTCTGCTCGGCGCGCGCCTTGTCGATGTGCAGGCAGATGTGGCGGGTCCCTCCTCCGTGGAGAAGGGGGTCCGGAGCCGTCCAGACGGCGATGCCGGCCTCGCGGCGGAGAATGCGCGGGTGGTGGCAGGCGTCGCCGGCCAGATACACCCACTGGTCGGTGGCGACGCGCACCAGCAGGTTGAGGTGGCCGACAATGTGGCCGGGGCTGTCGACGAGAAAGACGAGGCCGTCGCCGAACAGATCCCAGACGTGGTCGAGCTGGCCGAGGGGGTGCCAGCCGCCTGAGTGGCCGTCTGAGGGGCTGTTTGGGGGGCTGTCCGAATGACTGGCTGATCGGCTCGGCAGTATGCTCTGCAGACTCGTCTTGGTCGGCTGGTAGTGCGGGTCGTCGGCGGCCGGCTCGTCGCCCACGCGCGGCCGGTCCGGCGGCGGCAGCTCCACCAGGCGGTCGTCGATGTCCGGGCCGTCCGGCGTGGCCGGGAAGCGGAACAGGTCCGGCTCGTAGGCGGTGCCGGAGTGGCTGCAGACGCCGCGCTCGAGCAGCCGCCGCGTGCCGTAGCCGACGACAAAGTGGGCGCGGGCAAAGTCGCGCGGCGTGCCCACGTGGTCGTAGTGGATGTGGCTCAGCACGACGGCGTCGATGTCGGCCGGCGCCAGCAGGCCGCCCCGGCGCAGCGACTCGGCCACGTCCGGCGCCGTCTGCACCGGCTGGCGGCGGCGCTGGATGTGCGTCCGGATGCTGTCGGCGTAGTCGTGCCAGGCCCGGCGCAGGCCCAGGTCGAAGACGAGCCGGAAGCCGGTCGGGTGCTGCACCAGAAACGAGAGCGACGGCACCGCCAGGCCGCCGGGCTCGGCCGTCTGGTCGCTGCACAGGCTGCTCAGCGGCATCGTCAGCGACCCGGCCGGAAGTACCGACAGCCGGGCGTAGGGGCCAGTCATGCTGCAGTGTCGTTGTGTGAGGCAAACAACTATTCAACAACCATCCATTCAACAACCTGATTCATTCAACAACCGTCCATTCAACAACCATCCATTCAACAACCTCGTCTATTCAACCTCATCTATTTCACTGATTAAAGTGCAGACAGTACACGTGTGCTTGGCCCATAAATAAAACATGGCCTCCGCCATCCTGACTATCGCATTCTGTGATTGACGCTTCCTTCACGTCATCAGCGCCATGCTGGTGAAGAATGGCGAATTTGCGTCTAGCCTGCTTTTTGCAACCACAACGGCTTGCTTTTTCAACATCTCCCACCGACGAAGCGGTAGCGCCACGCCAAGCGCCGTCTCTCGCGCTCTTGTGCATTCTGTTCCTGGGAGCGCCAGAGCCAAATCTCGCTTCGTGATGTTGTGCCACGCGGACTGGACCCGGTGGCCGGGTGGCCGGGAATAAGCACTGCCATGTGTACTTGGTTGGCCTGCATGGCGACCATGTGGTGGACGGTCGATATGGGCGTTTTGGGCCCTCCCGCATTGCCCTCGCCATTGCCCTCACACATTGCCTCGCTCATTGCCCTTGCACATTCGCATGCACTCTTGTCCATGGCATCATATACCAGCGGCGGTCTCATCTTCGTGCGCATGGCATCATGGCCAGGAACGATGATCGGAGAGAGGCGCAAAGGATGTGCCGAATCCGGCGGTGGCTGCTGGAGGCTACATAAGACTGAGAGACAGAAGGCTATAAGATTGAGAGATACATAAAGACTGAGAGACACAAAAAGTGCACTGCGTCGCCTGAATATCTCGTGCAAGTCTGAAATCGCCTGTCCTCCGCCACGTCCGCCCACCATGACCGAGAAAGCTGCACCGCAAATCACAGAGGCCGGCTACACATCGACCGGCGACGCGTCGGCCGAGGCAGACCGGCAGCCGGAGCCATCGCCGGCCGTCGTGTTCGACGCCGCCGAGGAGGCCCGCGTGGTGCGCAAGCTGGACGTGTGGATCATCCCGCCGATCATGCTGATGTACCTGCTGAGCTTCCTGGACCGCGTCAACATCGGCAACGCGCGGCTGTACGGGCTGGAGAAGGACCTGGGCCTGCACGGCAACCAGTTCCAGCTGGCCGTGTCCATCATGTTTGTGACGTACGTGACGGCAGACATTCCGTCGAACCTGGTGCTGAAGCGGCTGCGGCCGTCGCGCTGGCTGGCCTTTATCACGGCCGGCTGGGGCCTCGTGGCCACGCTGACGGGCCTCGTGCAGAACGTGGGCGGCCTGCTGGCCTGCCGCCTGCTGCTGGGCGCGCTCGAGGGCGGCATGTTCCCCGGCCTGACGCTGTACCTGACGCTCTTCTACACGAAGCGCGAGCTGGCCCTGCGCATCGGCTATCTGTTTGTGTCCTCGGCCGTGGCCGGCTCGACCGGCGGCCTGCTGGCCTACGCCATCGGCTTCCTCGACGGCGCCCGCGGCCACCGCGCCTGGCGCTACATCTTCATCCTCGAGGGTGTCCCCACCGTCGTGCTCGGCGTGCTCATCCTGTGGTGGCTGGCCGACGAGCCGGCGACGGCCGCCTATCTGAGCCCGCGCGAGCGCGCCATCGTGCGCCAGCGCCTCGCCCGCCAGCTCGGCCACGCCTCCGCCTCGGCCCAGCGCGTCCTGCCGGCCGACGTCCGCGCCGGCTTTCTCGACTGGAAGATCTGGGTCTTTGCCGTCGCCCAGTTCGGCTCCAACGTCGTCCTCTACGGCTACTCCACCTTTCTGCCCACCATCATCAAGGGCCTCGGCCGCTGGTCCACCGCCGAGGTCCAGTGCCTGACCGTGCCCTGCTACGCCCTCGGCGCCCTCGTCTACATCGCCGCCGCCGCCCTGTCCGACCGCCACCAGCTGCGCATGCCCTACGTCGTCGCCGTCGGCCTCGTCACCGTCGCCGGCTACGCCGTCCTCGTCAGCAGCTCCGCCGGCGTCGCCGCCAAGTACGCCGCCTGCTACCTCGTCGCCGCCGGCTTCTACGTCATCATCGGCATCCCCCTGGCCTGGCTGCCCGGCAACAACCCGCGATACGGCAAGCGCGTCATTGCCACCGGCATCCAGACCACCATTGCCAACATGGCCGGCATTTCTGCTCCGTTTGTATGCCTCTGTTTCCCCCCTTTTTTTTTTGTTTTTGATACCCAAGACTTTGCCAGGTCCCCTAACCCAGCGTCGTCGTCATCCATCCTAACTCGCTCCAGATGTACCCTACCAAAGACGCGCCCCGCTACCTGCTCGGCCACAGCGTGTCTCTGGCCATGGTCACAATGTCACTGGTCATCTTGTTCGGCATGGGTCTGTGGCTGCGGCACGTCAACCAGAGCCGCGATGCCGGCAAGGAGGACCATGTCGCCGACGGTCTGTCCGAGCACGAGGTTGAGGAACTCGGCGAACGGAACCCTGCTTACCGGTATCTTTGGTAAAGGGACGGAGAGAGATGGTGGCCAAAGAAAAATATAGATTTGCGGTTTGGGAGAAGTCCGACGAAAATAGATAGACTTGCTTTAAAAGTCAAGTACAAAACGCCTTCTTATTTTTTCACAGCCTAGTCTCTCTCTCTCCTAATTCCATCCTAGCCCCCTCCTAGCCCCCTCCCCCCCCCCCCCTACTTGTCCAGATTGCCAATCGTGATGCTCTTGATGTTCTGGTACTCGGCCAGGCCGTGCAGGCTGCCCTCCTTGCCGTAGCCGCTCTCCTTGATGCCGCCAAACGGCGCCTCGGCCGCGCTGATCTTGCCGGTGTTGACGCCCACCATGCCCACCTGCAGCTTCTGGGCCACGCGCATGACCCGGCCGACGTCCCGCGAGAAGAAGTAGCCGGCCAGCCCAAACTCGGTGTCGTTGGCCATCCGCACCGCGTCCGCCTCCGTGTCGAACTCGAAAATCGGCGCCAGCGGACCAAACGTCTCGTCCTTGCTGACCACCATGTCCTCCGTCATGCCCGACAGCACCGTCGGCAAGAAGAAAAAGCCGGCCGACTCGTCGGGCGCCCGCCCGCCCACCTCGACCCGCGCCCCCTTCTGCACCGCGTCGGTCACGTGTTCCTTCACCTTGGCCACGGCCGCCCGGTTGACCAGCGGGCCCTGGCTGGCCTCCTTGTCGAGGCCGCCGCCGACGCGCAACTGCGACACCTTCTCGACCAGCTTGGCCGTGAAGGCCTTGGCCACGCCTTTCTGGACGAGGAGGCGGTTGGCACTGTTGGGCATGGGCAATGGTCAGAATGAAGCAAAGAGGAGGTGCTTAGAAAACAAACAGAAAAAAAAAAAGAAAGAAAGAAAGAAAGAAAGAAAGAAAGAAAGAAAAAAAGAAAGAAAGAAAGAAACGCACCACACGCAAGTCTGACCCGAGCAGCGAAACTTGCAGACCATGACGCCCTCGACGGCCAGGTCGAGGTCGGCGTCGTCAAACACGACAAACGGCGCGTTGCCGCCCAGCTCGAGGCTGACTTTCTTCAGCGTGCCGGCGGCCAGCTTGGCCAGCATCTTGCCCACGCCCGTCGACCCGGTAAAGGAGATTTTCTTGACCAGCGGGTTTGTCGCCAGCTCCGCCGCCGCCTCCCGGTCCCGGGTCGGGCACACCTGGATGGTCTTGGGCGGCAGCCCGGCCTCGACGGCCAGCTTCACCAGAGCCAGGCACGAGTACGGCGTCTCGCTCGGCGGCTTGATCACCACCGCACACCCGGCCGCCAGCGCCGGCCCAATCTTGCGCGTGATCATCGCCGCCGGGAAGTTCCACGGCGTGATGATGCCGCACACCCCCACCGGCTCGCGCACCGTCAGCAGCGCCGTGTGCGGCGTCGACGACGGAATCGTCGTGCCGTACGACCGCGCCGCCTCCTCGGCAAACCAGGCGATGAAGCTGGCCGCATACTGAACCTCGCCCTTGGCCTCCGACAGCAGCTTGCCGTTCTCGAGGCTCATAATCACGGCAACTGCAACGTCAGTCATCGTTTCTGGCTGTGCGGCTACTGAGGCTACAGGCCGGGAACACACTCACGGTCGTCGGCATTCGCCATGATCAGGTCGTACCACTTCCGCAGCAGCGCTCCGCGGGCGGCCGCCGTCGTGCTCTCGAAATACTGCGGCTGCGCATCATATGCACTCTGGATCGCCAGCTTGAAGTCCGCTAGGCTGCAGTCGGACACTTGGCCGAGCACGGTGGCCGACGCCGGTTCTTTTCAGTCAGCTTGAGCTCGGCAGAAGCGCCATCATCGTTTGTTGTTGTTATTCATTCTTCACCTACCGTATACATCAAACTTCTTGTCTTTGGAGACCCATTTCCCGTCAACAAAGGCATCCTGAATAAAGAGGCTGCTGTTGCGAAGCTGTAAACGTATGAGGTCAGTTTTCACGAAAGAAAACGTAAAAAAAAAAAAAAAAAACGGACAGAATCTCCGTCTCTTCAGATCAAACATACACCCTTGATGGCCGTCTTGTGATACTCCGCAGTGATCGAACCCATTTTCGGACAGGTTTAAGGCAGTGTCGAGAAAAATTGTAGAATGACCTCTTCGCTGCTGCTGAACGAGATTGAAACTTTGAAATCTGTTCTTGTAATGGATCAATCTGCTGCTGCAAGCGAAATTCCTCAACTAAACGATGGCAGCCGAATCGCCTGGCTGAAGGACCACGGAAGACTGCGACGGCTCTACGCAGTACTTTGTGCGGAACTCGTAGTGCCAACGGTAGTGCCAACGGTCATTGCCGTGGAAATCAGGTTCCGAAAGGTGCGTGGCTTAGTGATTCGGCAGCTCTAGTGGCAAACTGGTAGCAGATGCCTTCATCAGTTCGTCGGAAATAGGAACAGGCGGGTACATAGGGAGTTGATTCGAGCAGCAAGAAGGATCAGTGTAAGGCCAAGAAGGTAAAGTCCGAGATGGAAAAGAGTCCGAGTTAAATACAATACAATGTTTTTCTTCCATCTTTTTGATTTATTTCAAAGTAACATCAGCCGTAAATTTGGATGAATAAACTCATTACACCAAAACGGTCAAGGAGACCAGTAAGAAAACAAACAGTACATTGTCGTTAACCATGCTCGTTCTCCACGAACAGAGAAACCAGCCAGCAAACAAGCGAGCTACAGCACTCGACATGCCGGCCGGAGTCTCAAGCCTACTTGCCACATGGGCTATTCCTCATCATACGGTGGCGAGAGAGCTCGACTCATTACGTAGCTTTTGGATGGCAGTGTGAAAATTCTGATGCTATAGTTCCATCCAGCTGCTACGCGCACTCTACTACACGACATCAGTAATACGGTCCAACTGCCGGCGAAGCAGTCAATCTCTCACAATTTTATTTTTCTACTTTGCGTACATATCGATCAGGTGTCACGGGATGGAACCCAAACGACAGGCAAAGACGGCACACTAATATATCCCATCGCGCAACAATGTTAACAGTCCTAAACTAAAAGAAGAAACCGAGGACTGCATTTTGTCTCGTCTCGAACGGCAGGCTCACGGCGGCGGTGCAGCCCCGTCCAAGTCTTTGAAGAAGTGGTATCCCTTGTCGGTCATGTCGTTGAATCGCTTCTTGCGATCAAGCGCGTCGATGGCTTTCACGTCTTCCTCGGACAGCTTGAAGTCGCTTTCCAGATTGGCCCGGATGCGCTCCTCGCTCTTGGACTTGGGAATCACACTGTTGCCGTGGTTGATGCCCCATGCTGCATGGACCAGTTAGCTCTCCGCTTTGAAATGGCATTGATTGTTTTTTTTTTTTTTTTTTTTTTCAGACGTCTTCGCACCGCACCGCAAAAATACGCAAAAATACGCAAAAATACTTACCCAGTGCCACCTGAGCGCCCGTCTTGCCGTATTTCTTGCCGATGCGGACCAGGGTCGGTTCGTCGATCAGGTACTCCACCTTGTCCTTGCCGTCGGTGTACAGGTTGTTGCGGTTCCCCAGAGGCGAGTACTGCGTGATGGCAATTCCCTTGCTCTTGTTGTAGGCCACAAAGTCTTTCTGCTGCAGCCACGGGTGGAGCTCCAGCTCATGCACCGCCGGCACGACACTGGTCTTGGCCAAAAGATGGTCCAGCTCGGCGTGCGAGAAGTTGCAGATGCCGATCGCCTTGGCCTTGCCCGCCTTGTATAGCTTCTCCATTTCTTTATACGACTGGTGGCGCGGAGAAGAGGAAAAAAGAGAGAGACATGGTCAGTCTAAAAAAAAAGAAAAAAAGAAAAAGAAAGAAAGAAAGAAAGAAAGAAAAAACTGCCTTTGCTCGGCCCAAACACAAACTCACATCGGCATAGTCGACCTTGTCAGTCTGAGTCTTTTCGCCTGGCAGGATGGCCGAGGGCCAATGGATCAAAAACAGGTCCACGTAGTCGAGCTGGAGATCCCGGAGGGACTGTTCCAGGGCACCCTTGACGTCTTGAGGGCGCATGTCTGCCTTCCAGAGCTTCGTTGTGACAAACAACTCCTCGCGAGGCACGCCGCTCTTCTTGATGGCCCTGCCCACGGCCGGCTCGGTGCCATAGCTGCAATCGATGTTAGAACGGAACTTTTCCCTCGACAGCGGCCAACTGAATCAAAAAAGAAGCATACATTCTGGCGGTGTCAATGTGACGGTAGCCAACTTTGATGGCCGTCAAGACGGCATCTTCCTGCGCATCCTCGTCTTGCCAGGTACCAAAGCCCACAGCAGGCATTTTGGCACCCGTGTTCAGAGTCACGGATGTAGGCATCGTTGCTCAGACGAGATGTGAGACGGTATACAGATGGGGATAGCAAAGCTTTTTTTTTGAATGTGGAAATCGTGGACGTGCTGCTATGTAGGTGATGCTACTGCTACAAACAACGCGAGACAGTTGAAATAAAAAGAGAACATGACCAGGGTGCTCTTACAAACAACGCGGGACAGTTTAAATATATACGAGAGAATGACAGTCCCAACTGCAACGCAATGTCACTACAAGCAATGGGATATTTGTTAAGCTTGGAATCCAACAACAGCAATGTTACCACAAGCAATGGGATATTTGCTAAGATCTGGGGATGGCTGATTCATCGCCCAACTCTCCAGTTAATATATGACGTCTGATACACACCTGTCCCTTCTTTGAGTTCTACCTCGCTTCTAGCCTAGCGCTAGAATTAATTCGGATCTGCGTTCTGTTCTCTTTCGCTTTTATTCAATGTCCATTTTCGGGGGGGCAATTGAGGCCTATTCCTCGGTGTTTACTTTTTTAACGAGATATGTCTGTCAGACTACAACTGGAGGAGAAAATTGTTATAAAAGCCGTTAGAGCCGTTCGGCCTCGTTCTACCCAACTGGGTTCGGCAATCGCTTTGTTTGTCCTTATAAAGTAAGCTGCTTCTTCAAAATGCGGTGGCACCGAGGTACACGTCTCAGACCGCCCATTCCAAAATTCTGACCCATTCCGACAGGATCAGGAATTATATGCCATTCCAGTACGCGATTTGGAAGCAGCGCTGAAACACCAAGGCAGGGAGCCTCGTCGAGGCGATATCCTGGTTGTGCGGACCGGCTATATCAAGCGCTATAACGAGGCCACCGAAGCCGAGCTGCAGTATTGGCCGAGTAGCCACAGAAAAGACGGTCCGCTGGCTCTACAAGCACCTCTTCTCAGCGGTAGCAGGCGACACCATTGTGTGGGGAGTGCTCATTGGCGAGCTGTGGCAATTGCTGTATTTTAGCCAGGCGTGTAGCCGGGAGTGAAGCACAATTGTTATAAGCTCACCCCAGCCCGAGTTCGAAAGGAGGAGAGAAGCCGTAATCAGCCATCCATGAAAAGGCTACAGCGTACGAGCGTCGGGATTGCCACCCTCTGCCACGCCAAAAGAGGGCGTACAGCTTCATGGGTGTTTGTTGCATAGATACCGAGCATCTTGGACCACTCAACATTAACTCAACATTGATGAAGAAACACAAGTGAAGCAGTCTAAATGGGATGACTCTTTTTTCTTTTTTTTCTCGCATACTTTCTAGCACTATTACAGAGCCACGGCCCCCAGTCTGAAATGTCTACCACAGCGCAGTCGTGTACCAAAAGACAGATGGCCACAACGAGGAAGCACACTGCCGTTTATAGTCGGCGCCTCCGGGCAAGTCAATGTCGAAACGATTGTGCATCTGGTTTCTTTGCAGTTCGCCACTGCCTGGATCAGGGCCTCCTGGATGTACAGTGCAGAGAGCGTCACCGCTTTGTCGTTTCTTCTCTCGGCAGGGCCTCTGCGGCGCCAAAGCTCTCGGCCAGCAGCTCGTTGAACCAGCGGGCGCGTTCCAGCTTAGGCACGTGACCGGAGCCTTCGCGCATGACGGGGCGCGCCGGCTGCAGCACGTCCATGAGGTGGGCGCCGTAGCGGGCCGGGATCATGGCGTCCTCGCTGGCGTGCATGACGAGGATGCGCTGGCGGCCGACGGCGTCGGCGAGCTCGCGCAGGCGGGCGTCGGACATGTGGTGCATGGACGAGGCCAGAAAGTGGCCGAGCACGGCCCAGCGGTCGGCATTGGTAAAGGTGGGATCGTTTTGCTTGGTGAGCTCCTGGGCGGCATAGCGGGCGTAGTTGTTGTCGAAGCGGAGATACGCGGGGCCGCCCGAGGCCGGCGGACCGACGCCGGGCATGGCGGGCGCCGGCACAGGCAGCTCGGCGTCGTCGGGGGCCAGCAGCCACTCGTGGCTGAACATGGCGGCCGCCGCCGCCCACAGAGTCTCGTCGACCGTCTTCTTGCGCAGCACCTGGCCGTAGCTGCGCAGGTAGTCCATCCAGCTGGCCTCGATGTGCGCAGCCGTGTGCACGAGGTTGAGGCTGGCGATGCGCTTCGGGATCAGCAGGCCCAGCTCCTGCGCGATCATGCCGCCGAGGCTGAGTCCCACCACGTGGACCTGCCGCGGCTCGGTCCAGCCGGCGTGGTCCATCACCTGCACGAGGTCGCGCGCCATCTCCGACGAGCTGTACCACCACGGCTTGTCGGAAAACCCGGACCCGCGATTGTCCACCAGCATGACCGAGTACTGCTCGCGCCGCAAATGTCCAAAATACAGCGTCTGCCGCTGCCAGGCCGTGTGGCGTGCAGATATGCCACAGATGAGCTATTGGGGCCGCAGCAGCACTGCCGTGTTAGAAAAGGGGAAAAAAACAATACTGGTAGGCGGCGAGATGATCGAGACAGCGGAAATAGCCAAAGAACCAAAGGACCAAAGAACCCTGAGACAGAGACCAGAAACGACGCCGGAAAGATAGCAGAGTGCGCCCTGGGCATCCACCCCGGCTCAAAAGACACCAGCCACCCACCAAGATATGTATTGGTCCACGGCCGTGGATCTCGTAGTAGATCTTGAGTGGACCGCAGCGCCGGCCTTGGGCCACGATCGCTGTGTTTTTCACATCGGCCTCCAGCTGCCAGACCGCCGTTGGGTAGGCCGAGTGTTCCATGATCTCCGCCGCCGTTGGCAGCTTATGTCTGCATCATTGTGTCAAAAGTCAGTGCTTGGGTTCTAGAAAATGTGGATGGAGACAAGTGGAGGAGCAGGAGACTTCTCTCAATGGATGGTCTCGGCCAGCAAAAAAAAAAAAAAAAGGCAGAAAGAAACGGTCTTGGAACGTACGTGGGCAGCATTTTGAAAAACTATGCTTGTCTGAAAGCAGCAGCGATGTGCCAAGTGACAAAAAAAAATGTCACGACAGCGAAACGGGCGCTCGTTGTCGTATGTGGTCTGTCTGTTCATATATTTGTCGTCCATGGCTTGACCTTTTCCTCTTCCCCTCAAACATCCGCAAACAGTCTACGGCACTGCTTCCGCAAGCACGTCACAAGTCACGATATATATTGTCGCGCGCTGGGTAAGGGTGTGTCTCTATGGGAGCTTAATATTATGTCTCTATGAGATAAGTACAGCGGCTTGGCTGACGTCTCTTTGCTGCTCCTCGACTGCGCATCTTTCCACGCGTGTGAGATATATGGCCACACCCGCAAGAATCGTTTCTCTCAGACGGCTAGAATTTCCAAATGAGGGGGCTTATTTCATTTGAAAGCACGCTGTCGGCCATGCACCCGCTTCGGCCACTCGGTCCTGTGGTGCCCTTTTTTTGATTGTTCCATTTGTCGCTGCATGTCGGCAACCGCCCAAAAAGAGGGCAAGAAGAGATAGTGAAAAGACAATGAGAGACAATGGCACAGACAAAGATGGGTAAGAGTAAGCCCAACGACGACAGAACGCCGCGCTTCGCTGGTTGGAACTCTGGTAGCTGGTAAGCTGGTACCTATGCCAGGACTACATTTCGTCTGTTCTCTGTTTCCAAAATGTTTGGGGCGTGATATCGGCCCGTCTTTTGCCGTCAACACAAGCTTTCCTGCTCAGCCCTTTTTTCCTTGGCGCAAGATATTTCTCCGCGTATCATAGATGGGAATGGGGGGGGAGGGGATATGCCGCAGGGGTGGGTGTGGATATTGATGGCCGCGTCACTACACAATCGGTTTGTGAGAGGTCGAGAGGGGTGTGCTGTAAATGGTGTAAATGGAAATGCCTGTCTGGGGCAAGGTCTAGACACATCTCGTACCTATGCTTGGAGCCAGACCTGCGAGCCATTTTCAATCTCTGCACTTTTGCAAGTGTATTGCATTACTTCCCCCCTACTCGGTCGCCAAACAACGTGTACAGAAGCGGTTCATTCGACTGTAAAATAAGTAAACACTTACACGGCCTGCAGCAAACATACCTGGCCGACGCACCAGTCAGCAGGTGGATGGCTTTCTTTCTTTCTTTCTTTTTTTTGTCGTTTATGTTTTTACTCAAGCTCTCCGCTTCACTTGCTGCAGGAAAAGGGCAGGTTCTAGATCAATCCGCCCCTCTTCTTTCTCCATCACTGTGGCGTCCACTTCAGGCAAATCTCCCGGGACTGGCTTCGGCAGACTCTGAACACCCCTGTTAGCTCTTTTCATATTGCTTCCCGTTTCGTTTGATTTCTTGGCTATTCTTGAGCCGTCCTGCACTTTGTCCATTCAAGTGGAGACTCAGCACTCTGGTCTACAGCGTTCGCTCCAGCTGCTCAGCATCGTGTGTCCAGACCAATTCCTTTGTCAGCCGCAAAACACGCTCGTCTGTGTGCCTGTTTTTCATTTCAGTTGCTCTTTATATTTGATCTCGTATTTATTTTCTCTTCCTCTCTTTACACTGCTCAAAGTGTCCATGGTCTAGACTTTCTACCAATATGTGCCACGCAATATATATCGTAGCATCACGCGCCCCCAAGTAGGCTTTCGCTGTGCTTTCCTGTCGTCGGTAGATTTCGACCTCGGGATGTGAGGGGTTCCATTCTGGCTCGTCTGGGTATCCTCACATATTGGCAAGGACGAGGCCGATGTTGACGTTTTTGTCGTCGTCGGTTTTTTGTCTACCGCCATTGGGACACGTGCAGCGGTATTTCTTCGATTTTTGTCGAAGGCCGTTTTCTTTTCCTCTTTTTCTTAGTCTTTGAAGGAGTTTACACGGTCTTCCTATCATGCTAAGTGGCAATAATGCTTTTGAATTCGGTTTGAGATACTGAAGCGCCGACTTTGACATTCAGTCAACGGCCCACATTGAAAACTCAAGCACATACAAGGATTTGAACCAACTCTCTCCATCAAAGACAACGCCGTGATAATTGACAATTCTATTGTACGATGCAAAGCATACCTGTAACCCAGTTAGTTCGCACCTCACTGATCCGCTGTCAACAACAACTGAGATATTTCCACGCTCCCGGCCTCTCTCTCTCTCTCTCTCTCTCTCTCTGCGTTGTGAAAAAGAAGATCGGTCTGGAGCTGAAAAAAACAAATCCAAAACAAGAATACTCAACATGACCCACTCACCTGCGGTGATCATTGACCCAACCAGCCCTAATCCACCAGTGGCGACGCCCTGCAGCAACGGTCCCACCCACCCTCTTTTTGCCTTGTCAGTCGTAGCCAGTTTCTCGCGAACGTCGGCGCGCAGCAGCCGAAGCTCTTCGCGTGTGCGCTCGAGCTCCTTTTGATACTCTTCTTCTCGCCATTGGCCTTGAAGCATTAGCTGTGAGAAGTAACGCATCTCCCATTGTTTTTGCCTCTCCTCTCCAGATTCCAAGACGGTCTGCTGCAGCTGGACTGAGTCCTGATCTCGACGTCGTCCAGGTTCCTGTGCCAGTTGCTGTTGTTGCCGTTTCTGCTGCGGCTGCTCTTGGCTGCGCTGCAATGCTGAAGCTCGTAACTCGTCAAGCACCTGCTCACGGAGCGCCTGTTCGTGTTCTCGGATGGCTAGCTCTTGACGCCAGCGCTGTTCCATATCCAGAATCCGAGCATTTAGACGCTCGAGTTCCTTGTTATGGATCTGAAGCAGTGAGGCGTTCATGGCCTCCTGGTCGGCGCGTAGCTGGGCGATGTGCTGCTCAAACACAGCTTTGTGCTCCTCGCCAATGGGCTGGTCCCTTTTGCTCTCTCGGTCACCGGCACTGCTACCATTGTTTTTAAGGCCATCATCAGACTTGAGCAGCTCGGCGATTTGAGCCTCGTAGTGCTGACACGTCGCGTCAATGTGCCGTGACAGAACCATGCCGGCCGACGTCTCTTGGAGGGACTTGCCGTCATTGACCAGCTCGTGTTGGATGCGGAGCGTGACGGTGTCTTCTTTCCATTCGTTGAAAACCGAGAGAAAAACGCCTCGAGCCGATGCCGCGTCGATTGCGGTGGTAGATTCACTCTTGACCCGCGTCATTGTGCCGCCAGCATCCAAAATGTCTCTCAGATACTGGTCTCTGAGCTGATTCTCCCTTGCTTCCTGCTTCTCAAACTCATTGCTAGCCTCGTCTGTCGACCACATACTCGTCACCACAGCGACGTTCGAGAAAGCCTCTTCTCCGCACAACGCCTGGAACATCTCCATATTAAGCCTTCTCGTCCGTCCAACCCTCGTGTCCGAGATCTGGTGCATGTAGATAATCCCGTTGATGAACTTTTGGTTGGCATACGCCGCCGAGAACAAGGTCGCTATGGCTTTCAAAGTATCTAGGTCCGATTGATCCGTGTCCTTTTAAATAGTGAGAAAATAGCTTTGAAATATATATATATATATATACAATACTGTGCACTAAAATAATGCAGCATCAATATCTGATGGCTTACATCAAAGCCTGGCGTGTCAATAAAGCACACGTTGTATCCTTCTACCTCGCAGCGATAGATGCTCACTGCGCTCGTACCTGTTCAAAAGCTAGGTTTAGGAAAAGTCTTTAGATGACGCACACAACCATCGTTCCTAAATCTTTAGACTTTCTGGAGTTTCATCGACACATCGACTCACATGACGAAAGTTCATGTCCAATCTTGACGTCGTCTCGACCGGTAACGGCAGCGATAAAGGAGCTTTTCCCTGTGCCTGTCATTCCTTCACAAGAGACTTAGAACGTTTGGCCAAAGTCTACGGACTTAGTACTTGGTCGTTTGTCTCAAGTTAGAGCGCACATACCCATCACAAGTATAAAAACAGACCTCGGTCTATGATGGCTGCATTAGCCATTTATCATCTTTTTCTCCTCCATGCAACGCTGGACGCGACCTACCCGGCCTGTACGGCCCCTGCAAATTGAGAAAAACTCTCCACTGCTTCTTGGAACAAAACAGTCGTTTTAGAGACCATCGTAAACGTCTTACGCTTTTTGTATGAGCGTCGCTGTTGTGTTTAACTTGTGTCAAGCAGAGATGTTGCCGTTGCTAAATTCAAGGGATCCCAGCCTTAAATGTTATCGTAATTGTTAGCTGGCAGCCAGACTGCTTGCTCTTTCGGTGGGGGTCAGTAGCAAAGAAAGATGGCCTCAGCCACATGCAGGCCCAACCGTTGGGTGGCCTCTTCTTATCTGGCTTACCATCCATGATGTTGGACAGTTTCTATTGGACATCGTTTGCCCGCCAGAGCCGCGAATGCCTTACCCCTCACGAAATTTGACACAGAGCCCGGGCGCAATACGAGGCCAATTCGCTGTGACTGGTCAGTTTAAACACCAAAATGTCGCGCCTTTCTTCTGCTGCCTAACATTCTCTCGCTTTGTCGTGCGAGCGGCCTTTCAAGAAACAGAGAGGTACCATCTTGACGTCCCTCTCCTTTTCGATACCGATGCTACAACGTCTGGACGCGTCTTTGTCTGTCTCATAATACTCACTGTTTACGTTGTTACTTTTCGGTGCCTACCCAGTGCTTTCATACAAAAAGCCATTCGCCGCCTGTGTCCCCCCAACCCCCTGACCTGGCCAACCGGCACTGTTCCACTGCCAAGCACGGCCGTCTGGCCAACTTCTGTCCAAATCATGCCGACCGAGCTTTTCTCTGACGGAACTAAGCCGAAGTACGTGCTATTTTAGCAATCCGAGCTCCTAATCAAAGACACTAACAAATATGCCCACGACTGTAGTTCTGACGATGTGGTCATTGCACTGATGGGCATGACTGGAGCAGGCAAAAGCTCTTTCATCGCTCTCTGCTGCGACAAGAAACCGACGATCGGCCATGACCTAAATTCATGTATGTGGGACAAGTAGACGAGACAACCACGAAGACGAACTCTGACTAAGTTATTTAGGTACGAAATCCATCGACACTTACACCTTTCTGTACGGCAGCGATCCACAAAAGCGGGTTTTTCTCGTTGACACACCCGGCTTTGACGACAGTTTGCGCAGCGACAGCGAAATTCTCCGCGAGCTGGCAGCCTGGCTGTCGGCCACCTACAGCCAAGCGATTCGTCTGTCCGGCATCATCTATCTCCATCGCATCAACCAACCGCGCATGCAAGGCTCGGCCAAGAGAAACATTGCTTTGTTTAAAAAGCTGTGCGGCGACGACGCGCTACGAAATGTCATACTGGCCACAACCATGTGGGATCTTGTGGAGGAGGCAGAGGGCAGCAAGCGAGAGCAACAGTTGGTCAGCACCAAAGAATACTGGGGCTTCATGGCCTCCAAGGGCAGCAAGACGTACCGGCACGACAACACGCAAACGTCTGCCATGAAACTTATTGGCCACTTTGTGCAGCAGGCCGTCAACACCAGCGAGCACGGCAGCAATGGAAAAATCACGCTGGCCATACAGCAAGAGATGGTTGACCAGCACAGGGATCTTAACGCAACGGCAGCTGCGGCAATGGTGGATTCCAAGCTGGACGAGGAGAGGGCGCGTTTCCAAGCCGAGCTTAACGATCTGAAGTTGCAGCTCCACGAGGCCGTGCGGCAGAAGGATCGTGAAACCGAGGAGGCGCTGAAGGAGGTGCGCGACGAGTACAAGGCAAAACTAGCGGCGATCACGGCTGCACATGAAAATTTGCGCACGACTCTAGACGCATTGCTTAAAGAACGATACACGCAGGCGGCGGAATATAGAACAGAGCAGGAGAACAAGGCGCCACCTGCAGTCCCTAATATGACCCACGAGTATCAGCAGTCGAATGGGAGTCAGACAGCTAGAAGGACTGACTTGAGCACGAGAGACTCGAGCACGAGCTTTCCCAAGCTTGTGGTCACCGACGTGACTTTTTCTACCACGGGAAAGCGGTTTGCAGTAAAGTCTAGGGATAAAAAGACAAGAATCTGGGATTTGGAGAAGGGCACTTGTCTGCTGACGCATACGAGTAGCTTTCTTTGGATTTCGCCCGACTTCACCTTGATTGCGAACTTGGTTGCAGGGAGCCTTGATGGGAGAACATATCAGATCTTTACCCTAGAGGCGAACGGTCCGCAGCTTCTGCGTGTCTTCAAGACGAAAGATATAACACCGGATTCCAATCCTTTCTTGCAAGCTGAGAGAAGAAATTGCGCAGATAGGGTTGCCTCTCTCTTCTCAGCAGACAGTCGAAAATTCGTGGTTCACTATATGGACTGGATGGTGAAGTTCGACATAGCATCAAGCAGCCTTGAAGAGTGCACTATTTTACCTAGGATGTTTACTGATGTCCCCGATACGAAGACTCTCGCAATCTCTGCTGTGATAATTAATGAGCCAGGAGGCCAGAAAGGAAGACTGTTTCGTTCTGTCTTGTCTCCTAGTGCGAGATACGCGGTGAGATCAGACGCCGAATCTGTCTATGTCTTTGATTCAGAAGAGGGCATTGTTACACGCAAAGCCAAAACTAGACTCAGCGACAGACGTCACTACTTTAACCCAGAGAAAATGCCCCGAGGTTACAAGTCTAGTCACGTCGGCTCTTTTGCAGTGCATCATGTTGCCTTTTCTGACGACGAAAAGGAAATGGCGATATTGTTTAACCGCAAACTTTTTAAAGTGTTCAGCCTGGAGACTGGCAGAACAAATTTCCGGTGGACTTCCGATCGCGTAGTGGGAGAAGTTTACACGATAAAATTCTTTCCTCATTCTTACGACCGAAAGATTCTTTGTCATTGGTCAGAGATCATTTCAAGCTTACCTCGAATATTTGATACAAAGACAGGCGCATCTCAAATTATTGATACAAAGACAGGCAAACCCGGAAGGCATCTCCGTTATAGCTTCTCACATAAGTGGGCGCGGTTGGCTGAGGTGTCAAGATTCAGCTATACTGTGCTTGATCGTCCATATACTGTGACTAGTTGTGAGGGATCAAATGAGTTCGAAAAGAAGATGGATAAGTTGGATTATGAATATCCGCGGTCAGTGGCCTGGTCGGACAACGACAAGGAACTCATTGTGGTAACGTACACACAAACGATTCTAGTTGTGGACATCAACTCCGGAACCACCCGAGAGATACAACACCATCTTACTGTGGATGATTGAAGGTCTGTGCATACTCCGTTCAAACGTCTTGGTTATATGGATGTTCACGTTTGAATCATTCTGCTAATTTGTATTGACTTCGGTATGCTTAATAGTCATTAATAGTCATGTTTTTTTTTTTTTTTTTTTTTTTTTTCGCTTTTTTTTACTTTTAGCTTAAGATGGTGGCAGCGGATGGCCATAGTAATAATAGGGAGTACAGCGTCGTCTTATTATACGTGCAATAGCCTGTGGAGGCCAGGTTGTGTCGTAACTTGGTAGCTGCACGTTCCCTCTATGTACTCTAAGAGCTACTACGTTCAGGCTGATCCTGATCAACCGCCGACTGGGACCATTAAATACATTCACACTTGATTTCCAACGCGGAAGTGCTAGTATTCTTACAAGATCTCTACGGTGACTAAGCCGATTCGTGATATCGCACCGAAATCGCGACATCTATTTTTGGCCCTTCCCCGACGAGCAAGGTGGGAGGCGAAACAGTCAAAGTTGATTGGTGAATGTAGCTATTAAATCTTAACCACTACACATGCACGCTTGTGTGCACATCGTAATACAGAAAGCATAATTTCTACAAGGGGCACATTTTCTATAAAAAAAAAAAAAATCTCAGCTGCAACGTGGAGCTGCGTTTTGTCCGTCTTGAAACGTCTCGCCTCTTCTGGCCGCAATGTCTTTTACAGAGATCCCGAACATCGACCTTTCACGAGCTGCAGACCCGGCATCCAAGCCGGGGCTTCTGGGCGCCTTGCGTGTGGCTCTGACCGAGGTGGGTTTTTTGTACGTATCAAACCACGGCGTACCGGACAAGGTGGTCAGCGATCTGGTGGCTGTGCTGCCAGAGCTGTTTTCGCTGCCGACGGCCGCGAAGCACGCAGTCGCCCTGGAGAACTCGCCGCATTTTCTGGGATACAGCGGAGTCGGGGCCGAGCAGACAGCCGGGCGCGTAGACACCCGCGAGCAGTATGAATTTGCTACGGAGCTGCCGGTTATCAAAGGCGGAGCTCTGAGCGACCGGCTCGTTGGGCCGAACCAGGTGAGCTGCAGGTCACTTTTTTTTTTTTTTTTTTTTTCTTTTCTTTTTTTTTTCTGCGCAAACACTGACTGCTCCCCGTCTCGCTTGCACGCAACAGTGGCCCGACCACCCTTCTGTGCGCCCTGCCGTCGAGGCATATATGGCGGCTTTGACGGCGCTTGGCGAGCGCTTCCTCGGCCTGGTCGCCGAGGCGCTGGCGCTGCCGCCGGACCAGTTTCTGTCGTACTTGTCGGACCAGCACCGCCTCAAAATCGTGCGGTATCCGCCGGCTGTTGGTGCTGACGCTGGCGACTCGGCAAACAACAGTGAAGCCGACGCCGGCAGCCCCCCCCAACCCGTCCAGGGCGTGGGCCCGCACAAGGACTCCTCTGGCTGGTGGACGTTTCTGCTGCAGGCGTCGCCGCCGTCGATCCGCGGCCTGCAGGTGCTGACCAAGACGGGGGCCTGGGTGGATGTGCCGGCCGTGCCGGGCACGCTCGTTGTCAACATCGGCCAGGCCTTTGAGGTCGTCACGCACGGTCTGTGCCGGGCGACTACGCACCGCGTCGTCCTGGATCCGCGCAGCCGCGAGGCCCGCTTCAGCGTACCCTTTTTCCAGGGCGTGCGCCGCAGCCTGACCAAGCGCGAGGCGCTCGAGCCGCTGCGCGATCACTTTGAGCAGCTGCATCGCGAGGCTGCTGCCGCCGCGACCGGCAAGGAGTCGGCCGAGGGTGCCGCCATCGATTCGGCTTTTCTGAGAGGCAAATACGACACTTGGGGGGAGACACAGCTGCGGACCAAGATCCGCAGCCACCGCGAGAACGGCCGGCGCTTCTATGCCGATGTGTATGACAAGTATGTAAACGACGATTGAGATGGACGACAGGCTGTTGCAGATGACGATGCCCGTGGATCAAGGCCAATGCAAAAAAGAGACGCACGTATTTGTATATAGTTGTACATAATGATGCATTCATCTGGGATAAAAAAAAGCAAAAAGCAAAAAAGCAAAGATGCTTTGGAGAAACGAAGCAGTGCTTCGCTCGAACGAGCATGTTTTGTGTTCGTTCTTGTGTCAAAGTGTAGATGTCGTGTTCCAGCCACGTGATCGCGTGTACTCTCGTGTCTCCTGACAAAGGGCTCTCGCTACGACCTTCCCAAATTTTTTCGAATTTCGACGCGCTGAGCCAGCGCACGTCACTAGTGCCGACATCGGAAACACCCCACTAAAGAAAAATATTTCGTTCTCAACTTGCCTTTGACTCAACTTGCCTTTGGAAAACAGCAAAGCGATTTTGACAGAAACATCACCCTAAGCATTCATTCCAACAAAATAACAATTGCATACCAACCCACCGTAACTGTGAACTGGACACCTGAAATTTGTCCAAGATGTCGTCCAAGAAGTAAGAATTGGTTTTTTTTCCCCTTTTTCGTGGGGCTGCCGTGTTCGAAAAAAACCAAGGAGGATGAAGCAGATTTGACAAAAACCGCCTGGTTCAAACCCGTCTGCTAACCTCTGTCCCTTCTCAGAGTTTTGATGCTCGGTGCTGGCTTTGTCACGCGGCCTACGCTTGATGTGTTGACGAACGCGGGCATTGCCGTGACGGTGGCCTGCCGCACGCTGGAGTCGGCCAAGGCCCTGTCTGCCGGCGTCAAAAATGCCACGCCCATCTCTCTCAATGTGAGCGACGAGGCGGCCCTGGACGCCGAGGTGGCCAAGCACGACCTTGTGATCAGCCTGATTCCCTACACGTTCCACACGACCGTCATCAAGGCGGCCATCCGCCAGAAGAAACATGTGGTGACGACCAGCTATGTGTCGCCGGCCATGCGCGAGCTGGATCAGCAGTGCAAGGAGGCGGGCATCACCGTGATGAACGAGATCGGACTGGGTACGCCGTCTCTTTTAATTTCCAGTTTTTAGTGTCGCCTTTCTTCATTAATCTTTTTCGTCTTCTTCGTGTCTTTGTTGTATCATCTGTCTGTCTTTTGCTATTATTTCGTCCACCTTCTAACCTTCTAACCGACAGACCCTGGCATTGATCATCTCTGTAAGTGAAGCCCTTGGATAACGTCTTTGCGACTTTGGGCAGCCCCTTCTGACCTGTCAGATGCTGTCAAGACGATCGAGGAGGTCCACAAGGCAGGCGGCAAGATCACGTCGTTCCTGTCGTACTGCGGTGGTCTGCCTGCTCCCGAGGCCTCGGGCAACCCGCTGGGCTACAAGTTCTCATGGTAAGGATGTCAAGGATGTCAAGGATGTGGCTTGAGGATTCCAATCGTTACCTTCTCATGCGCTGCTTATTTAAATTCCTTCAAGGGTCGTCTAACCAGTATCAACCCACAGGTCTCCTCGCGGCGTTCTTCTGGCTCTGCGCAACGACGCCAAATTTTACCAAGACGGCAAGCTTGTCGAGGTGGCAGGCCCTGGTATGATATTCACGGATCGCTGCCACACCTCTGTATCTCTTCTAGGCCGGTGACTAGCTGACCATGCTGAACTGCAGACTTGATGGCGACTGCGAAGCCTTACCACATCTACCCAGGTAAGACGGACTGGGATGGCAAATGAGTTCTCTTGGGAAAAGTGACCGCTGACGCGATGCAGGCTTTGCCTTTGTCGCCTATCCCAACCGCGACTCGACAACTTACAAGGAGCTGTACAACATTCCGGAAGCCGAGACTGTCATTCGGTGGGTAACCAGAAAGGCGCTGAAATTGGTTTGGGAGTGAAAACGGCAGACTGGATTTGCTAACGTGGCGCGATCGCAGAGGCACTCTGAGATACGCCGGCTTCCCCGAGTTTGTCAAGGTTCTCGTCGATATTGGGTTCCTCAGCGACGTCGCGCAGAGCTCCTGTGCCGCTGCGGCGCCGTGGAACGAGGTCACGCAGGCTATCGTGGGCGCGCCGTCGGCCGATGAAAAGAGCCTCGTAGCGACTATCCTGTCCAAGACCAAGTTTGGCAGTGCTGAGCAGCAGGAGCGCATTCTGGGCGGTCTGCGCTGGTTGGGCCTGTTTTCGTCGGAAAAGGTAAGTTACACACTGCGGCTGCACTGCAATCAAACTGCACAATTCATTCGCGCTATTTTTTTGTTTTTGTTTTTTCCTGCTTTTTGTCCTGTGTTTTGTGCCCTGTCCATCACTCTGCCTTGTGTACTGCGCCGCCGCCTGCTGTGTTCTTTGTGCCCTGCTGCGTCTGTGTTCTGCTCTCTTGCTATTGGTTGGCTGACTGGCTTTGTAGACGATACCTCGCGGAAACCCGCTGGACACGCTCTGTGCCACCTTGGAAAAGAAGATGCAGTTTGAAGAGGGCGAGCGCGATCTTGTCATGTGAGTCTTTGCCAACGGAAAGGAGACGAGACGATTGGAGGCTCTCTGTCACAGGTTCTAACAGCCACTTGCAGTCTTCAGCACAAGTTTGGCGTCGAGCTCGCCGACGGTACCAAGCAGACCCGGCTGTCGACGCTG
The DNA here is from genome assembly GCA_019925385.1 of Raffaelea deltoideospora. Taxonomy (NCBI): domain Eukaryota; kingdom Fungi; phylum Ascomycota; class Sordariomycetes; order Ophiostomatales; family Ophiostomataceae; genus Raffaelea; species Raffaelea deltoideospora. Next base: position 627,400 of record JADHKP010000002.1, read on the forward strand.
TGCGACTACGGAAGCACCGAAAAGGGTGGCTACTCTGCCATGGCGAAGCTGGGTGCGTAGCACAAGACGTTGAAATATTTCCTGCGTCTTGAGATTCCTTTTTTTTTTTTTTTTTGCTTGCCCTCTTCTCGCCCTGGTCTTAAATCTACGTTGAACTAACAGGGCGCAGTCGGCATCCCATGCGCTGTCGCCGTTCAGCAGGTTCTCGATGGCACCCTTTCCGAGAAGGGCATTCTTGCGCCTATGAACAGCAAGATCAACGACCCGCTCATCAAGGAATTGAAGGAGGTACGCGACGATTTACTGAGCCACACAGCCTTTATCCTCTGCCATGCTAACCGTGATCGCACAGAAATACGGCATTTTCTGCAAGGAGGAAATCATTGCTTAATGGGCAGCCACGGGAGGACTTCGGCGCCGCGAAAAGAAACCGGACGCAGTCCTGTTGGGCCCACAAGGAGAAACATGTTCCGTGCAGTCTCAACTGAAAGGCACGGAGGAGAACGGACGGATGTGTTGGCCCCGCGAAGAAAAGCATGTTCCGCCTAGATGGCCATCGTACTAGAAATTGATGGAAAGGGGCGCATTTGCCCTGGTGGATTCTTTGCATATCTCGTAAAATGTGCCAGGATTCAGTCCAAAATCGGCGTCAGCCACTCTCCCAAGAAGTCAGCCTACACGTTAGCCTCACAGCAATGTTTCAGGCCTGGACGAGTGATGGTCTCCAAAACTGCCGGATCTCCCCTATCACAGCCCCTGCTAGCTTTCCCGTTATGGCCTTCGGTAAGCGACGGGTAGACAAAGCTTGTTGTGCAGGCGGGGCAGTGCTGAGCCCACTGGCAGCCTCCAGCTGCGCGTAAATAATACTCAATACGTCGTACGGAGTACACCACATGTCTCAGTCGGCATCCTGACATAAGCACAAGTGACTCCTTCTGCGGCAGGAAGGACCCGGGATAAAAGAAATAGGAAAGAGCTAGCATTTCTCCAGGCAAGAGCGATTTGAAAAAAAAATGAGCTGCTTGTATCTGCAAACGAAATATCACCAGAAATTTATCATCTCGTGGTTGACGCATTAGAGAACAAAAGTAACGCAAAACCCCCACGCCTAAGTGGGGCAGAAAAACGGCCTGGCAAAACGCCAAGACACCAAGACACGGAGCCGGCGATCATGGAGACTAGCGGGCAAGCGCGACAAGTCCGGCATTATTGCCAGCAGCAGCAGCAGCCGCCAGTTGCAGTTAATGGAGATTTGCGGCAAGAGACAGCAGCAGAAACGAGCGCGGCAGGCCAAGCACAGACACCGTCTATCGAGCACCAGAACGTCCACAATGGCAACGGCCATGCCGACGACGGCGGCGACGACGATGGCGACGAGCTGTCTCTCAAGCCGATCAAGCTGACGCTGCCGGATGCCGGGCCGGGAGACGGCCGACACTGCCGGCCGAACGGCGAGGTGTGTCTGGCACACCTCAAGTTTTTGCACGCGGTGCACCACCTGAAGGAGGACATCGTCGGCAGCGATGGCTTGTGGGGGCTATGGGACAGGGACAGGCAGGGACCGAGCCCGGGTGCGGTGCCGCCGGGGCGGGAGGAAATTCCGGCAGACCCGACGGCCGAGGCATCCGAGGACAAGGCCGGGCAAGCGTGGCTCAGCGCCGTGCGCGAGAAGCGCTGGGCGCTGTTTGTGGCGCGTGCCGTCGACCGCTATGCGACGTGGTGGAGCAAGCTGCGGCGCCGGCGGCCGCTGACGACGCAGGAGATGCGAGACCCGAACAGTGCGTACTATGCGCGCTTTCCCGAGGACAGCCCGTGTCTGCCGTGGGAGCCGGACTCGCTGCTGCCGCTCGACGTGATGATGGTGATGCACGCACACATGCTCAACCCGCGCTCCTTCCTCGAGGACTGCCTGCGCCAGGGCCTCCGCCGCGTCTGGGCTTCGGGCTTTCCCTGGGCCCTGATTGACCGGGCCATCGATGCCGACTTTAACTACAACGTGTCGGACGAGACGAAAAGCCAGTGGGCCGCGCTGACGGGGCTGAGCTGGTACAACGAGGACGACCGGCTGGACAAATCGTTGCCGTGCCCGGCGTGCGACTGCCCCATGGTGGTGCCGTGGACGACGTGCGGTGTGGCGTTGGACGACGACGGGAATGCGGCGGCAGACGTCGGCGTCGGGAGCGGCGGGGACCGCTCAACTCTGGTGGGCACCGGCTACGGCGACGGGCGCTTTGCAACGACGTGTCCGGGCTGTGGCATCGCCGTGGACCGGCATCTGCTCATGGTCAGCAAGTTTGTGCGCGACAGTATGGCGTTGATCCACAACGACCAACCTATGCCGGGCACGCTGCTGGTGCTGGACAGCGGTCGGCCTCGGGCGGAGCCGGCCAAGCCGTCGGAGCGGGAGGTCTACCCGACGACGTTTCCCAACCGGATGATCCGCAGTGCCCTGGCCGACGTGGTCCCGGCCCTGATCCGGCCCGGCATGCCGAAGCGGCCCACGATGGAGGACGTGCGCAAGGCCATCGAGGAGGTGCTCAAGGACCGGCAGACGGTGTTGCGCATCGAAAGCCGGCCGCACCCGTCGCGCTACCGGCTGCAGCGGCCGGCGCGGATGGGCGTGCGCAAGATGATGAGTCGCTACTGGGACAACAGCGGGCCGTTTGCGCTGGACCTGGCCGGCGCCGTGCTGCGTCAGGGCGTCTTTGTCGACAAGATGTACCGCCTCGACTGGCTGCACAGCCCGGCCGCGCGCAGCACAATGGAGCGGCTGCTGCTCAAGTACCGGCGCTTCCTGCACATCATGGAGCTGCACCCGACCCAGACGTGCGTGCCGACGCTCGACGTCGACCTGGCCTGGCACACGCACCAGCTGAGCCCGGCCGCCTACTACGCCTATTCCGTGGCCAACACGGCCAAGTTCATCGACCACGACGACAAGATCGACGAGACCCGCCTCGGCCTTGGCTTTGAGTTCACCAGCAAGACCTATCAGGCTCTGTACAAGGAGGTCTACAGCGAATGCACCTGCTGGTACTGCGAAGGCGAGTCTGCACCTTTTTGCCTCTTCTTTCGTATCTTCCTTTCCTGCACACAGCCAAGCCTGTCTCCTACTGACCCTCCGACAGGCATGCGCGAAGCCCACATCAGCCCTGTCGGCAAGATGCTGCATATCTCCACGCAAAGCCGCGTGGCCGAGGAGTTCCACACGTCTGGCCGCGCGCAGGACTGTCCGCCCAGCCGCTGGACACACGTGTCAGCACACAACGCCGTCAAGTTTGTCGAAAAGAGCATCCATCCGATTACCGCGAGATTGCGCAGGGCCCAGCGCTGTGCCGTCGAGTCTCGCTACCGAAGGGCCGCTCGGCTCGCATTGAAGCGCGGCCAAGCCCCGCCGCCGCCCAAGGAGCCCGACAGCGATGGGTGTGGTGCAGACACGGAACCGGGCAAAAAGACGGCAGGAGGCGTCGAAATTGCAGATCTGAGTAAGTAGGACTTGGCTTTGGCTCCGGACCGTGACTTTCTTGCCTTCTTGCTGTTTTATGTTCTTGGACATTGTCTCGGCCAACAACGTGCCGAGTGCCAGCTAACCAGCAAACGTCTCCAGTTTCGCTGCCTTTCGAATGCGCCCTGAAAGTGCTCAACGAAATCTACAGCAATAACCCCACGTCTGTTCCCATCGGCGACGGCGTCTGGGCCAACTGCGCTTCCGGTTCGTGCGGCGCCGGTGGCGTAGCCGCTGGAGCTTGCGGCGGGCCGGGTGGTTGTGGCGTAAGTGATGCTTGCGTTCATATTTGTACTCCTTCCGTCGTCTGATTCCCCCTTTTTGTACTGACGCTGTGTTCTAGAGCTGTGGATCCCTCAGCGGTGGGTGCGGCGGCGGCGGCTGCGGCGGTGGCGGCGGTGGCTGCGGAGGTGGTGGAGGTGGTGGATGTGGCGGCAGCAGCAGCAGTGGTGGCGGTTAGAGATGTTTACTTTTCCTTTCCTCTTTTCATTTTTTTTTCTTATCCTGTTTAACGTTATTCTCTGCATCTGCGGTCAGTTAACCAATGCAGGGTGGTATAAGAGAGATTTATCTCGGAGAAAGTGTGACTGACGGCTTTGAAGGTGGTGAGCATCCAGTCTGCTGTCATTTCGCTGTTTTTTACTGTTTTTATCTATTATGAACGAAGCTACGACCGGGACAGAATAATGGATTTTATTTGACCTTTTATTGAGCTCGCGGTTATTACACGGCAGGTGATAAAAACTACTTGCCAACACCTGCACATCATGGCATCTAGCCGACAACAGCCTCTAGGATCTCAGCAACCTGTTCTTCTTTCAGCAACGGCACAGGATTTGTCGCCGCCCATATGTCTTTCAGCGTCCGACGCGCCAGTTGTGGAATCACATCGCGCGAAACGCCCACCTCCTTCAATGTCCGAGGAAGGCCGAGGCTGCGGATGATGGCGTCCAGCGCGTCGCCCAGCGAGGCCGTCTCGCGCTGCAGCTTGGCCTCTTCCAGCGTCCGGGCCACGTCGGGCTCAGACCAGAGGACGTCGGCCAGCCTTTTTTGCCGCGCGCCAATCTCGGCATTGTCCCGCCCGTGCCTCAGATTGTAGTTCATGACAGCCGGGCAGAGGATGCAGCTGGTGACGCCATGGGGCACGCCGAGGGGGCCTTTGCAAGTCAGATTCTCGTCGTCTTTGTCCTTCCTTTTCTTCGTGCTACTGCAGACACTCACCCAGCTGGTGTCCGATGGCGTGGCTGCCCCCCATGGGAATGCCGGCCCGGACGCTGTCCATGGCAAGGATGACGGCCATTTGGCACTGGTGCCGCGCCGGCACGTCGTGGTCGTCGGCCTTGCATCGGAGCAGGCCCGGCACCAGCAAGCGCAGGCCCTGCTCGGCCCGGGCCTGGTCGTCCGGCGTCGCCGAGGGACAGCAGAGCGCCTCGACGCAGTGGTCGATGCTGCGCACGCCGGTGCTGAGCCAGTGGAACGGCGGCGTCAGCACGGCGAGCTCGGCGTCGAGCACGACCAGGTTGACGCCCATGCCGGCGTGCTGAAAGGCGTGCTTGTGCGATTTGGGCGGAGTGGTGTCGTCGGTGGCGCCGGCCAGGCTGGAATACTCGCCGCCCGACAGACTGGTGGGAATGGTGATCAGCGGCACCGTCGGCGGCTTGACGTCGGCAGGAACGTCGGAGCTCTCGACCGAGTAGCGCGCCAGCTGGCTCGCGTCTCGGATGCCGTTGGCCAGGCACTGTTTTGTCAGGGGGAAAGAACATCGAGTTTGCAGCCGAAAACAGTTCATGGGAGAGACAGGGCAAAACACAAATGCAACCTCTATCTTACAAGAACGACAATCTTTGCGCCATCCGTGATGCTTCCCGCCCCCAGCGTAACCAGGCAGTCGGCCCGGGCTGCGCGGCATTCCTCGGCAATGCTCACAATCTCCTGCCACGGCGTGTGCGGCGTCATGCCCTTGCGCAGGCCCACCACGTGATCTGGGCCCAGCGCCGCCACCAGCCTGTCTACCCGGTCCGTCTGGGTCGCGAGCGACCGCGACGCCACAATGTACACGCGTGAGGCGCCGAATGTCTCTCGCACATGCTTGGCACACAGCTCGTCGTATGGGCGGCCATAGGCGACGTACGGCGTCGCCAGAACGGGGCCTTTGGGGCCCGGAGGCTCCGAAAAGGCAGGCTTGTAAACTTCGACGCCGTCCATAGCTGTGTTGGTAAAAAGGCCAGCTGTTGTTGAATTTCGTTGCTGGATTGTTCTGGATCGTTGCAGGTTACAGGACTGGCTCGGAGGCAGAGTTACAGGACATGCCCGAAGTAGCGTGCGTAGTATGTTTTTAGTTTCTCTTTGGCCGAGCTTCCCCGCATGGAAGATCGGCCCACGGGCTGATCGGCACGCATCCGTCCAAGACGATCGTTTGTCATGTAAAAATGAAATAGTTCGTCTACGAATCTACAAACTGTATAGTTCTGGCAACACGAAAACGGTCGTATGTGCCCACGGGCCACTTACAGGGCACAGGTACACAAGGCTGAATAGATTCGACTCATAGTCTTAAATATCCATCACGAAGGAATGGGATAGCCAGGAATGAACACGATTCCATCGACCTTCATATCGACCACCTCACGTATCCGCGTACTGCAGCCTCAAAACAGTCGCTGATGACCAAAATTGACTCTTACTTTCCATCACTGTGCACACGCATGCTTCTGACGTTGGCAGGCGAAGATCACCCTGAACCGTCCAAGCCCCTTCCATCTTATTGCTCTATTCCGGCTGTGACACAGAGTCAAAATCAGCCAAGGTCGTCTTCGTTGTGATGGCGTTCTGCTCAATTACTTGTCTGGCGGCTTCAGAACGAGGAACAACGAGCACCTTGAACGGCTTTGGCTTGTTGATGAGGCCGGCTTCAGAGAGAATGGTAAGCATGTCGGCTTCAAAAAGTGCCAAGGAAAAAAGTAAAAAAAAAAAAAAAAAAAAAAAAAAAAAAAAAAAAAATTCAACGTACGGATCCTGTCATTCATATCCAGCGGCGGTGCAGTGGGATCGGGCAGGATGTCAAACGCCCAGAGGATGCGCGAAATAAGGATAAAAAGCGTTGCCTCAGCCACGTGGATGCCCTGGCAGAGGCGACGGCCAAATCCGTAGTGGAAGTGGTCGCGGCGGCGGAAGTCGGGATGGGTGGCGCTGGCATAGGCGTCGAGCTCCAGGTCCTGGCCCAGAAAGCGCTCGGGCATAAACTCGTCCGGCCTGTCCGGATAGCGGGCCGGGTCGCTGTGCAGCGCCGGCGTATTGGGGAACACGATGGTGCCCTTGGGCACATCATAGCCGCCGTACTGGTCGTCCGAGGCCGCGGCGTGTGGCACGCCCAGAAAGGCAATGGGTGCCTTCCGGTGGGCCTCCTTGATCAGAGCCCGCACGTATGGCAGCGCAGCCTCGTCCTCCCACGTCGGCAGACGGGAGGGGCCAACGACGCAGTCGAGTTCTGAGCTGTCAGCTGTGCGACCAAAGGCGAGGAAAGAAAAACAAAGACGTGCAGACTGTAGAGACAGACAACCAAACAGACGGTGTACTACCTTCTTGGGCTGCTCGCATGGCTCGCGGGTTCAAGGCAATGACCTTGAAAAACGACTGCATCATGCTGCTGGTCGTGTCGGACCCGGCTCCAATGATGAAAGCCAGGACATCGATTGCAACGGTGTCATCCATGCCTTCGTCCTCTTGGATCTTGACGATGCCGGCACAGAAACAGTCGGGAGCGTGGCCCGCCCTCACCTGCTGCCTGACCCTGTCGAGAAAGGGCATGTGCATGGCAAGCTCGCGGTTGCGCAGGCGGTCGGCGAGCCTGAGCCAGGGCTGCAGGCTTTCGGGGAGTCGATCCAGAAAGGGGAAGTAGTCCACCAGCAGACTTCCGGGTTGGATATCTAGACTGCGTTAGCCGACGAACGGGCGAGGGAGCTGTCGAGGCTGTCAATGCTGTTGAGGCCGTTGAGGCCGTTGAGACTGTTGAGGCCGTCGAGGCTGTCGAGACCGGTCACTCACACTTCAACGTCTCCTCCCATATTTCAAAGAATGCCTTCATGATCGGATGGTCCAGGCTGTGAAGACGGACTCCGTACACGGTGCTGAAGATAACACTCATGGAAAAGCGTTCCGTGTGGGTAATAAACTTGTCAGGTTGGTGCAGGAGATCGAGCATCATGACGCCAGCTTCGTAGTCCTGGTACGGCTGGAACTTGGCCGACTGCTGCCGGCCCAGGAGACTGCTGTTGATTCGCCGCATGAGGCGGAATTCCGGGCCCAGGCCCAGCGTAAGCAGTCGGTGACGCCATACCCGCTGCAGAAACACGTTTCGTGGCGGTCTGTCAGAGTAGATGGCTCCTTTCTGGACGGGTCAGTCAGTTGCCAGTCGGGTTTCTGCCTGGCAGAGCCTTACATCTAGACAAATGAAAAGAGCGCATTAAAGAAAGGAAGATGGATAAAGAAAGGCGCGCAAGAAAACACAAAAGAAGACGGATATGCTTTGCAGACAACGGGGCAAAAAAAAAAAAAATGAGGAAACATGAGCAACCTTGTCCAGCAGTTGTTTTATGTCTTCGGCTTTGTTGACTATGAGAGCAGGGCTAGAACCGAGCCAGAGCGTGCAGAGACCCCTGTACTTTTTGGCAAGCAGCAAAAGCTTCTGTTCCGCCTGTTCAGGTTTCTTGAGAAGGTTCGAAAAGTAAACAAGGTTCCCTATGAGAGGCCACGGCCTAGGTCCTGGGGCATACGTCTTTTTTGCAAGCCGGCTCGACCAGATTTGCGTGGCGATCCACGACCCGCACAGACAGCCGATTGCGACGAGAATCGCCGGGCTGAGGAGAAGAAAATCGAGAGCCGACATTGAAATGGCGATATACTTTGACGGCTGTGGTAAATTTACTGTACTTATGATATAAAAGAAGCCAAAGAGGTGGCAAAAGGAGGGTTACGGCGTTATACAGGCCATAAGGGAATGAGGAGGGGAAAAGATTGCTCCAACGAAAAAAAAAGAACAAGAGGGTCTGCACGGCTTAAAAGCATTCTCATTTGCGGTGTATTACGAGGTTATGCATGTTTTACGTGGGCGGAGACCGGTTGTCGGTGTCAGCTTTCGTGAGATTCGCTGCAAAAGCACTGCTGTCAGACCGGGAAGAATCTGACTGCATTGCAGTGCGTAATGCGACTTGACGCTTACCAAACCATGTCAGCCGGATGTGACCACCAATCATTGCTTGACAATACCAATAAGATACAGACTGGTTGGGTATCGTCAGCTTGGTTTGAGTCAGTGCAGATCAAAAAGCGGCGAGTGTGATAGGCAATGAAGGGCAAAGAGAAAAGAAAAATAAATACAAAGGCAGACAAGCTGGCCAGAGTGGCGCTGCAACTTTCAATATTGCAAAGCTCATGACCATAACATCCATTTGTTGGGCTGCAACGGAATACGGCACAATTCGCCTAAGCAGCCAGCGATCGAGAACGCATGCTACGAAAAGGCGTCGCTGCTTGTTGAAGGTGAAATCTGCCGGTATTTGACGCCCTGACAAGTAGGAACGCCTTTAGCAACAAGAAGCATCAAGAGGCATTCAATGGGGCTTCGTAGAGTTTGTAACACCTTGGTCCTTGTGATTTGGGCTTTACAAAATATTGCTAAACATTGATCTGTGTCTCCTACAGAGCCTTTACTTGCGATCAACTTACAAGCATATTGAAAATCCTCACAGTGTTCTAAGTGTATCATTATGGGGCAATTGTGGGGTTGACAGAAGAAAAAAAAAGTAAGAAATAGAAAAAGAAAAAGAGAAAAAAAAAAAAAAAAAAAAAAAGTAAACAAAAGAAAAATGTCCAGAAAATGTGTGTGCGCAGTAGAATCACGTGATGTGATAAGTCATACCCCAGCCCAGGGTATCACAACCACAACAGGACGACAACGTTCAACAACTCAGAACTGCGACCATGACGTAAATTGCAAACAGAAAAATGAGCATCTCACTCTCCGTCCCATCACAAGATCACAGGGCACAACAGTGCTATCTTGGGGCGCAGCTCATCGGCGTCATGCTCCTCGAAGCTAGACTTTACTGCGTTTGTTGCTTCATCACGAGATCAGGCACGATGACCGAATGAGCATTGCAGGTTTGTATTTGATTTTGTTTTTTTGTCTTTTTTTGCAGTATTCTGCTTTTTTTAAATTGTGTGAATCTAGACGTCACAGCATTTGAACGACATAACGGCATCTGAAGATTCTCCAGACGTCATGTTGTCGACATGTCCTGAAAAGCCACGTCTGCATCATTGCGTCAGACCAGTACGGCCGAGGCACACAGAATCAGGTAAAATGTTATAAATATTTTTTTCTTTTTTTTTCTTTTTTTCATAATGTTTCCATTATTTTCCTCTTTCTATCAATTCTTGGTCAATCTATTCTACAAATCTCCCCCCACACCTCTCTTCATCAAAACTCTCTTCTTTTTGCAGGTCTTTTTCAGGCAAAGAAACACAACACATTGAACTTGAACGATCTACCTCGCTAACATGGATGTCCTGCCGGTAAAGCGGACGCTACTGCAGGCTGACTCCAGGGTGGATCGGATAAGAGACATTCTTTCGTGTTTGCTGTACGTCTATCTAGAAATGAGCCACATGCGAGAGGCAATATGGAAGCGAAGCACCTCAATGCGTTTTTTCAACCTGCGCGGCTATAACAGAAGACTTATCGGAACGGCCTCAAACCTCCTCACCAGGTTAGAGCTTCTCACACTACGGCCCAGAGTCCTGCTCTCTTGGCAGGCAACCGATCTCTCGCAGCAGCCCCCCCGGACATTCACCTGCTTTCAGAAACTACCCGCAGAAATCCGCCTGATGATATGGGAGCGCGCTGCCGACCCACCGGCGTGTAGCTATTTCTTCAACCGCTATCATCTCCATGGCGAAGCCGCCACAGAGCCGGTCGACTGGATGTTGCCAGACCGGGGGCTGAGAGGCGCTTGTCACGAGTCGCGCTTCACCATCTTGCAGGTCTACGAGAAAATGCGGCAGCGCGTAAAGGGACAGCACTGCCCCAGGCTGCCCCATCCGATACACAAGCATTACCATAATCTCGCCAAATTCAACAGCGATGCGGTGCGCTTCCTACGGCAAAGTGCCGTGATGGATCTGCGCTTCCGCAAGTTCGCCTACGACATTTTTCACGTGCCCAGGCCCGTCCTCCAGCACTTGAAATCCCTTTACGAGAACAAAGACAGCCCAACCCAGCTCTTTCTGGACATCGCCAATGAGATGAGCAGGGAGATGGGATGGTGATTATCCGACGAAGACAGACATATTTGGGCGAAACCATAGCTGGCAATGGAAGCATGACATCTCGCAAAGTATCATACGCATGTATTCATATTTTTAGAGTAGCTTTAGCCTAGCCAAGCATCTGTCAATATTCCTTTAGTCCACACTCCTTTCAGGCACCTAGAGTGCATGTTGTCATATCACTCGGCGTCAATCTGCCGGTCGTAGTCTTACCTTGCGTAGAAAGCTCGGCCTTCGTCTCAGACTACCTACCTGCCGGACTGTCTTGCGGTGGGGATCCAGAAGAAGCTCGTCAGCATTGCCTACTAGCCGTTGTCTGCCCGTGCTCCGCAGAGAAGGCACTGAAATATTTACGAAACTGGCTGGCTGAGGAGATTCTTACGCGACTCTGGTCGGAGAGGGGCCTGTCTGAAAAAAACTCATCTGTGCCACAGTGGAGCATTTGCTGTCGTATTGTGTTGGATCAAAAATACGATTTTGAGTATCCCCTCCTGCAAATCCGACAGTCTCCCTGAAAGTGTTAGTCTTGGAATGCTCACCATACGCCGCGTAACGTGCTCCTCAACGCAGACTTTCGCGTGCGCGTGGCTGACTTTGCCAGCAGCTGCATCGACGACGCAACCTTCAAAGATATGCGCCGGCGAACGCTACCGTGTGCATTGATTCGTGAGAGACCAAGACTACTAAAGCACCGTCGAAGGTGAAGTAAGCAAGGAAAAAATGTGAAAGGCCGGCGGCGGTCAAACAACCGACGTGGGGAAAAGGAAAGAGAAACAAAGGCCATCAAGGTTGAGACGAGTTGTATTTACGGCAAGTGGAGGTCATCGTGTTCGCGCTACAAAACCCATTTGACGGGGAAGTCGAAATCTAACGGGGCTTCTGGCCGATGCCGTCGGTCAATTCAAAACATGGTGTCTGGTTCAAAGTAGTATTATATTAGTGCTTTAAAACACCCCTATAGTTAAGAGGTGCTACAAGAACAAATTTTAGCTGCAGGTTTATGTCAAGAAGAATGACGAAAGGGATTGCCAGAGTTGCTTTTGTTTATTTATTTCTGAATTTAAAGTAAAGGAGAGTACAAAAGGTCTCGTCGTCGACAGAAAAGCTCATGGGAAGAGGGAACGATAAGAACCATTTGTTTTATGAAAAAAAAAAAAGAAAACACTCTTAGGAACACTTAAAAACAGTGTGATCCAAAACCAACAACCTCATTGACGCGTCCAGTCTCGAGAGAGCATAGGAAAGCACAGGAGAGCTCAGTAGGGCATAGGCGAGGACACAGGAGGGCGCCCGGGACCACACCGACTTCTCATGTTGGAGCAGGGACGCCACAGGTGAACCTCAATGAAGTTTTTTCGCCTTTTATACTTGGGTAAAATGCCCGTCACAACACCACTCCGCAACTAGACCGTCGCCCGTACACAAAGTAATCAAGGAAGTTTGTTGCCGGGGTTGGGGAATGGACCACCGTCCGGGGGGGGACGTATTTTGCGAGTGACTTTGTTGCCTGGGTCAGGGAATGGACCACCGTCCGGGGGGGGATGCGCCTTGCGAGTGACCTTGTTGCCTGGGTCGGGGAATGGACCACCATCCGGGGGAGGATGGGCCTTCCGAGTGACTTTGTTGCCTGGGTCGGGGAATGGACCACCGTCAGGCGGAGGATGGGCCTTGCGAGTGACTTTGTTGCCCGGGTCGGGGAATGGGCCGCCATCTGGGGGAGGATGGGCTTTCCGAGTGACTTTGTTGCCTGGGTCGGGGAACGGACCGCCATCCGGGGGAGTGTGCGCCGATGTTAGTAGCTCTCGGGCCGCGCGGTGAAAGCCACCCTCCTCGCGATCTGGCAGCGGCATGGGCAAGGCTTCTCTCTCGATAACAGCGGCTTGTGCGGCCCCAAAGGTTGAAAGAGCCACCAAGAGGGTAGCTAGGGTGCTCGGGGTCTTCATTGTAAGAAATGATTGAAAAGAAGACGTGCAACTTGTTGCAAATTTGATTGTTTTAGTAAAAGACTGCGAATGCGAGAGTGAGCTTTGGAGTAGGACAGATGTAGAGAGGGAGACGAAAAGGCAGAAGATGGACGGAGTCTGTCGGGCCCTTTATACTTTTTTTTTTCAGGATTTTCGACAATGGAGCGAGCATTACAACCCGTGCATGAAGTGGTGTGCTTTCCATCCTGTCTCCCGCAGTCTTCAATTCCGTATGAGACCATTTCATGAAGCACTTCGGAAAGCAGCGAACAATCCGACGCGCCTGGCACAAATACCGGACGTCGGTGGTTGCATTCTAGTGTGCCCTCCCGCATAGAATTTACCCATAACATGGCATATACGGTTGCATTGCATTTAGAAGCTTGTATTCTCTTTTTTTTTTTTTTTGTTGTGGCCTTCTTTCAACTTCCCGATCGGAGACTGGTCCAGAAAAAACGTGATGCTCTCTATTCCGCTTTGATCGGTTTAACTTTTTGAAACCCGGGCAGATGCCGGACGAGGCAAAGATCGTCCGGCCGAGTACTACGTCGGCGTTGATCTTTGTGGTTCTACGTCGTATGCAGATCGAATCCGCAGCATTTGCGTCAACTCCGCTCCACTCCAAACATTCGAGGTACCCAGTTCTACTTACTCGTCGAGGTTCCCGATTCAAGACTTCACATGCTCTCGGCACGCGGCGAGCAGTAGATGTCTGCTACGTGCGAGCAAAAGCTTTTTTTTTTCTGGATTCACGGAGACTGAGTATTCTTATCTGAAAGGAAGACTTCGTTCCAGGCATTTCTGCCATCCTATGACCCATCTTTTCAAATCCTGTTGAATCCTACAAAATTTGCGAAGAAGAACAGCACGGCTTTTTCCGGCCAGTACAAATACGAAAGGTGTTTTTCTCTGGACATACTGGACTTACAAAGGAAGTTAGCCTTCGGTCAGAAGCCTTACAACTAAGACCATGCGTGGTCAAACCACCAGTGGTCTCTTCGAGTCTCTGCTCCATTCCACTGTGTGTCCAGCTGCCTAGTTTGTCGATCGCAAGCAGAATCCACTACGAGTACTACCGTATGTCAGGCGAGGCGAGGTTCTTTGCATCTGCGAGTACAATACTCGCCGATTTGAAAGAACGAGCCGCGAGTCACACAACATGCATTTGAATGTAATTCAGTTTCAAAGCCAGCAGCTTATTGCCGAAATGTTCGTCTCTGCTTTATGTGCCAAAGAGCCACAATTATCCGTGTTGGTTCTTGCAAGATGCCATTTGCAGATTAACAACTTTTACGTATCGGGAAGGCGGGCCTTTCTACTCCGCCAACTTGTCGTGGCTTGCGATGTTGTCTGTTGGCTCCCAAATGTTGCGGCTCCTGCATAGATTTGTGAAAGGAATTGAAGCAAACGAGTGAAACTGCTAATTTCCGACAAATTGTGTAGTGGCTTGTCATGTAAAGACAGGTCAGCTAGCGCTTACCGCTGCTTCGTATACTGGTGCAGTACGGGCGAGTAATGGTCCTCCTCACTTGGACAGTTTGTATGAAATAGAATTTACATAAGAGAGAAGTATTTTTCTTCTCGAAAGTGCTGTACAAGAAATCATCCAACATGGCGCGATGGTGGTGATGTGTTGTAGCGAGAAGACCGTTTCAGGCCAAGGAAAAGGGTTAGTAAGCAAGACTGCTAACCGTTTTTTTGCGTACCATAGCTGCCGAACCGAAAAAAAAACCAACACAATAAACCAGACAACGCGAACAACAAAGACAGGCGTAGACTACCTGGGCGTTTATCGCCGCGAATCTTTTTCGTTGTATTTTCCCCTATTTATATTGGTTGCCTTACGTAGAGCATGATTTGACTCTGTCGTCTCGGAGCCAATGTCGTCGTTTGGGCGTCCCGGCTTGCTATGGGCCAAACGGCATTTTCTGAGGCTGGCAGTTCCGCGGCTGACCAACAAACGCGTGGGCCCACCCAAATTCGACAGCCTGGAGGTGATTTCGGTGCAGAGCATCCGAGACACGTACTACGAGCTGGACGGCGGACTGCTGGCGGCGGTGGGGGCGTCGGTGCGGCGGCGAGACAGTCACTGGCAGGCTCTGATTCGCCGGCCGCGGACTGTTATGAACGTTGGCAACGGCAAGAAGGGCGCTCGAAAGAGGGACAGAAATAGCGACAACAGCGAAAGCAGCGACAGCAGCAGCAGCAGTAGCAGCAACAGCAGCGACAACAGCAACGACGCCCCTTCGCACCATGTCATCGAGCTGATAAACAAGCAGGCCGTTGCCGAGTTGGTGGCAGCGGCCAGCCGGGGAAGGCTCTCAGCGGAGTCGTGCCTGGCGGAGGAAAACATGGGTTTGCAGCCGGTGGCGTCGTTCAAGACGCAGCGCCGGCTGTGGAAGGCCGACAAGACATTCTACATCATCCAGGACAAGACGCACTTTGGCTACGTGGTGGGCCAGGTGGAGATGTCGTACGACTACAGGCTGCCAGGGCAGGATGACAGCGATGAAAAGGCGGCGCAGCGCTGGGCAAGGATCGAACGCCGGTTCAGGCGCATCAAGGACGAAAAGAGGCGCGCGACGGCGCTGAAGGAGGCCATCGAGGACGACAAGGCCCGCATCGTGCTGGAGATGGAGGCCCGCATCGACGAGTTCATGGACCGGTATGCCTGGGCATTCGTGCGAGGCGAGCCCCAGACCAAGGTGGAGGCATACGGCGAATACATGGCGCAGAAGGAAGCGGAAAAGCGTGCACAAGCGGCAGCTGACGGATGAGAACAAGCGGGACAGGGGAGCTGTGCTTCACAGAGAAGACAAGACAGCCGGAGACGTGAGTTGCTGGCATGTAAAACTATGTGGAAATGGCATTTATATGGAGTTATTTGTGGCAGTTTTTGGTATATGATGGCCCTCGCATTCTTTTTCAGGCATGCAGCGTACTTATTCGATCGCAATCTCCCCTCTCCGTCGACATCAAGCCAAGAGCTTGTCCAGCCGCACGTCTGTGGCTCGGCGGGCCATGTCGGTGTTGTAGGCGCCGTACCACTGTTCCTGGGTGGCCATGACGGGGCCCTCGATCTCGGTGCAGCGGCCGCCCATGACGGTCAGGGCCTGGCCGTTGGTTTTCGGGTTCGTGGCCAGGTAGATGGCGGCGGCGGCCACGTCGGCGGTGGTGTTGACGGGGATGCCGCGCGCCGTAAAGGCCTCGACGGCGACGCGGGGGAACAGGGGCGACTCGGTGCCGCCGGGGGCGACGGCGGCCACGTGGACGCTGTCTTGGGGGCCGACGTGGCGCAGCGCGCGCATCAGGCCGATGACGCCGTGCTTGGCCACGGAGTAGAGCGGAATGTTGGGCCGCTCGTTGTACGAGGACGTAGACGCGGTGATGACGAGGCCGCCGCCGGGCGGCGACTGCTTGCGGAAGTGGTGCAGCGCCAGCTTGCAGGTGTAGATGGCGCCGGTGAGACACACGTCCAGCACGGTCAGGTCGGGCGCCGCCAGCTCGCCGTCGGCGTCCAGCAGGTCCGTCCACACGGTGTTGCGCTCGCCCACGCCGGCATTGGCAAACACCAGGTCCAGCCGGCCGTATGCGGCGACGGCGGCGGCAAAGAGAGCCCGGCTGCTGGGCCAGCTCGCCACGTCGACCTCGACAAAGCGGACGTCGCTGGAAGCGTGGGAAGTGTTAATGTTGGCCTCTCTGGAGCAGAGCCTGGGCTGGGCTCGGATAGGATAGGGCCGGTACCAGCCTGCTGGGAGAGAGAGATACTTACTGGCCTTGTTGCTTCAGCGATGCCTCCAGCGCCGTGCCGGCTTCTTTGTTCCTGTCGCCAATGACCACTCGGGCTCCATGCTGCGCGAGCGCGGTGACCATGGCCTTGCCAATGCCGCTTGCGCCGCCTGCATCGCGTTAGTCGGCGGAGAGACAAGTAAACGAGTCAATAGCGAGACCGAAAAAAAAAAAAAAAGGCTGTGAGCCCAAACACCATCATATTGACCTGTTACGAGAGCCACCTTGTCCTTGACATCGCCCCACATGGACTCTGTGACTGTGAATTCAGACATGGTTCGTCAACGTGCGCTGAGCGGCAAACACAGCAGGGATTGGTTTGATATCTTGGCGTGTCCGCAAAAGCGTGCTGTCTTTCCGCGTCTCTTGGTATATTTCACCAAAGGGGGCCTGGAGCGCAGTCTTATACTCGGCATTTCTTCATGCGGGGTAGCTGTAACTAACGCCTCCGGGAACCGACCTCCTGAGCCGAGTCCGTGTGTATGCCAATGGATATATATTTTGTGTACTCGCTTGCGCTTATGGGGGCTCCCCCACAAAAGAAGCCATCGGCACAGGGGCGGCCGAGTGGGCCGAAGAGGCTGACCCGGGGCGTGGGCAAGAAGAGGTCTACTTTTTGGGAAAAGTTTCGCGGCAGCTTCCACAGCAGTAGCGACCTAGTCTAAGCCATGAACGGGAAGACGATGCAGTTGTGCAGCCCGGTATGCATTTTCTGCCTTTGGTCTATTCTGTGTATGGATTAGTCCGCCATGGATTCTGTGTACAGTCTCGGCTTCTGGGGACCTGGCTGGTTGCCGAGCTTGCTTTCGTCTAGCGTGCCCGTCCGCCAAGCCGGCTGGCCAAGAGAGTATGGTCTCCAGACTCTTGACTAGACTGAGAGTCTCGATGTAAGCAATGGCAAGGCGATTGCTTGCCACGAGCTGAATGCAGGCCCATAACCACACAACAAAATAACAGCCTTTGAACATTGTTGTACGCAGTCCGCAGGCTTGGAACAATCACCACATCGACTTTGGAGGGGTCACGGCGCTCATTCGTGCTTTCTGAACACTAGTACTTTGCATGGCCTCTTTGCCCTGTTGAGTCGTCCGCAACTGGCAGAAAGAGGAGAGCGGAGGCTGCGGTCAGCTTACAGGCTGCTCAGGTTAATCCAGCTGGTGGGAGCGAGCGAGCGGCCAATTACAGTTGCACGGCCTATCTCCATGTGGCCGTCTCGATTCCCATTATCGGCAATGCACCACCTTTGTCATTGCAAGGGCGTCGCCGTATTCTGCAGCGGCTTGTGTCGGCTGGCCGCCGCCATTGGTTGGCCGTCTACGTTGGACTGATACAGCGGACGATTGGGTGCCGAGTTACATCGAGCTTTGGGGAATAGATAATAAGATGCTCAGTTAGACCATCTGACACAATCTCACCATGGTTAACGTAGGTCGTAAGAGAGCGACGAGTATGGTCCTTTGATTGGAGGTGGGATTGCGACTTGGACAGATGAGTATAAGAACCAGTCCTAGGACTCTTATTTATTTCTCCAGGACAACCATAATCCTATGACGCCCTATTGTATCATCTAGGACGAATCACGTTTGCCCTTCTGCGGCGTTTGATTTGCACCTCCTTCTTTTGATTGTTTATTTGTACAACAGTCTCATTGTCGATCCCTGGCCTTTTGTTTCCGCCCTCCTTGTCGCTGCCATGCCGTCGCTCGGGCCCGACCCAGCCACGGTGGGAGATTCTGGCGGTCTGCATGAAAACGCGTGGTACAACCGGTCCTTTGGCGACTACGTCGTGTCCGAGCAGCCCCTGTTCACCAAGCGGGCCATTCGCATGGTGTGCGTGGGTGCCGGGCCCACGGGCCTGCAGCTGGCCTACAAGGCCGAGCGGCTGCTCGAGAAGGTGACGCTGCAGATCTACGAGAAAAACGCCGACGTGGGCGGGACATGGCTGGAAAACCGCTACCCGGGATGCACTTGCGACATTCCGAGCCACAGCTAGTGAGGGCCCCGACGGTGGAAGAGGACTGGATGAGATATTGCCCGACGTTCCCCGAATGTCTGACGAGACTGACTCTCTGACACTCTCTCAGCCAGTTTCCGTGGGCTCGCAACCCGAGCTGGTCGCAGTACTACGCCACCAGTCCCGAGATCTGGCAGTACTTTAAAGATATTGCCACCAAGCACGACCTGGAGCGCTACATCAAGTTCAAGCACCGCGTCACCTCGGCCCGGTGGAACGACGCCGACGGCGTGTGGGAGCTGTCGATTGCGACGCCGGACGGAGGCGCCATCAGCGACCGCTGCGAGATACTCGTCAACGCAAGCGGTGTTTTGAAGTATGTGTTTTCCACGCCCCATTCTAAAAGTAATTTTTTTTTTTTTTTTAACTATCAGCACCCCAATCTTCTCGTGCTCTCCTAACATCCAGCGAATGGAAATACCCCGACATCCCCGGCCTTAAGGCCTTCCAGGGAAAACTGATGCACACAGCTCAGTGGGACAGCGACTACGACCTGACCGGCAAGACTGTTGCCGTCATCGGCAGCGGCTCGTCTGCCATTCAGGTCATTCCAAACATTCAGCCCAGTACGTGTCGCTGCGATGCCAAGATACAGCCATATGCGATTGTCCTAACCGACCAGACGTTAAAAAGCTCTATGCCTTTATCCGCTCGCCAACGTGGATTACTATGGGCTTTGGAGCGAAGTATGCCGGGCCCGAAGGAACCAACTTTGAATGTACGTGATGCCTATCTTTGCTCCCTATGTTTTATTTGTGAATTTGTCTTTTTACATCCTTTATTCTTGTTTGTGATTTTTGCTACGATTTGTTCTGTCTTTGAAAGTCATCTCCAGTGTCTTTACTTTCCTGCATCATCCTTTATCTTCCTCATTTACTTACAAAGCCCCCCCCCCCCCCCCCCCTTCCCCAGACTCCAAGGAGCAGATTGAAACTTTCAAGAACGATCCTGCCGCCTACGACAAGTACTGCCGTGATGTAGAAGGAGAACTGAACAAGCGATTCACCCTGGTATGTCTCACAAAAAAGACCCCTTGTCCCCCTCGTCCCTCCTCCTTAGGCTCAGCTAAAAGATAGGCCAGAACCACTTCAAAAGCGAAGACCAAATCTCAGCTCGCGCCGGCTTGGAGGCCCGCATGGCCGAGCGGCTGAACCACGACGAACGGCTGACCAAGCTCCTAATTCCCAAATTTGCGCTGGGCTGCCGCCGCATGACGCCGGGCCCGGGCTTCCTCGAGAGCCTGACGCGGGACAACGTGGAGGTGGTGACAGAAGACACGGTGCGCTTCACAGAGGCGGGCGTGGTGGACGCATCGGGCACAGAGCGCCGTGTAGACGCGGTTGTGTGCGCGACCGGCTTTGACACGTCCTTTGCCACGCCATTCGACTGCATCGGTCTCGGCGGCCAGAGTCTGAAGGAGAAGTTTGGCGACTTCCCGCAGGGCTACCTGTCGACGATGGTGGACGGGTTTCCAAACCTATTCTGTGAGTTGGTGTGTGTCCAAGCGGAGGGTTAATGCTTTGGCCGTGTGTGTGTGCCAAAATGAGGTTTTAGCAATCGACTAAGCTGAAAAAAACTGACGTCCCAGGGATCATTGGCCCCAACGGCCCGGCCAGCCACTCGTCGGTGCTGCCCATCTTCACCTGGCATACGCGCTACATCTTCCAGATGGTGGAAAAGCTGCAGCGTGAGAACATCCGGTCGTTCGCGCCCAAGGCCGAGTGCGTCGAGCAGTTTAACCAGCACACGCACACGCTGATGCGGCGGCTCGTCTGGTCGGCGGCCTGCCGCTCGTGGTTCAAGAACGGCAAGGCGCAGGGCCCCGTCACGGCCATCTGGCCGGGCAGCCGCCTGCACTATTTCGAGGCGCTGGCGACGCCGCGCTACGAGGACTTTGACATTGTCTACCGCAGCAAGAACCGCTTCCAGTACATGGGCAATGGCTACACGGAGGAGGAGACCAAGCCCGATGGCAACGCGGTGTGGTATCTGGACGACGAGTTCTGCAAAGTGTAGTTTGGCCTCGGGGGCGAGTGATGGCAGACTGTGAAGATGCATCTTTTGAGTTCAAATGGATTATATTTGTAAGGTATGGAAGCTGGCAGAAAGTTGAAGTGTTTCCTCGTTTAGGGCAAAGAAGACGACTGCAGGATGAAAGAGGATGCAGAATTCAGTAACTAATAGTCTAATGTGCAAACCATACTTCGCCTTTGTTTCTTTGTTCTTTTCCCGCTTTTATTATGCCCTCCCCTCTCGTCATGCCGCCCCCTCTCTACACCTTCTCGGCTCCGGCCCCGGCCCTGACGTTCACGGACGTTGCGCTGTTTTCGCTCGATGTCGCGTCCTGGCCCTCGTGTTCTTGCAGGGAAGCCGGGAACTCCACCAGACGATCGCCGTCAAGGTAGCCGTCGGTGGCGACATAGGCCTCGTAGATGTGGCCGCCGGGAGGAACGGCGTCGTCGTAGCCCTCGGGGTAGACACGCGAGGGCAGGACCAGGTTGGCAGCAAAGTAGAAGGCGCCGGCGGCGGCAAAGGTGATGATCCAGCCCATGTCGTAGATGTGGGTGGCGGCGGCGGCAACCCAGGTCGGGTGGTAGGAGCCGATGAGACCGGGGATGCCGAGCACGGCGGCGCACACCCAGCAGACGACGGCCTTGAGATTCCAGCCCTTGATGTAGTAGTAGAGCGAGCCGGCGGCGGGGCGGAAGAGCGAGGGAACGTGGATGTTGCCGCGCTTGATGAAGTAGTAGTCGACGATGACGATCTGGAGAGTGAGCAGGAAGAAGACGAGAGAAGAGCGAAGGGCTCTGGGACAAAGACAAGACGAGAGAAGAGCAAAGGGCATTGGGATGAAGACAAGCCGAGAGAAGAGCAAAGGGCACTGGAAAACTTACACTGCAGATGGGAGCTATGAAGATGTTGTAGCTTCCGAGAAAGGTCAAGAACGCGGCCCCGTCGGCTGTTGTCGCTCAGGTTAGCTCGATGACGGACAGAGACCTGGGCAGATGGACGAGCACATACTCAGCAGTTTCCACGGCACAATGGCCAGCGAGACGAGGCCGCAGAACAGCTGTCCGCTCACGATTTTAAAGATGCGCGGCAGCAGGCCGGTGACATCGGCGCCTGCAATGGGTCAGCAGTGCATATTATTGAAAAGACTATTGAAAAGACAGCTTTGCGTATTGGAGAGACGGGACTCACCAAAGGGAATGGCATTGCAGCCAATGTTGACGCCGAGCACGCTGAGGGTAAAGCCGACCGAGGCAAAGAAGCAGCCGGCGCGCGCGGCCGGGCCCCAGAAGCGGTCGAGAATGGCATTCAGCAGGTCCCACTGGTTCCAGTAGGCAGCGCCGAACTTGCCCTGCACGGCGGCGGTGGCGCCGATGCCGAAGAAGAAGATGAGCGTCTTGCTGGCAAAGATGGACAGCGCCTGGCGCCAGCCGGCATCGCTGGGGCGGCGGGTGTATCGGGTGAGGTCGGGTTGCTGGTATGGTCAGCCGGAGCAGAAGACGGGAAATAGCAGAAGCATTTGGGGAATCCGGAGCACGGTGGGATGTGATTCCAAATGATTGCCAAAGCCAACCGATTGTTGCCCTGCACCTACATTGATCAAGAGCGCCGACGTGACGCCCAGGCAGCTGTTGATGCCGTTGAGCATGGCCCAGCCCAGGGCAGAGCCCTTGGCTGGCGTGGTGGCCGACACGCTGTTGAGCTGGATGCCGCCGCCGTAGTGGATGCACCAGGCGAAGACGCCGATGCAGGCGATGGGGCAGATGATGGATTCAGCCTGGCTGGTCAGAGAAGGTAGGAGACAGAAGACAGAGAGAAGACAGAAGACAGAGAGAAGACAGAAGACAGAGAGAAGACAGAAGACAGAGAGAAGACAGAAGACAAAAGAAAAGTCAGATGACAAGACAGAAGAAAAGACAAGACACTAACTGCAAAGAGCGGCCGGATGCGCGACGGATGGACGGCGAGAATGGGCATCTCGATCATCCAGAAGAGAAAAAAGGCCAGCAGGTCGCGCGAGGTGGTGCCGGCGCTGGCGGGCAGGTGGTTGGCCATGTGCCACCAGGAATTGCCAAAGATGCAGCGCAGCAGCACGCTGAGCAGCTGCGAGCCAAAGTAGGACTGCACGCCGAACCAGATGATGGCGACGATGGCGCGCACGCCCACAAAGAAGAGATGGCCGTACATGCCAAAGACGCTGCGGGCCAGCACGGGATAGCCAATGTGGTAGGTGGCGCCGGGGCGGCCGAGGGCCAGGGCCGTGGCCGACGAGATCAGGTTGGCAACGATGCAGGCAATCAGGGCCTGGTACCAGTTGAGGCCGACCGAGATCAGGCTGGCGCCGTTTGACCACTGGCTCGCATTGAAGGCATTCTATCGAGCGTGAGCAGACTGGCAAGGGCAAGGCAGACTGGCAAGGACAAGGGCTGAAGGGCAGCTGGGATGGAGCTGGGAGGGAATTGAGATGGAGCTGAGATGGAGCTGAGATGGAGCTGAGATGAACTGAGATGAACCGAGATGAAACTTACACCCCACCAGTAGGACGTGAGAGAGATCCTGGACAGTTAGCGAGGAATTGGAACATTGGGTATCGTGCACATCACACCCTTCACACCGCAACATACCATGTCCAGGTCCGCGAGCTTTGCGGCGTGGGCGCGAGGTCCTGGTTGATCCACTGCGACGCCCGGGTCTCGCCGGCGCTGGTGCTGAAGCCGGCCTTCCACAGGGCCCGCGGCGAGGCGGCTCGGCGACCTCGGAGCTGCATTGGCAGGCGACTTCCGAGCTTGTGTTGGAGGGCTTCCGCGAGTCTCGTCCTGCTGCTGGCCAGGCTCTCCGTTGAGTCTTCCCTGTGGTTTGTTGACTGGGTTGTCACCGTCCTGAGAGCAAAGGATGAGTAGTGCTTGGGCTGCCGTGGGATGGCATCCTTTCTTTGTTCTCTCTCTCTTGCACGGCGGCCGTTCCGAGGAGGCCCCTCGATATATGTGTGATGGCTTGGACTGGTGGAGAAGGCGGAAGGACACGACGAGATGGATTTCATTAAACTGATGAAAAGGGACGAAACGTGTCGGATGCACCAGTCCACCCGATTGCTTGCTGCATGGCCGACGGCGCTGGCGGTCAGGCGATACGGGACATCTGACGAGGTCAGATAACAGCGACAGGCAGCCCTGTCTATCTGGAAATAAGCTTTTAGTGCGATCGTCTGGAAGTGGCGATAGTCTGGAATGTGGCCCCGTATCGTGCTGATTAACTAGTTCTTTTGCAGCGCCTGAAGGCTTTGGCTATCGTATCGGGCCATTCCTACAGCCCAAAGGGCTTTCATCGGTCTGTCCGCGATATTCCCAGTTGGTTATGAAGGGTCCAGTTCCACCATCCCAGTTTTCAAAGGGTCCGCTTTGCAAAGAGTCGGCTGGGTGCCTGGGTGCCTCTGAGAACACTGACTATCGTATCGGGTCATTCCTACAACTCAAAGAGCTGGCATCGGTTCGTCCGTGGCATCGGGGACCACCGCATCGGTCCCACAAGCAGTTGACTTTGCAGTCGCGGTCCCACATCCGTGGCCAAGCTCATGCAGCTCTTTTTATCAACCTGCAAGCCTTGCTTTCGTATGGCTGCTACGGGGCAGACTCGCCTCCTGTGATTTTGTTTTTGTGCTTTGGAGCATTGGTTGGCAGCTTGGTCGTTCCATTCGTCGTTTCATTTGTCGTTCCTTTTCTTTGCTCTTCTATTGACTCTCCTGCGTTCTATTGACTCTCTCCTGCGTTCTATTGACTCTCTCCTGCGTTCTATTGACTCTCTCCTCGTTCTATTGACTCCCTCCTGCGACCGCCTGCCATGGGAGCGAGCCGTCACTTGCCGCTGGAGTTCGACCTCGTCCTCCGCAATGCCAACGTCAACGGGGCGTATGTCTGCGACATTGGCATCCGGGACGGCGTGATCGCCGCGCTGGGCGTGGGCCTGGAGGCGTCCGAGCACACGCAGGAGATCGACTGCGAGGACGCAGTGGTGACGCCCGGCGGCGTGGACGGCCACGTGCATCTGGCCCAGGACAAGTCGCTGAGGGCGCGAACAGCGGGCTATGTGGCAGCAGATACGAGTAAGTGATTTTAGGCAGGCAGCCTTGACATTTTAACCAGCCTTTACATTCTCGGGCAGCCATTGCTTTCCTAGCTGGTCTTCCCCCCAGCCGGCCTTCCCCCCAGCCAGCCTCACTCCCAGCCTGCTTCGTCATCTCAACATTCGCTTCCCAGCCAACGGCCGCTAACCAACAGTCGAAACCGGGACGCGCAGCGCCGTGGCCGGCGGCACGACGACGGTGCTGCTGTTTGCGGAGCAGTCGCGGGGCGAGTCGGCGCGCGAAAAGGTGGCGCAGTACCACGCGCTGGCGCGGCAGCAGGGCGCGTATGCGGACTACGGCTTCCACGTGATCGTGACGGATCCGACAGACGTGGTGCTGGAGCAGGAGCTGCCGGAGCTGGCGCGGGCGGGCGGCATCACCAGCATGAAGCTCTTTCTGACGTACGAGCACATGCGGCTGACCGACGGGCAGCTGCTGCGGGCGCTGCACAAGGCGCGCGAGCTGGGCATGGTGGTGCTGGTGCACGCGGAGAACGGCGAGCTGATCGACTTCTTCACGCAGCAGCTCGAGGCCCGGGGGCTGACGGAGGTGGCCTTCAAGGCGGTGGCGCACGTGCCGTCGGCCGAGGCCGAGGCCGTCAACCGGGCGGTGACGTTTGCCGCGCTGCTGGACACGCCGCTGGTGGTGGTGCACATGTCGGTAAAGCAGGCCGCCGACGTGGTGCGGCGGGCCCAGACGGCGCTGCAGCCCGTCTTTGCCGAGACGTGTCCGCAGTACCTGCTGCTGGCGCGCGAGCGCCTGGCCGAGCCGCACTTTTGCGGCGCCAAGTTTGTCTGCTCGCCCGCCCTGCGCTCCGACCCGGCCGACATCGAGGCCATCTGGCGGGGGATTGCCAACGGCACCTTTACCATCTTTTCGTCGGACCATTGTCCGTATCGGTGGGTGAAGATCTTTCTTTCTTTCTTTTTTTTTTTTTTTTTTTTTGTTGCTTCCATCCCAGCCTGCTTCCATCCCAGCCTGCTTACCACCCCAGATTCAATGACCCCAACGGCAAGCAGCTGGGCCTCATTCGCCACGCCGACGGCTCGACCAGCGAGCGCTTCACCAAGGTGCCCAACGGGCTGCCCGGCGTCGAGACGCGGCTGCCGCTGCTCTTTTCCGAGGGCGTGCTGCGGCGGCGCTGCATCGACGTCAAGCGCTTTGTCGAGCTGACGGCCGAGAACCCAGCCAAGCTGTACGGGCTGTATCCGCGCAAGGGCGCCATCCAGATCGGCTCCGACGCCGACCTCGTCGTCTGGCACCCCCAGGCTGCCTTTGCGCCGCGCCGCCTCAGCCACGCCCGCGACCTGCACGACGCCTGCGACTACTCGCCCTACGAGGGCATCGAGTTTCTCAACTGGCCCCGCATGACCCTGCTGCGCGGCACCGTCGTCTTCCGCGACGGCCGCATCGTGGCCCCCAACGGCGTTGGCCAGTTTGTCAAGCGCCGCGGCTGCGGCATGCCCTACGTGAAGCGCATGGACGGCGAGTGGGACGTGCTGCGGGCAGCTATATAGGGGGATATAGGGTGGGAGACTGGTCTCAGCGGCCGTGGTGGCGATGCTTGTGTCTTTATTTGCATCTTTCCTTCTTACGTTGTCTGGCAGAAGCGCTGCCGAGTTTGGGCTGTTCTGTTTTGCCGCTTTGGCGATACTAGATTTATTTCACTTGTACATACTATAAAGGATAGGACAGAATGCATACTGGATTGGGATACTGCATCGGAATTCATACTGGGAACTGCATACTAGATTGGTATACTGCATCAGATTTCATACTCGGAACTACATTCTGGATTGACATATCCGGCATATCCGCAACACGGACAAGTCTGTACACTGATAGTACGTATATTCTGAACCGCATTTGTCTTTGGCATCTGACGCCGTGGCCAGCCAACTCGCGTGCAGGCGGACTCCGATGCAGATAGTTGAAGCTGACCTTTGATCGATACTCACCCTTGATCGACTCACTCTTGATCGATACTCAGAATCCGGTCGGAATACCTCTTGTCGGAATGCACGCCGTCGGAAGACCCGTTTGTCGGAATGGTCCGCGGAATGGTCCGAGGCTGCCCTGGGCTCTTATCGCGCTGACTGATATAGCGCCGGCGCTAGCCAATCAGGCTCCACCCTTTCCCCCCCAAGACGTCTTTTCGGGGGCTGCGTCTCTGCTATCGGTCCAGTCCGTCTTCTCTGTTTCGTCCTCGCCAGCATCCCAGCCACCCAGCGACCCAGCAACCAGCACAAGCTGCAGAACGACACGCGCACCCGAGCTGCAGATCCAGCCATGTACAGGCCAGCCGCTGCAGCGAGGCCACCCACCCAGGCCATGAGCTCGGAAGCATCCCCGGCGGCGGAAGTGGCCCGGCCAGCTAAGAGGCCTCGTGTTCTGGTGGCCTGCCAGCGATGCAAGACACGGCGGCAAAAGGTGGGTGAGGGGAGGAGAAGAGAGAGGAGAGGAGAAGATAGAGAGAGAAAAAGGCAGAGAAAGAAGACAGAAGAGAGAAAAAGGCAGAGAAAGAAGACAGAAGAGAGAAAAAGGCAGAGAGAGAATAGAGAGAGAAAAAGTCGAGTCAAAAGAGAAGACAGAAAAAGACAGACCAAAGATGGAGTCGTCTCCAAAAAGACCAAGCCCAGTCACAGGCAGCCACTAACTCCTGCAGTGCGACAATGGCAGTCCGGCGTGTGCCAACTGCTCGCGGGCCGGCGCCGAGTGTCTGTACAGCGACCGGACGGCATATCCGCCGTCGTATGTCAAGGCGCTCGAGAGCCGGGTGCGAGAGCTCGAGGCCAGCCTGCAGTCGCTGTCTGAGCAGCAGCGGCAGGCGCAGGAGCAGCAAAACCAGCAGCAGCACGAGCACGAAGGGCAGCCACGCTTCGCCGCTGCGGCAGAGCGCCAGGGACAGCAGCCACAGCCACAAAGCCACGACGCGTCGCCGGCGGCCAACAACGCGTCGCCGGCAGCCCTCCCGGACTCTCGCCTCGTCACCGGCATGGGCCTGCTGTCGTCGGCGGCGGCAGCGGAGCCGCACTACTTTGGCTTCTCGGCCGGGCTCAGCCTGGCCCACTTTGTGCAGGTGGCCATCGACGTGGACAGCGGCACGTCCAACGTGTCGCTGCCGCTGCTGGCCGACCGGCCGTTTGTCAACCAGGCGCTGACGCACCCCAGCACCACGCCGGCCGAGCTGCCGAGCCGCCGCGTCGGCGCCGCCTACATCCGCGCCTACCTGCTGCTGATCCACCCGCTCTACCCCTTTCTCAACCGGCCGGCGCTGTGGCGGCTGCACAACGAATGTACCAGGCGGCAGAGCCAGCAGCAGAGCCAGCATCCGAACCAGCAAGAGCACCAAAACCAGCAACAGCAGCAGAGCCAGCAGCAGAGCCAGCAGCAGAGCCAGTATCAGAACCAGCATGCGAACCAACACCAGAACCAGCAACAACACCAAAACCAACACCTGCCAGCCAACCACCCGGCCGGCGACCACTTGATGGACATTGCGCTGCTGCACCTCGTCTACGCCATCGGCTCGCGCTGTCTGCAGCTGCTGGGCCACCACGACAGCCCCCACCGCCCCCACCGCCACGGCCGCCACGGCTGCCACGGCCAGCCGCTCGCAGCGCCGCCCGGCTCGCCCGGCTCGCCCGGCTCGGCCAGCTCGCCCGAGGGCCACTTTCTGCGCGCGATGCAGATCATCGGCGGCGGGCTCAAGTTTACGAGCATCCGCTCCATCGAGCTGACGCTGCTGCTGGCCATCCACAGCATGCGCTCGCCGTCGGGCACCAGCGTGTGGCACCTGGCCGGCCTGGCCGTGCGCCAGTGCATCGAGCTGGGCCTGCACAAGCAGCGCGCCGTGGCGGCGGCCGCTGGCAGCAGCGTCTCCGAGCTCTCTGGCGTCTCTGGCCTCTCTAGCGTCTCGGCCGCCCAGGCCCTGCAGGCCGACCAGCACAAGAAGCGGCTCTTTTGGAGCACCTACATTTTTGAGCGCAAGACCGCTCTCGTGCTGGGCCGCCCGTTTGCGCTGGCCGACGACGAGATCGACCTGCACCTGCCGGCCAGCGTCGACGACGACGACGAGCACGAGGAGGCCCGCCAGCTGCTGGCCGCGTTGGCGGGTGGCGGCGACGGCGGCGCCGGCGGCAGCGACGGCGAGAAGCCCGCTGCTGATCACGTGCACAACACCAGCAGCACAGGCACCAGCACAACAGGCACGTGCACGCGCCTGAGCTTCCACCGCGCCCACATCGAGCTCTACCAGCTGCACACCCAGATCCGCCTGGCCCTGTACCAGGTCAAGCGCACCCACGACGCCGCCCGCCTGCGCAACACCATCAGCCACCTCTTTGGCCAGCTCGACGCCTGGAAGGCCCGCGTGCTGCGGTGCTTCGGCGGCGCTCCGGGGCCGGGACGCCGAAAGCGCCGGTCGGGTACCGACGCCGGAATCAGCGTCTCCACCGCCGCCGCCGCCGTCCACGCTGAAGCCGGCGAGGCGGCCGCCGCAGTGCACGAAGCTGACGTCGTGCAGCAAGCTGGGGACAACGCGGCCCTACGCACGCTGGAAGCGGCCGACGGGTCAGCGCTGCCGGACAAGGCCGCCGGTGTCGAGGTGGATTCGGCCGATGGCCCCGGCTCCGAGGGCGGCGGTGGCGGCGTCAATGCCGACACCGACGCTCGCAATGGAGCGGAGGCCGACTCCGACGCCAGCACCGGCTCCTCCGGCAGCTCGCCCCTCGGCCTGGCACCCCGGACGGTCGAGGTGGAAAAGACGGAGCTGCTGCTCGAGTTCTACAAGGCGCGGCGCTCGCTGCTGCAGCCGCTGATGATCGAGGCGCGCAGCGTGTACGCGTTCGAGGCGGCCGACTACGACGCGTGCGCGGACGCGTCCGGCCAGATCTGCCAGCTGTACCGCCGCCTGCACCGCCTGTCGCCCATCCCCTTCTCGCTGCGCGACCTGCACGCCATCTTCGTCGCCGGCTTCACCCTCATCTACGCCATCTGCTGCTGCCCCTCCATCTATGCGCCCCAGCGCGCCCGCGACATCGGCGCCTGCTCCGCCCTGCTGCACGTCATCACCGAGCAGTGGCCCAGCGCCAAAAAATACCGCGACGCCTTCGAGGTCGTCGCCGAGAAGATGGAGGAGTCCGCCCTGCGCGTCCGCCCCAGCTCGGGCCCTGGTCCCGTCTCCACTGCCGCCACTGTCGCCACTGCCGCCACTGCCACCACTGCCACCTCCGACAGCAGCCCCAGCACCACCACACTCACCCCCAGCACCAGCACCGCCGTCTACCCTCGACCCCAGCAGACATGGCTGGCCGCTGCATCCACGGCACCCAGCACTCAGCATCTAAGCCCGCAACAGCCACACAGCCCTGTCGGGCGAACATCGGCAGTGGACACACCATATAGCCACAACCAGAGCCACAACCAGAGCCACAGCCACAGCCACAGCCACAGCCACAGCCACAGCCACGGCCACGGCTACAACTCCAACCTCAACCCCGGCCATCACCGCCGCGGCCACCACAACGGCGACGTCGGTGTCGATGGCCGCGGCCAGCTTTATGGCCATGCGCTGTCCACCACAGCCATGCCGCATCCGCCCATGGCCGCCGCCCATCCCGGCGACGGCAGTCTTGCCGGCAGCGAGACCCGGCCGCCGCCGTTTGGCCCTGCTGCCACGCCGGCAGATACGGCCGATTACGCGTCGCCTTTTGATAGTGGCTACGGCGGCGGCGGCCCGTTGGCCGGCATCGAGCTGGACCTCGAGGCCGACGTGTACGGCATCGAGGGGCTGCTGTACAACGAAGGACTCGACTGGTTTACGGAGGCTGTGTTGTAGATGTGAGCAAGAGGCAGCACTTGTAATAGAACTACAGGTAATGAATAATTATTGATGTGCATGTGTGTCACAAAAGCCATTACACCAAGTGTGCAAAAACGAAGACCTCCGTTAACTGCAACACTTAGTTAACGGGTATATAAACTGTATTTCAACAATAATAAAATAACCGTTTTTTCAGACTTTTTTCTGCTTTCTCGTTGGCAAAGTGTAAGCCAAAATCAGATCCTTTGGCATAGCCAAGTACGAAGCGACCAGGCGTAGCATGGCGTCATTAGCCATCAACATATACAATTATGTTGTCGAAGGTATATCGTTAGGCCCGGCAAGCTCGGCAAGTCAATACGGCTTCACAGACTGGATTGCAGCCGTGTCTTTCGCCGCACAGAAAAGCAACGGACTGCCGATACCAGATGCCGATCTCACCAGCGGGGCCGCTCGCTCTCGCCTCGCCCTTATTTCGAGCGCGTCTCTGCATGCGGGGGAAGAGATGGTGTGGGGAGGACTTCGGAGCAAAGGACGGCAAAGCTTTTCTGCGGGGGAAGCGATGCCACCTAGAGTCGATCCTCCGCCGTGCTAAGGCGTCTAGCCCGCCAGACTCCTACCTCACCACCTCCTCGCTGCCACCAATGGCAGGTCACAGATCAGTCAGGGTCGACGCGTGGTTGGCCCGCTTAGGCCCTGCAGGCGGAACGGGACCTGGAGTCGGCAACGGTTCGGCCACACCGCCTTGGTAGGAAAGGCCGTTTCTGCCGCTTTGGACAAAAGTCCTTTTGCGGATAGCGTCAAAGTCTTTGCTGTTGTCTCTTCACCTCTGTCGTCTGTCTCTCTGTCTCTGTCTTTCTTCTTCTTTGTTTTATCCTTCTTCTTCTCTTCTTCGTCTTTCTTCTTCTCTTCTTCGTCTTTGTCTCTGTCTCCCTGTCTCTCCGTTTCTGTCTCTCTCTGCCACCTCTGCCACCTCTATCTTCTTCGTCATTTGCCTTTTTTCTTTCTGTCTCTCTTCACTCCTCCCCCCTCTCTTCACTCCTCCCTCCTCTCTCCACTCCTCCCCCTCTCTCCACTCCTCCCTCCTCTCTTCACTCCTCCCCTCAACCACCCATGGCCCTCTTCGACCTGCTGCTTTCGCCCTGGAGCGCGGTGGCGCTGCTGGCGGCGCTGCTGGGCTACTACCTGGTGCCGTACTTTGTGACGTACCGGGCGCTGCGGCACATCCCGGCGCCGTTCCCGGCGCAGTTCAGCAACCTCTGGCTGCTCTGGACGGTGCGGCAGGGGCGGCGGTATGCGGCCGTGGACGAGGCGCACCGGCGGCTGGGGCCGGTGGTGCGGGTGGCGCCCAACCACATCAGCATCAACGACGACGCCGCCATCGCGGCCATCTACGGGCACGGCAACGGGCTGCTCAAGTCGTCATACTACGACGCCTTTGTCAGCATCCGGCGCGGCCTGTTCAACACGCGCGACCGGGCCGAGCACACGCGCAAGCGCAAGGTGGTCGCCCACACCTTCTCGGCCAAGGCCGTCGGCCAGTTCGAGCCGTTCATCCACGCCAACCTCGAGCGCTTCGTGCAGCAGTGGGACCGGCTGATCGAGGTGGGCGGGCCCGGCGCCGGCGAGGGCGACGGCGAAGGCGAGGACGGAGCCAAGAGCGCCGCCACCAGTGCCAAAACCGCCCACCTCGACTGCCTGCCGTGGTTCAACTACCTGGCCTTTGACGTGATCGGCGACCTGGCCTTTGGCGCGCCGTTTGGCATGCTGGCGGCGGGCGCCGACATTGCCGAGGTGCGGCAGCGGCCGGGGGCGCCGGCAACGTATGCGCCGGCGGTGCAGATCCTCAACCGGCGCGGCGAGGTGTCGGCGGCGCTGGGCTGCCTGCCGGAGCTGAAGCCGTACGCGCGCTGGCTGCCGGACCCGTTCTTCTCGCAGGGCCTGCAGGCCGTGGAGGCGCTGGCCGGCATTGCCGTGGCACGCGTGGCGGACCGGCTGGACGGGCCGGCGGCGGAGCAGCAGCAGCAGCGGCCGGACCTGCTGGCACACCTGATGGCCGGGCGCGACGAGCAGGGCCGGGCGCTGGGCCGCGACGAGCTGACGGCCGAGGCGCTGACGCAGCTGATCGCCGGCAGCGACACGACGTCCAACTCGTCGTGTGCGCTGCTGTTCCACGCCGTCCGCACCCCCGGCGTGCTGGCGGCGCTGCAGGCCGAGCTCGACGCCGCCGGCATCCCCGCCGAGACGGCCGTGCCGGCCTACGACGACGTGCGCGACCTGCCGTACCTGCAGGCCGTGCTCAACGAGGCGCTGCGCCACCACGCCACCTCGGGCATCGGCCTGCCGCGCCAGATCCCCGCCGGCCATGCCGGCCTGTGCCTGCACGGCACCGTCTTCCCGGCCGGCACCGTGCTGAGCGTGCCGACCTACTCCGTGCACCACGATCCCGCCGTCTGGGGCCCCGACGCCGCCGAGTTCCGCCCTGCGCGCTGGTTCGCCCTGACGCCGCGCCAAAAGGCCGCCTTCATCCCCTTCAGCCACGGCCCGCGCGCCTGCGTCGGCCGCAACGTCGCCGAGATGGAGATGAAGCTCATCCTGGCCACCTGGGCCCGCCGCTACCACGTGCGCCTGCTGCAGGACCACATGCACACGCGCGAGGGCTTCCTGCGCAAGCCTCTCGGGCTCAACATTAGCATCAGCCGGAGGGGGAAGAAGAGCGACCCCGGTCAGACAGACAGTTGAGGGTCGTTTGTCTTGTGCCGTTGAGTTCCCTCGTTCCATATTCAATCTCCAATCAAAAGAACACATAACCAGAACTGTAATATATCCTGCAATCAATCCAAGATTTTAATATCCAAGATTTGGTATCCAAAATTTAATATCCAAGATTGTCCATACTCAAACACGATACTCAAACAAAGAGATAGTCAAACGCTAAACACTCCAACTCGGCTCCTACAATCGGCAGCCCTGCCCCAGGCTCAGTTGGCCCGCACGGTCGGCCGCCCTGCCCGCCGGTCCGGGTCCTGCAGCCGCGCCAGCTCCAGCAGCAGTCGGTACACGTAGACGGCCATGTCCTGCGGCCGCAGGGCCTTGGCCGACCACGCGTGGCCCTCCTCGGCAATCACGTGCGCGGCTTCGACGCCGCTCGTCGGGACGCTCCTTCCGCTGCTGTCGCTGCTGGCGGCGACACCACGTGACGACGACGACGACGTAAAGTAGGCCAGCAGCGCCGGCAGGTCGGCCACGCCGGCGGTGCCGGCCGCCGCGTTGACGGGCACGTAGTGCAGCCAGGGCACGAGCCGCTCGTCGTGCCACTCGCGCAGCAGCGTCAGCTTGAGCGGCGCCGCGTGGGAGGCCAGCAGCTTGGCGTAGCGCCCGCTGATGCCGTTGCCGTCGACGTCGAGCACCAGCCGCCAGGCCAGCATTTCGTCGCGCCCGGCCCGCGGCCGCACGCAGAAAAAGCGCCGCTGCGCCCGGCACTGCGCGCGCGAGCACTGGCTGACGCGCGTGAAGCCGACGGCGTGGCCGCCGTGGCCGCCGCCGTGGCCGCCGCCGTCGCGCTCCAGCGCCGCCACGACGCGCTGACGCTGAAAGAGTTGCCAGCTGTCGCGGCTCGCCGCATACCCGCCCGTCGTCGAGCCCGCCCAGTAGAGGCCGTTGCGCTTGGCCGCCCACGGCGTGGCCGCGTCGGCCGCCGCGCTGGCTGCGCCGTATGCAAACTCGGCCTCCGTGTAGGCCGGGCTCGGATACAGAATGTCGCCCATCGTCGACAGCGCTCCCGTCGACATCACCGGCACCAGGCCCTCGATCAGCCGGAACGTCGCCGGGCTCGCCACCAGGCCGTGCAGCGCCGCGTACTCGGGATGCTGGCACAGGTCCATGGCTGCCGTCACGTTGGTGACGAGGGACGACGACGCCGACGATGACGATGACGATGACGACGACGACGACGACAAAGGACAGAGCTGCGTCACTTTGTCCCACACAGGCTGGTGCGACAGCGTCGTAATCTTGGACTTGCTGCCCCAGGTCCCCGCGGCCACGACGCGCGGCTCGTCGAGGTGGTTGACGAGAAAGCTGACGTCCGGCAGCGCCGTGTCGCTGGGGTCGAGATCGCCACCGAGATCGCCACCAAGATCGCCACCGCGACCGTCGTCGCCCGGGCCGCCTCCGCCAAACAGCATGTCGTCGCTCAGCAGGCTGTTGAACATGTGCTGCAGGTGCCGGTCCACGACGCGCCACGGGTGGCTGCACGTCGTCCTGTTGGCGGCCGACGGCTCCGGCGCCGAGCTGCCGCTGCCGGTGCCGCGGAACGAGCACTGCCACAGCTCGGCATTCGGCAGCTGGTACGCCGTGGCCATGGCGTCGCGGATCTCCTGCCCGCTCAGCCGCCAAAACGGCTCCAGGTTGGCCAGGATCGTGTCGAACTCGTCCACCAGCACCGACTGGTGCCGCCGCGCAAACTTATACCAGCCGGCAAACCCGCGCGGCGGATCCATGCCGTAGCGCCGCCGGTACTCGTCGCACGCCGCCGCATACGTCGCCGACTGCCGCTGCAGCATGCCGGCAAAGTCCGCCTGCGCCTGCGCCATCAGCTCCTGCACCCGCGCCGCCGTCGCCGCATCCACCGGCGGCGCCGTCCAGCGGCCGTGCAGCGCCTGCAGCGCCGGAACCCCGGCCACCAGCACCGCCGCCGCGCTCAGGCCCCAGAGCACCCGTTTCCGGCGCACCGCGTCCGGCAAAAAGCCAAACAGCTGCACCAGCGCCGCCGCCGCCGCCGCCAGCCGGGCCATGCCGAGCAAGGCCGCGTGGTCCGAGGCAGCGACCAGGCAGCTCGGGCCGGCCGCCAGCACGCTAAAGGCTCCAATGGCCGTGGCCGGCAGCCAGGAGTCCACGGCGGCAAGCTGGCATTTCCAGTGTTAGCAGACGATGAGAGACAGAGACGAACACAAAACGGATGCAGAAGTAAGACAAAAGACACAAAACACACACAACACACACAACACACACAACACACACAACACACACAACACACACAACACACACAACACACACAACACACACAACACACACAACACACACAACACACACAAAACACCACCCACCATTTGCAGCTGAAAATACCACGACGCCGCCTTGGCCAGGCCCAGCGCCAGCGTCAACAGCACCGGCGCCTGCGGAAACTCATACAGCGCCGTCTGCACGCAGATGCACAGCGCCAGCAGCTTGCACGCGCGGCCCGCCAGGTCCGCCAGCTTGCCGTGCAGCAGCGACGTCGACCGCACCGTGTCGTCGCGCCTCTCCGACACATCCCGCATCGGCTGCCACGGCGTCATGAGGCCATAGACGCCCAGGAGCGCCGCCGTGGGCACGAGAAAGACGAGGCACTGCAGCACGCTGTGCAGCCCGGCCAGAGACACGATGCCCACCAGGGCCACCGCGCCGGCAGCCCAGATCGACTGCGCCGACTGCGACAGCGGCTGCGAAAACAGCGACAACGACCACGCCCAGCCCGGCATCCACGGTCCTGCGACGAGGGAGAAAAGCCTGCAGACCTGCCAGTGCACCAGCAGCAGCAGAGGCGTCAGAGCCGGCTGCGACGGTTAGCGACGAGCAGGAAAACAGCAGGAAGCCAAAGGAAAAAGGTCAAAAATTCGAAAATTCGAAAAAGCCTGTGCCTCCACCTACCGTAAGCACCGGCAGGCCAAACTCGCTTCGAAACACCGAAGCCACGACGACGCCCGAGCTGATCATCCAGCCCATGATATTGTCTCCACGAGGCGGCGGCGGCGGCGGCGGCCAGGCATGATCCAGAAACGGGTCCAGCTCGCCATCGCCGAACCCGTCTCCAAAGACCTGCAGCATCGAACTGTTGCTCGGCGGAGCAGAGAGGCGCGCAATGCCCAGCACCAGTGCCCAGCACACCAAGTCCGACCACAGCTCCGTCGGCCGCGGCGTCAGCTGCTCTGCGACCACGCTGGCCAGCAGGGCGCACCCCGTCGTCCAGGCCGCCCAGCTCAGGCCGTCGGGTACCGGATCCATTTTTTTTTTTTTTTTTTTTTTTTCGCGTTTTTCTCCGGTTCGTTTCTCGTCCCTTCTTAGTGGAGATAGTGGAGCGGTGGAGGAGGTCTCCTCAGGCGGTGAGGATCCCTTGGCTCGCGACAGACATGCGAGATGAAAGTCGAAATGGACAGGAAAGAAATGTGGAACAAACAAAAAGACGCTGACAAGTCGCTTCAGCGCCGAGCATCCATACGGGGCACGGCCGAATCCTTATAATCGGCACAGCCCTCGATGGCTTCTTTTGCAATTGCACATCCCTGGATGGCTTCCTCTGCAATTGCACATCCCTGAATGGGCTTCCCTCTGCAATTTGCACAGCCCCGGATGGCAGGGCGAGACCTGGTCGGTGTGGAGAGCTCTCATTTGCTAGCAGCCTTGGCCCTCCACCCGACCGTTTCTTGGCAGCTAGGCTCCTTGCTCGTATTTGGAGCAGAGCCGCAGCATCCCAAGAACGAAGAACGTAATACGGAGTAATGTTTTGTAGTGCCAGCTAGCACCAACAAGTCAGCAGATAATGTGAATGGTGGCTGTTGGTTTTATTTTCGTAGTGGCTGTTTTTTAATTACCGCATATCCTGGTAATCAAAGTCTTGGGTGAGAAGATGAAAACTCTGTCACGGCCTGCCACGGTCGGAAAATCACTGGCAGAGAGGGTCGAGCAAGTCGCCGTGCTGTCTGAAAACTGGCCTTTTTGCACATCCCAGATGTGTTCGCCCACTGCGAAACGGCCAACGCGCTTCTCTCCCACGATGGCACGCACAATGTGTGTTGCAACGACAACTCCATCGATCCATAGACGGAGAAGGCGTGTTTCCGCCACGTTGGGCAGCACACCTCGACTCGTTCTTCCTTCATGGAGTCTTGAGCTTTGACAAGCGCCTTGCAGCATAGTTTCTCCTCCTTTTTTTCAGGTCGACTTGGCCCTTTTCGTCGCAAGAGCTGGCTGCTATTTGTACGTCAATATAGGCCCGGTCGTCAAGGCTGCACCAAGGACGTCGTAGAAACTGGCCCGTCAGAGAGCAAGCTGGCGGAAAGACGGTAATAGTGCTTGGCTCCGAATAGAAGTGAAGGCGCGACAAAATATAACCAGAATTGGTCATGTGATAATTCTCAGAAACCACCCTTTTCTGGATCCGCCTACTGGAAAGTATTCCTGCTTCTCGCTTAAACGGTCTACAGTCATAACACAACTTGGGGTTGGATCCCAGCGATGGACTCAGTTTGATGTCGGCGGCTCATTCTCTGAATTGGCAACCATGGACGAGCGAGAAAGGTCTCATGGACACCATTTGTGATACGAGTGTCCGCTGGCTGATCTTGGATTTGGACCAGTTGCCTGTCGATGTCTGGATGCTTCCCAGCGCTTGTGGTTGTTCCAACTGCTCCCGCTCAGCAACATTCTATCCGATTCGCTATGCCGCCGAGCTTTTTCTATGACTACAAGATGTTCTGCACACATTAAGGGGGGTGGTAATGCTATGGTTACAAGAAGATTAATACAGGTCGCCACGGCCGGCCCTGCACGGCTCGCCGCTGTCAGAGCTCCGCCGTCATAAAAGCTCCGCCGTCAGAGCTCCGCCGTCACCAGAGCTTCGCCGTCACCACAGTTCCACCGTCACCACAGTTCCACCGTGACAACAGCTCCCCGTCACCACAGCCCCCCGTCACCACTGCCCCCCTGTCACCACAGCTCTGCCACAATGTAGGGCATGATGACGATGCACGACTTGACGAGCACGGCGACGCACTCGAGCAGGGTCAGCGGCAGGCGCCACAGCGGCTGGGCGGCGAGCATGACGGCGACGGCGACGAGGGCGACGGAGAAAAAGTGGTAGACGAGCACGTGGGGCTCGGGGGCGAGGCCGGCCAGCAGCTCGGCGGGCCCGCTGACGCAGGCGCCGCCGCGCAAGAAGTAGGCGAAGCAGCCGCTGCGCAGGGCGTCGAGATAGTAGTCCTGGGCGTCGAAGAGGGCGTAGAGGGCCTGGGCCAGCACGTTGATGACGGCGGCCAGGCGCTTGCGGCGCCAGTGGAAGACGCGCAGCTGGCGCAGCACGCGCGACGTGTCCTCGAGGCTGGGCACGCGGCTGGGCGCCAGCAGGTCGGCCAGCTCGACGACGTCGTTGAGCGCCACCGTCATGCCGCCGCCCGTCAGCGGGTGCCGCATGTTGAGGGCGTCGCCGGCCACCAGCAGGCCGGGCACGCGGTTGGCGGCTGCCGGCAGGAACGAGTTGGGCATGCAGCGCAGCCGGTGGCCGTGGTCGTCCAGCGCCTGTGTAAACGACGGCCGCACCGACGCCGGCAGCTGCGGCACAATCACCTGCCGCATGTACTGCGCCACGCCGCTCTCGGCTTTGGCTCCGGCTCCGGCTCCGGCTTCATTTTCAATCCCGGCCTTCTCCTTGGGCGTCTCCTTCGGCAGCGCCAGCCCCTCCGGCACGTTGACCAGCGCGCGCGTCTCCCGGCTGCCGATCTGGTACAGCAGCACGGGCGAAAAGTCGCCCAGCAGCACGTGCCCATAGCCAGGCGCCGGCAGCTCGGCGTCGACCAGCTCCAGCGCCCAGAACCGCGACCGCGACGTCGGCTTGCGCCCCGAGTTGGCCGCCCGCAGCTTGCTGCGATAGCCGTCCGCCACAATCGTCAGCGACGCAAAGTAGTAGTCGAGCCCGCCGCCGCGCCGCTTCGCCGTCACGCCCAGCACCTGCTCGTCCTTCTCCGCCCGGATCAGCCCGTCCACCTCCGCCTCCACCACGCTGACGTTCTTCTCCGCCGCCGCCGCCGCCCGCAGCTTCTGCACAAAGCGCCCGTGGTGGAACGATCGGCCGGTGGCCCGCGGCCTCGCAGCGCCGTCGTCGCCGCCCTTGCTGCTGCTGCCGCTGCTGCCGCCGCCGCCGCTCCGTAGCCGCGGATAGGGAATCGACACTCGCTCGCCGCGGTAGATCACCTCATAGCCGTCCACAACGATGGCGTCGATGCCTTCGAGGCACTGGTCAAGACCCAGCTTGCCCAGCGACGCCACGCCGCCAGGCTGCAGCAGCTCGCCCACAATCCGGTCCGGCTCCTGCAGCGACCGCTCCAGCAAAAAGACAGACCGGTTCTGCCGTGCCAGCGCCGTCGCCATCGCTGCGCCAAACACGCCCGCCCCGACCACAATGACGTCGGCATGGTGGTGCTGCTGCCGCCGGACAAGCGCCGCGTCTTGGTCTTGGTCCTCCATCGGTGGCGGAGCAAAGTTGAGTAAGGGAAAGAGGAGGCGGGGGGGGAGCCGGAAGAACGAGGTGGGAAAGGCTGCGGGTGCACGAGAAAACGCGCAAGAAATTAGGAGAAAAAGAAATGAAAGAGAGACAAACGCAAAGGCAAAGAAGATTGGGGCGGGAGAAAGGCGAGAAAGTAATAATACCCGAAAAAAAAAAGAAGCAAAAGAGAGCGACTGTATTAAAAAGAGAGCAAGCAGTCGGCAATGGGCGATGGCCGACTCAAATACGGCCAACACAACTCAATCCTCAACAAAAAAAAAGGGGACGACGTCAAAAGTGTATCTTTTTTCGGGTCGTTTTTCGGACGTTGGTCTGTGCCTGGCCAGTTCACCTCGCCATTCTGTAAAGGCATCGAACCACCTGTAAAATTACGCTGCTCCAGCGCCCCAAAAATTGCATGTGATTCCCGCCGTTGCCCACGTTTCTAATCCGGCACGGAACAATGTATTTCCAGGTGTAACTCGCAACAAGCTGAGTGGAACTCTTGGCCCAGCAATCTGAACGATCTTGTACGGAGTACTACGGAGTACTCCTCGTCACCACTCAACGACGTACTGTTACTCAAGTGGACCATCGAATGCATTGACGTTGCGCTGTCCCACAACACAGCTTTAATTGCAAAATGGAGGAGTACAGGGTTTGTGTTGACGTTCTCACGGGGCATCTGTTCTCACGGGGCATCTTTTCACTCTTGGCCCTCCTCGGCCGACCGCAAGCTCTATAGACGAGCACAGGACTCGGGACGAGGCCGGCCAGCAGCTCAGCGGGCAACTGCGCATCAGCATACATCCACGTTCCGTTTATACGACAGCAGCATATTACACGCCAGTCATAGCTAAGGAAGCCTCTCCCAGTCAGGAGGAACTCTTCCTGGGCCAATATTCATCGTGGCAGCGTTATGCTTGACTCACAACTCCATCGGGCTTCTCAACACTGATATATCACATTTCTGTTGCTTGCGTAGTTTGGCAGTCTGGTTACTTCCCCTAGCAGCACTCAGCGCGTTTGTAGCCCTCGCGATACATGCTGTTGCCGCATAGATTCCCGAGCGCTATGGTCTGATATTACAGTCGTCTCCAAGACAGTGTTTCAGCAACCGCAAGTATGGTTAGGTTGCCCTTTGGGGAAGAATATCACCATTAAAAAATATTCGATATATCGTACTACGTAACCTGTAAACTGTTGTCCCTGGCCGTCAAGAACACTTGTCGAATTGATACGTAAAAAAGGGGTGAAATTTGTCCAATCTTCACTCAGCCTTGTTGTTGGTCAGTTTTAATCTAACAACAATGCAACAGCGCTGCATTGCGGATATTATATCGGCAAAGCTTTCTTTGTTTGCTGTACGTGCTGTTGACCCAACTTCAAAGCAGCAGAGTTTGTCACCCACGTCTCGGGCTCGCATCTAGCGAATGCTCTCGCCTTCTTTAATTTAGCCTTGTCAACTGCTTGCTGCATTGACATAGTCAACCTACCACCCCATCCACGGCATGATTGCCAATTCAAGAATTCTCGTATCGTGAATACATAGAGTATTCAGCTCAAGTTTCGCCCGAGCTCGGAGTTTTCCAGAGCGCAGAAAGCTCGAACTGCCTTTTCATCTCATTTTTTTTTCGCTTTTTCGTTTTTTTATGTTGTATTCCCCGCAATGGTTGCAGTTGCGGTTGCGAATCACGGCTACCCGTTGACGACATTGCAATGTCGCCATACCATCCATGCCGTCTCCATATTTCTTCCTGGCAAAAACCAGCAAAAATCGCTGCTGTTTCTTATCTTCGTCGTCCTTGCTCTAGTTCCTAAGTGCAACCTTTTGTATTACGGAGTACGCTGACTGGATCTGCTCACCTGTGTGCAGCGATGCAAGCGAACAAGAGAATGGCAGGAGATGCTTATTTTGCATCCCTGCATGGCGCCATAGTGTCAGCTGTTGACGAAACCAATATATATATGAATTTTCGTTGTGGGAATCCACCCACCCCAACCACTGCGTGGTGCTGATCCCAAAGACAATGCCTCGTGGACTTGGCTTTCCGTTATTCCGCAGCGTTGGCAGTACTTTGTGAAACGACTGTTTCTCATCCGCGTTCGGATCCGACTCCCTGGACAGAGGATTTTGAACAACTCGTGCGGATCGTCAAAGGATGGCCTGAACTGGAAAGTTGGTGCACATCAAGGAACTCGGACGGGATGTAAACAAGGGGCTATACGCAAAACGAATGGACTCCATACGGAAGACTTTCTGTAAACGGCAATGGCACCCTGCACTGCAATGACATGGCACTTTCAGCCATGCTGCTGCCACCGATGACATGCCATTGGCCGTGGGGGTCAGATGGATGCCCTGGCCCAGCTCATCATCTCTGAAGAGACAAACACGCACTCGGGATTTGAAGCAGCCGAACTGTATATAACTAGACCCTTATATGCCTACATCCTTCCACGCTGCCGTCTCGCTCCGTGACGGACGCATATCATATTGCTCTCGTCTGCTGAGCGTGTGCATGCGTGTGTCTGTGTGCCTCATCTATTCTGCTATAGCTTCGTTGCTCAACCATTCAGGGTACCTCATCCTTTCTCCCTACACACGCATTCACACACATTTGGCCTCCGAGAGAGCACACCATGTCCATTGCGATTGAGCCGCCGGAAATCGCCCTTGGCGAGACTTTCAAGGCCGGCGACGGCACCAAAGAAACACACAGCCGTGCATTCCCGCTGGCGGACGGGGCGACGTCGTCAGACGACGACGCCGATGGCGCCAACGCGAACAAGAACCCGTTCAGCGACCCTGCCGTCGCAGAGTACTGGCGTGGCGTGTACGAGAAGTCCAAGTACGAGTGCCGTCACGTGTTTGATCCGCTGGCGTCTTGGACGGCAGAAGAAGAGCGGCGTCTGGTGCGGAAGCTGGACTGGCGCGTGTGTCTCTGGGCTGTGAGTTTCTGTTGGTGTTGGTTGGTGTTTCTGTCTTTTTATCTTCACCGTTGCCAATGCTGACCAGATAGTGCATCATGTTTTTCGGCCTTCAGACAGATCGTGGCAATCTGGTACGTTGCTGCCAATGATCTCTTTCGCCCCGTCTCTGCGTCTAACCAACAATGACAGGTCCAAGCGCTGGCCGACAACTTGCTGGACGATCTCCATCTGACAACGAACGGTGAGTTTCTGGGGATGCAATCGTCCTTTTGTCCTTTTGCTGCCACGACTGCTGACGGCCAGACTACAACTACGGCAACACCATCTTTCTCTTTTCCTTTTTGATCGCCGAGCTGCCGTCGCAGCTGGTGTCGAAGAAGATCGGCCCCGACCGCTGGATCCCGCTGCAGATGGTGCTGTGGTCGGTGGTGGCCATCTCGCAGTGTGCGCTCTCGGGCCGCAAGAGCTTCCTGTGCACGCGCAGCCTGCTGGGCCTGCTGGAGGGCGGCTTCATCCCGGACATTGTGCTGTGGCTGTCGTACTTTTACACGTCGCGCGAGCTGCCGGTGCGCCTCAGCTTCTTCTGGACGTCGCTCTCGGTCACGACCATCCTGACGTCGCTGCTGGCCTACGCGCTGCTGCACCTGCGCGGCGTGCACGGCTGGGAGGGCTGGCGCTATCTCTTCCTCGTCGAGGGGCTCATCACGCTGGCCGTCGGCGTGCTCTCCTTCTTTCTCATGCCGGCCTCGGCCGTCCAGACCAAGGCCTGGTTCCGCCCCAACGGCTGGTTCTCCGACCACGAGATCACCATCGTCGTCAACCGCGTCCTGCGCGACGATCCCTCCAAGGGCGACATGCACAACCGCCAGGCCGTCACGCCGCGCCGCCTGTGGGCCGCCCTCAAGGACTTTGACCTGTGGCCGCTCTACGCCATCGGCCTGCTGGCCTACATCCCCACGTCGCCGCCCACCTACTACATCACGCTCATCCTGCGCTCCGTCGGCTTTTCGCCCTTCAAGACGACGTTGCTGGCC
The DNA here is from genome assembly GCA_019925385.1 of Raffaelea deltoideospora. NCBI lineage: Eukaryota > Fungi > Ascomycota > Sordariomycetes > Ophiostomatales > Ophiostomataceae > Raffaelea > Raffaelea deltoideospora. The sequence continues at coordinate 671,217 of JADHKP010000002.1, forward strand.
ATTCCCGCAGTCAGTTTACGCTTCTGTGTCCTTCTCTCCCCCATTTCTTAACGCAATGCTGCTGTCGCTGACAAACTCGCAACCACAGAGCGCATTCCACATTATGAACCTCATTCTCATCACCCGGCTGTCCGACCTGGTCAAGGAGCGCACGTTCGTGTCCATGATCCAGAACATCTGGAACCTGCCTTGCCTCATAGCCATGCGCTGGTGGCCGGGGCTCATCGTCAACCCGTGGGGGACATACGCCCTCGTGACGGTGCTGCTGTCCTACCCCTACTGCCGTGCGTTTGCGTCTTGCTCTTTCTGTGCTGCTTTCTCTACACATCTCCCGGCATGCCTTGCTCTGCCTGCTGCTTTCTCTGCACATCTCCCGGCACGTTATGACACTCTTTATAATACTAACGAAAACACCAGATGCCATCTTGGTCGGCTGGACATCCAGGAATGCCAACAATGTGGGCGCCCGCTCCGTGTCGGCGGCCCTGTACAATGTATGTGGGAGACCAGTGTTCGGATCGTCAACGCGTTTTGGCAAGTAACTGACTGGGGGCGTAGATGGCCGTGCAACTCGGCAACATCATCGGAACGTACATCTACCGCAACGACGACAAGCCGCTGTACCACCGCGGCAACCTGAACCTCCTCATCATCAATCTGTTGGCCATTGGCGTCTTTCTCTTCACCAAGGTGTACTACATTCTGCGCAACCGCCAGCGCGACCGCCAGTGGAACGCCATGACCCGCGAAGAGCAGATTGCCTACCGTCGCGATGTCACCATCCAGGGCAGTCGGCGTCTGGATTTCCGCTTTGCCCATTGAAGTGTTTTGCTCTGATGTCGGATCAGCAAGGGAAAGTTCTTTGGAGGGAAGGCCTTGGGACGAGGGGGAGAACGAGGTA